>CM051266.1:57023006-57408006 GCA_027921565.1 Artemia sinica | reverse complement strand
ATTAAACTTGCTCCTAACACAAGTTTATCGCATCAACCTATTTTGCACCCCCCCCCCCCCCTCTAAAAAAAATCCTGGATCCACCCCTGACGCACACACACACACACAGAAAAAAAGAAATTGTCAACAATGCATTACAGAAACATCGATATTTCAACCAATAGCACCATTAACTAGACAGTTATTTATGAAAAATTAGCTAAAAGGTACATCATTATTTGACCCCTTGGGACAAACAGAAGTAAAATCGATTAACTCCAGTATACATTTGGGGATTTGGTTGACTTTAATTATAATTACAAATGTATGAGGAAAAGCTCAAAAACAAAAAAAAAGATAATAGATTATTTATTTAACATTTTTGTTATATGTTAATGATTTTATTAGATAATATATAACTAATTTACATTTTATACTTTTATTTTATTAGTTAATATTTTTTAGAACCAAATCAATGTAAATCTATATTTAGTGTGCCATAACACATCCTCCATCCAAAAAGCACTTAAATAACAACACCAAAAATATCCGATTTCTTCGCCAGGTGCTGCTAATACTTCTAAAAACCCACTGCACCACCCAGCCACCTGAGGCCAACACACCTGAGCAAGCTCCTCCCCCTCCCCAGTCTACTCAGTTTCACTCTTCACCCCCTCCCATAAAGTTCTAATTTCTTCCAAGTCCTTCCTTACGAAGGATTAGGAATATTTTTTCTTTGTCAGTAAAATATGGCCTAGCCATTTTAACCTTTTCTTCATCATAACCCTACAAATTGGGTTGGAACCAAATTTTTCGTACAACTTGTTGTTGTTACAAGGTCAGTCGAAAGAGTACTTTAGACTGTTTTTAAGGAACTCCTCAAGAAAACGTTTAACACATCTTCCTCGGTCTTTCGAAGCGCTCACGTTACATTCATGACATACAGTATGCTATTCTAATCTTAGTCATGATCTCTGTCATTACTAAGGCCTCCAGTAGGCTATTCTAATCTTAGTTCACCGACTTATCTTCACCTACTTCCAAACTTTTTCGACTGTAAAAAGGAAAAAATCCTAACCCTTGGCTATTCTACTTTTATCTTTACTACTTCCAACACTTTTACTAATAATACTACGGTGCTGTTGTACTAAACGGACTCTTTTATACAGTGCTAGTTTGGTTAATGCTAATGAAATAAAATAGGATGAATATATAATAGATTAGAAACAAATTAGGGCAATATATTTGCACATTAGGGGGGTGGGGGGGCAAAGCATACCATATATTAAATACGTAACCTAACCTAACCTAGGTACCTTTTCCGCCCCCAAAACCCCAAAAAACAACAATTTAAATACAGTTCTTGCCTTTGTTTATATCCCAGAAGGCATTGTAAACCTATTTTCATCACGCGTCTCAGTCTATTTTGTGACTGGTATGCATTGCCGTAGATAAAAGAGTCTGTTTAGTACAACAGTACCAATACTACCAAGGTCGTATCCAGGGGTGGAGAAGTTAGGGGGTTTGAACCCCCCCCCCTCCCTGAAATGTTTGTCCGACTCGTAAAAATGTAACAAGAATTAATATAAACAAATTTTTAATGCGTTCTTAGTTTTTTTTTTGTACCCCCCCCAAAAAAAAAATAAATCGGTTGTACCCCCCTCCCCCATCAAAAAAATATCCTGGATACGGTCCTGAATACTACCCAGGTAAGTGAAGCTATCTCCTTGACTGATCTTCTTATATCCTAACTTCATCTCTTCAAAAATATATTTTATTCGTCTTTTTTCTAGCATTTGTTTTACAGAACTAGCCGATTTGGCAACTAAACCATTAGTTGATCAACCGAGTTATTCAATAGATAATTACTGGTTGGTAAATACATAGTTAAGAGCAGCTACCAACAGCTGGGCTTCCACCTAAATCCTGCCATCTGTTGACGCGTGCCCATTGACCTATACCTATTTTGAGGCATTTAAAATTAAGGGTATTCCACTGGGGTTGTTAATAAGCAGACCACACGCTGTGACCAAGACATATGTTTGTATAAAACTACAAAGGAGTTATTTATGCAAAAGGACCCCCTGAAAAATCAGGTTTTAGTCGTCTAGCTTTCAGTCTCAAGTTTCGACGCCAATTTCTGTTGATATGTGTTGCAATCCAAGAAGTTATTCAAATACTTATCGTCGCTACCCGGGGCGTAATTTTCTAGGGGCGGCGGGGCAGCTGCCCCCTCTGACCGCAGTTTGCCCCCAAGCTGAAATTTAGGGTTTTCAAAAATTTTGCCAAAAATAAGATTCAAGCATTCACAGAAACAGATGAATTTTCTTTAGTATACCTTTGCCTTTATCTTATGGTATCATGTTATGGTACATATGGCTCATTTTTCATTTGGTCATTTTTACTTGATTTGGGAAAATTGGATCCAACTTTTCCCGCCCCCAGGATTTTGACGAAATTACGTCCCTAGTTACTACCATGCCCAAAGGTTAGATCTGACAATGTCATCCTTCTTAAATAATTACCTAAAATCGTTTGCTAAGCTGTTCTCAATGGGAGGATCAGCAGGGCAGTGTATGTGCATACGTCCTGATGATACGTTGCCACTTTGGTACCTCACCTTGAGAACAGCTTATCAATCAGTTTTTGGCAGCATCTCAGAAAGGAAAAAGATGGCAGAAACGACCTCTAAATTTGACTACAGTGGCGTAATTTTGCCAAAATTTTGGTTGAGGGGCAAAACTGGAGCCAATTTCGCCACGTCAAGTGAGAAAGACAGCGGAAAATGGAAAGTGAGCCATATAGAACCATAAAGGCAAAGATATAATAAAAAAAAAAAACTCGTCTGTTTCTGTGGATGCTTGAGTTATATAGGCCTATCTTAGTTTTAACAAGACTTTTGAAGAGGCAAAATTTCAGCTGGGGGGAGGGGAGTCAAACTGGAGTCAGGGGGAGAGGCAAACTGGGTTCTTGGGGGTCAATCTTGGGCCTGGGACAGGTTTCCCCCCTGCACGTAGCAAATTACACCCCTGTTGTACTAGATCTGTTTCTGACTAATAAATCTGATAAGATCTTACATCTTTTGACAGAAGACGATTTTTCAAGAGAACACGGAGACATTGGTCTTATTTGTCATCAGAATTCAACTGGGGGGAGGGGCGACTGCCCCTCTTGATATTGAAAAATATATTTTTCGGTATTTTCCTTAAAAAAGTCGAAACATAGGACTCCCCTCTGAGATTCTGGAAAACACAATTTTTTGTACTACTTAAAAAAAAAACTGAAAAAAATAATTGCCCCTACCCCCTATATTTTTGTTAAATGGTACCCCTCTTTCTCAGGTCTTTTTTTCGATAAAAGAAAAATTTATCATGCTTTGATCGGTGGTCTAAGGACTTTGATGAGTCCTCTGCTCAATGTTCTGTTGGGCAGAAACAGCTGAAGTCGAGCACTTTTGACTGATATCGGTGAACTTTAAGACCTTAGCAGCAGAAAAACAGGCCTACTGATAAGCCAGCTCATATGTGAAAACTTATTTCGGAGGGCAAGTAGGCTAAAAAAAATGCCGAAACTAGGTGAATTATATAGAAAATATTCCCTATATATGCTACAAACCTTTTTTTTTTTTTTTGAACATAGTAGGCCTATTTGATATCATTGGTCAAAACTTGGTTGTCACAGGGAGTGAGGTTCGATTTCAGACATCCAGATGTCTTAGTAATAGCCTATATTCAAATCAGGTAACCACTACAATACTGCATCATAAATTTAAGGTGTGCATATTCAGAAACTTCCACGGGGTATAAAATAATTGGTACTTGTCAAGAATCCAGGTACAAACGCGAGAAGTAACGTTTTGTTAATGCTAATGAAATAAAACAAAATAGGATGCAAATATAATAGTTTAGAATCAAATTTGGGCTATATATCTGCACATTAGTGGGTGGGGGGGGGGGGGTGGGGGGTAAAGCATGGCATATATTAAATACGTAATCTAACCTAACCTAGCTACCTTTTAGTCCCCCTTAACCCCAAAAAACTAAAGTTTAAATCTTTGTCACGGAGTGAGCAACACCTCACAAACCTGTTTATCAATAGCAGCTTTGAGATTTCGATGCGGTCTTTCTCGCGTGTGTACCTGGATTCTAGACAAGTACCGAATAATTTTTCAAGACTGATGATGATCGTAAAGAAAAGTATTTCTTGCACGTTTAATTGAGTTTTTCTTGCCCCATATTTTACGAGGAGATGGTCCTCTGACTTTCACTACGGAGGTACCCCATACGACATAGCCATTGTAAGCAAGCACAAAGATTTGTTTTTGAAATAGCTTTCACAAGCAAAAATACTGAAATTGCCTTTTTCGTCACAAAAAAAGAACGCAAACTCAAAAGGGAACAAAAATAAACGTCAGTCTATTCAAATCAATAAAAAAACAGGAAAAAAACGCTACAAAAACTTAATAAACTTAAAAATTAGTCAAACATAAAATATAACCGCCAAAGATAAAAACGAGAACATACAGGGGCGGATACAGAAAATTTGGCGGCGGTGAGCACCAACAAAACTTGGTCTCCCCTTATACAATATTTTGCCACTCCTGTAATTAGTGCAACTTTTGACCTTCTAGGATGGGATATGTGTCCTTAAAACCAACCCTGAGAAAATATAGGGTTAAACGAGGGGTAAAAACAGATTAAAGCTGAATAAACCATTAAAATTGGAAACGCAGGACGATATGAAACGCCCCTTATACCTTTCGTTCTTGGTATTACCGAGGCCATAGCCAAGGGGGTTGTTACTGGGTTTGATCCCCCCCCTAAAATGTTGTCCGATTCGTAAAAGCGTAACAAAAAAATATTTTAATGTGATGAGTGTTTAAAAGTTTTTTTGTACCCCCCTCCCCCGATGGAAAATCCGGGATACGCCCTTGGGTGTTACACTCCGTTTTATGGTATATTCGGTTTCAGAGGAAGTAAAAAAGGCACTCACCTCATTTCGACGAACCCAAGCAGAAGATTCTTCGTTGACAGCAGTTACAGAAGCTCCACTGTCACTTCCTGAGGATTGTACACTAGTTTGACTCCCTCTTTCAGTTATTCGTTGACGACTAAACGAGCACTCCTCTTCTGACCCAACCTGCCTCACTTTTTGAATAGGGGTATGGTCGTTACTTATAGAAGTCGTCCTCTTAGGAACCTCAGGAGGAGGTTTTTTACCACTAGAAACTCTCCCACTACTACTCACACTGCGAGTATAATTTCTCACAACACCACTGTCATCAACATAAACATGATTCGAGGGACTAAAAAACCGAGTATCTTCAAAACTTCGGTTAGCAGGTGACGAAGTGGGAGTCATATAGTTCGACTCGTTGACATGTCCTGTTTGAAAACCTCGCGAGTAACTATATTGGTGATAATATGTATTAGTACCATTCACTGTTTCTGTAACTGTTTCAGTCCTATGGTGGGCTGACGACGTGTTCACCCTTGGAATAAAATTTCTTTCTTCTATTCCAGTTCCAGGCCCTAAACCTGGAGGTGCCATTACCACAACACCATATTGTCTGCGATCTCGGAGAGAAACAACTCTACTCGGTCGAGGGGGCCGACCAGTGCTTGGTGTATCGGTAATTTCTTTATACAAGGCATTAAAATTTTCTCTAGCTGAGCATTCTTCAGGGTACCGGGGTCGATCTGGGTTTAACTGATCCCAAGCTTCTACTTGGAATCGGCGACTCAGGCGACGGTCTGCCTTAGCCATTGCTGTAATGGATGCGAATTTACGGCGCAACATGTATTGACGGTATGCTCTTTGTATTGTGGTGGCAGCTTTTCTGGCCCGAACAGGGCCACCATATTTACGCTCCAATAACTCAATTTGCTTATCCATCAAATCTTGCGACAATTCATACCTTAAAAATAAATCAGTTTTATAAATAATAAATTATAATACTAAAAACTCGTAGCAAGGGGGGAAACCAGACTACTAACAGACCCACTTTTTCCGTCCAAAAGAAAAAAAGAGTTAATAATCGTATCAACCTGTGAAAAATCTACTTTGAATAGTCTCTCTCTGAAAATATTACAGTTAGCGTCTGTCTAGAAGTAAAAAAAAACAAAAAAACCAGCAACATCAAAAAATGTTTCCAAATTGAAAACTGCTAGCAAAAACTACTTTCCAAAATAGAAACAATACAACATTTCTAAGATAATCAGCAATTCAGTGAAACAGCTCTCCGTGCGACTATACTTGCCCTCGGTTAACTTGAGCTGGCCCTAGCTTACTTCCTTTTCTGTAGATGGCGTGTTTTGGGGTTGGGGCAGGGATGGTATTTGCACTTCTATATTTCGGAAAACGCATTTTTTGGTATTTTCACTAAAAAAGTTTTTTTTTATATTTTGACTGAAAAGAATTGAAAAAAAATTACCCCCCCCCCCCCTTCTAGATTTTCGAAAATACATTTTGCATCTCCCCCCCCCCCCCCACACACATTTCCATGGACTGACGCCACTGTTTTCTGCTACTACCATCACAAATCAATGTTATCACCAGAGTCACAACATAAAATGTATTATTAATATAATCAGGACCGTATCCAAATTTTTTTCGGGGGAACGGAGGGATCACCAAAGTAGTTTTTGCTCGAAGGCAAAAACTGGCAAAAAGGAAGGGGGGCAAATTAATGAAGACAAACAGGCTTACCTCTCAGGGACTTCGTCAAACAGTCTCAAGTAAGGTTTTTTCACCTGTATTTGTAAGACCAATTTAAGAGGCGGAGAAATATTTTAGGAAGGGGGGGGTGGGGTATGTATGGTAATCCTCCTGGATACGACCCTGAATATAATTTGCTTTAGATTTAGTAACATCAGCTATTCACACATTATTATGAACAAACGCCCAAAAGATTAAAATCCGACAAAGCTAGTATTTAATCTTAGGTAACACATTATATACTAAGTCAGTCTGTAATTTTACCTACTCAAGAAACGAAAACATTCAAGATTGAATTTACTGATAATATTCAAATATGGTATCGTCTGTAAAATTTTGACATCGAAGTCACACCTTCTTAGGAACAATTTGAATATCTTGTCTTATCTATATTGGAGATAAAAATATTGTAATGGCAAATATTTAAAAAACGCTTGTTTCAAAGCTTATGAACAAATGACAAAAAACACATTTGCAGTAGGACTGACCCTGAACGTTAGAGAAGCTTATCCACCGGTTGCTTCGCTTGCTATAGAGACCCAGCATTTGTGCAATACTTCTAAGATGGACTTTTTGATGGTTCCTATAATATCTTTTAAACTAATTCATGAATAGTTAGAATGGGACACCCTATAAGTGTCCAACGTCATTTTCTGTGGGGAATTTAGTTGCCAAGGATAGATGAATTAACTTCAACTCACCGTGGCCCCCGATAAGATACATATCAAGAGCGGGAGCCCTTGAGTCCAGATTAGATACATATCAAGAGCGGGAACCCTTGGGTCCAGAGTAGAGACATATCAAGAACAGGGAGCCCATAGGCTCCAGAGTAGAGAAATGCCAAAAATAGGGATCCCCTAGGGTCAAGAGTAGAGACATATCAAGAACAGATACCCCCTTGGCTTCAGAGTTGAAACATCAAGAACCTTTTGGAGCCTTTTGGCTCCAGAGTAGAGACGCATCAAAAACAAGGAGTCCCTTCGCTTCAGAGTAGAAACATCAAGAACAGAGAGTCTTTTGGCGCCAGAGTGCAGACATATCAAGAACAGGGACCCCGTAGGCTACAGAGTAGAGAAACACGAAAAAAGGGAGCCCCTAGGGTCAAGAGTAGAGACATATCAAGAGCAGATACCCCCTTGGCTTCAGAGTAGAAACATCAAGAACCTTTTGGAGCCTTTTGGCTCCAGAGTAGATACACATCAAAAACAAGGAGTCCCGTCACTTCAGTGTAGAACATCAAGAACAGAGAGCCTTTTGGCTCCAGAGTACAGAAATATCAAGAACAGGGACCCCGTAGGCTCCAGAGTAGAGAAATACCAAAAAAGGGAGCCCCTAGGGTCAAGAGTAGAGACATATCAAGAGCAGATACCCCCTTGGCTTCAGAGTAGAAATATCAAGAACCTTTTGAAGCCTTTTGGCTACAGAGTAGAGACACATCAAAAACAAGGAGTCCCTTCGCTTCAGAGTAGAAACACCAAGAACAGAGAGCCTTTTGGCTCCAGAGTACAGACATATCAAGAACAGGGACCCCGTAGGCTCCAGAGTAGAGAAATACCAAAAAAAGGGAGCCCCTAGGGTCAAGAGTAGAGACATATCAAGAACAGATACCCATTGGCTTCAGAGTAGAAACATCAAGAACATTTTGGGAGCCTTTTGGTTCCAGAGTAGAGAAACATCAAGAACAGGGAGCCACTAGGCTCAAGAGTAGAGAAATACCAAAAATAAGGAGCCCCTAGGCTCAAGAGTAGAGGCATATCAAGAACAGGGAGTCCCTTCGCTTCAGAGTAGAAAAATCAAGAACAGAGTCTTTTGGCTCCAGAGTACAGGCACATCTACAACAGGGAGCCCCTAGGCTCCAGAGTAGAGAAATACCGAAAATTGGGAGCCCCTGGGCTAAAAGTAGAGACATATCAAGAACAGATACCCATTGGCTTCAGAGTAGAAACATCAAGAACAGAGAGCCCTTTGGCTCCAAAGTAGAGACAAATCAAGAACAGGGAGCCCCTTGGCTCCAGAGTAGACGCGTCAAGAACGGGGAGCCACTGGTATATGACCATTGATGCCATTGAAAATGGCCCATGTAACGCTTCAGAAACGTAATCATTTGCTGTCACTTAGGCCTAATAAATAAAAAAATACCACATTATCTTCTTCTTAAAATCGCGAGATATTTCAACCAATGGATATGACCCTGTCACCTCTTATGGTGAAATAGATACTTGCTTAGGATCCGGGCAACACGCGAGAAGTGAAGTTTGGTTAATGCTAATGAAATAAAACGAAGTATGATAAAATATAGTTCAGAAACAAATTTGAGCTATATATTTGCACATTAGGGGGGGGGGTAAGCACAGCATAGACCAAATACTTAACCTAACCAAGGTACCTTTTTTTGCCCCTTCAACCCCAAAAACTAAAGTTTAAATCTTTGTCATGGAGTGAGCAATACCTCACTAGGCAGCGAAAACCTGTTTTTCATATAGCATCTTTGAGATTTCGATGCGGTCTTTCTCGCGTGTTGCCCGGATTCTAAACAAGTACCCTGAAATACTCACCAGATGAAATTTACTTCAGTTGGTCGCAGTTATATTTGAACTATTGGTGTAATTGGTGTACTGGTGTAATATCGGAGTAAACACAGTAGTAGACATTATTTCTTTTCGAGTACCAAGGACAGTGGAAATAAAACCGTATTGTTGGAGTTTGTTAGTTGGAAACTTAGACAAACATGGGTATCTTTAGGAATTTAGCAAAATTAGGGAATCCAACTTTTAATGAAAAAGACCACCCATATGGAATTTTGCAGCTTTTGATAGGGGCAGCGGATGGAATTGAGCAAAAAAAAGGCTAAAAACACATTATAGCGATCAGCTTTATAAAGAGCGTGGCTTTCCTTTGAAGTTATAGTTGTCTTTAGAAACCAAAAAATTGTCATTGTCTGAATTTTAACAGACGAAATTAGTTTTTTTCTAACTTATTTTTACAGCCCAACGTGACAAAACTGACAAGAATGGGATACTGCCCTAATAGCTTCATATTTTTTAGACTAACAAAGAAAAATCGCGGTTTTTAGATATGAATAGACCTTGATGGGTCCAGAAGGCAAAAAAAGTTTCATTTTGAGATTTTTGGAACATTGACCATTAATATATAAAATGTATTCCTCAAGTTAAAGGGGAGGTTTTCAGCTAGGATACCACTAAATCTTTTGGGAAGTGTCGATACACACATGTTTCAGGCTCTTTGTTTGATCTGGACCACAATGAAGACTCTTTATGAGGCATTTGGTTCTCCACTAGCATATGAAATCGAAAAATAACACACAAAACTGGTCAGTAACTCAAATTTTTCAATTAGTTTTCTCACTAGACAGGTTTTTTTTTTTTTTTTTTTACTACACGCATTTTAAAAATTCCAGTAACTATGGGTCGTGGTACGCTCAGCTACTGCTGCACCCATTATCGTGACGAGCAACAAAAAAAATGTAATAAATAACAAAACTAATTGATTGAATCAAAATAGGAAGAGTAAGTCTAACGTTATATTTTATTCCTACTTGCCTCGTAGTAATACTTTGTGTTTACAAACATTTCAACTTTTCATGAGGAAACCAACAATTTCAGCGTCTTCTTCGTTGAACATGAACATGAATAATGTGCAAGGATATCTATAGAGGAGCGTAGAGGGCAGGCGCGTACGCGGGAAGTTTTTCATGAAAGCGACAAGTAATAAAAAAAATTTATAATTTGAATTTATGATTTATAATTATATATTTATAATTATACTTATTATATTATAATTATATTATATTATATTATAATTATATTTATAATTTATAATTTGAAGTGCCATGAAATTCGGAAAATTAGGGGGGATTAATCCCAAAGTACTCCTTCCCTCTGTTTTTGTCTGGTAGAGGGGATGGATTTCAACCCCTCTCATCTCCTCACATTGAGATACAATTTCATCCTAAAATATATTAAATATATCTCTACGATATTCCACACAGTAGGGACATGCGCAGGGAGGGCTAAGGGCTCAGTGTCCCTGACATCCTGACTTATTCAATTTGTCATTTTTTTTACTGGCTCCATGAAAAAAATTTCAGCGTACATGCCTGTAAAACAGGATACAATTAGAGCAGAATAATAGAAATCTACAAGGAGCTTCGAACAAAAAAAAATCCACAAGCAATTCGAAAAATTCCTATTTGGATTCCTATTTCAGAGAATCGCGGCTAGAAATCGAATGACATGAAATTAAGACAAAAGATTCCCAGGATTCCTGAATTCTTTTACTCTCGGATTCGTCCAAACAAAAGTAGTCCGACAGCATGGGATTATGCCACGAAAATTCTTTCAAATCATCTGGCAACGAAAGCATGCTCTATTCATCATTCTTTTTTTTAAACATGCATCACTGCATCACTGTATCACTGTGCATCACATGCATCACTGTGCATCAACTGCAAGAGCACATTGGTAAGTTTATAAAATATATTTGAGAATTTATTAATAATATAATAAAGTATGCTAAATCAAAGATACCCTCTGGGGAGGATTTATGGCAGGCATGCCCACTTACATTTTTTGGGAGGGGGGATAAAAGAAAAGGCGTATGCGTAGAATTTATTGGGAGAGGGAGAATTGAGACTGTGAATTATTAAAAAACATGAAGCTAAAAAAATTTGAAATCATGAGATTTGGGGGGTAAGCCTAAAACCAAACCAGACTAAAACCATTTCCCTTTATCATACGTACCTGAAAAGCGTATTGTCCCGAAGAATTGTGACATTTCAGTGAGCCCTAGCCCCATAGGTCCACTGGATAGGTGACTAGTCAGTAGGACCGCACTCCTCCCATTTAATTGGGAAAAAGGTAAAATGTTCTTTTGAACATCATAAAAACAGGGCATGGCTACAGCCTTGGTCTCCCCAGGAAAATTCTTGGCCATTGACATTGCATAACGAATAAATGAAATCGTATCTCCAATCAAGCATATTCTAGGCCAGGACCGTAGCTCCAGCATTTTTATTGGGGGACAAGAAGGGTCTACATCCGGAGAGTCAAGGCGCATGGGGATATAATATTTTTATCTAAATTATTGGGGGGCAGCCACCCCCTCCCAAACGACGTCACTGCTAGAAACGAAAGTTTTAGTCTCCTGTACCTAAAAATGGGATCCTCAAATCCTTCGCTTTATTCTTTCCTTCTTTTAATTTTTTTTTAATTCTCTTATTTTACTTCTCTTAACCCCCCCCCCCAAAAAAAAAATCCTTCGCGAGTGCCTGTATCGAATGCAGTTGGTGTGGCATAATCATTGGAACTATATTTGATACATTTTGTTTACTATTATATTAATGAGAATATGTTTATTATATTTACTCGATTATATTATATTATATTTATTATATTTACTATATTTATTATATTATATTATATTTGACTCGGCCATGAGGACTAAGACTCTTAACTGAATTTAGCAAAATTCACAAGACTGCAATGGTGTTGTCTTCGGTATTATTTGAAGCTTTTTTTCGCGAACTCCAAATGTGAGGGTAATTTTTCTCCGATGACAAATATAAGGGCCCGAATCCGAAATAATAAATATGAATCAATAATCCAAATTATCAAGGTGGGGGCTTCTTTGGGGAGAAATTTTCTTAGGGAATATCTCCACTTCTTCCACCTTGAGTGGATGGATAAGTGTATGAATGTATTTTTCTATTCGAATCAAACATCCTCAAAATAAGAGAAACTGTCAGATCTTCAGCACCGTATTCTGATAAAATAATAATAATATTAATAAATAGTTCCTCCTGGGCCAATTGTGGCGAATGGGCATCCGCATCTTTCGTAGGAATTTATTTTATCGAGGGGTCCCCTTACCCGTCGACCCTGCAGCAGCTGGATTGCGTCCCGGGCTCGACATCACCATACACAGATCAATCCACTGCACTACCACAAATCATCGATATTAAATTTTTCCAAAAAAAGGAAGGTCGAAGTCTCCCACTCCCGATACATATTGATCTGTAGGATCTTTCGCAATTCTTACGAGTAAAAATATTATGTTCCAAAATTGTTGGTTTTGTTTCGACATCTGCATTGTCGCTGAAACCGTAAACCACCAGAATTGCAAGATCTAATCGTTTTTTTTTTGCACCAAAATACGCCCACGGCGTTTCAAACTTGATTCTAAAGTTTCTAATATCAGAAAATAAACACGGAAAGGAAATACAAACACGAAGACGAACCCTGAATTAGTTCCAGACATAAAGCTGAAATAAATCCGACACACCCTAATAATAAATATTAGCTCTAGTATCAACTTTCAAATTATTATATTAGAATTCTATCAGGAATTTTATAACTTAACTGCGCAGAGCATTAAGGCGAATAAATCTGTTTCTTCCAGTGAAAATAATACTACGATGCTGGTATTAAAATCTTATATCTGGGCTTCTGTGGATTTTGTAAAGGGGGGGATAGAAATTCCGCAAGTAAATCCCAATTTTAGGAAAATACGTAAAACCATTTTTGGAAGCCCTATACAATTACTGCAAGAACACCTAAAGATAGAAAGCAAACTTTGAAAAAAAAAGGTAAAACGACTGGACTTCTTATGCAGCTACTGATGTCGACACTTTTTTATTCATATGAAAATTCTCAAATCGAATATATTATTCTAAAGAGAAATACCCCAAAATTCAGCTACGGAAATGTTTTTTTTTTTAATCTGATAAGAGGAAAGTGCGTACTTAAGAAATGGGGCAATTCATGAGATTTGAGCCTTTCCCCCTCTTTATGCCTTAATTAGGGCAATGACTGAAAATTGCGCGCTTTAACTTAATATATTTTTTGGAAAACGTGTGAAACGGAGCTTTGCTTACTGAATTTGGGTTAAAAAGTTTTTTTTTATAATTCTCAAAAATAGTATATGCTACTTCACGTGAAAAATTGCTAACTTGCTGAGATACGAAAAAACAAAAAAGGGTAAAGGAAAAAGAAACCTTCGCATTTAACGCTTGCGCCTAATCTTTGAATCAAATAGCTCTCTGAACTAGATTAGAAGTCACCCATGAAAAAAGAGCCCCAGTCAGCAAAAAATTGTAAAAAAAGATCCGACAAAAGATGGCGCCAATATTAATGCGTCACTTATCTCTAACCAATTACACTAATGAAACCGCTAGACGGTCCAAAATAAACCAGACACAGAAAGAAAAACACAGAAGTTACAAGATAAAAATAATCAAAAACAAAGCAGCGAATAAAGCAACGAAGAATTGCAACATTCGATATTTTAAAAGTTTCTTATTTTCCAGCAAAGGGGCGGGGGGGATGTCTAAGATATGTTTACACGCTAACGAAATTTATTTAATCGTAAATAATGGTGACTATTTTTAAAGAGGGACTAACCAAGCTTTTGTGTGCACCAAGAAGCATAGAGGACGCGAGTTGAGATGTGGAGAGGCAGGTTCGGAAGCATTTATCACTTCAGTGAAAAAGCGACACCATCTAGAGCCCCCCCTCCTTTGAATTGTCACCAAACTATAATAGTATCAAAAAGACAGGTTATAGAATATACCCACCCGAACGGTGTATCTTTTCAAAAACTCGGCATTGGGATAATATATTGGAGGGGGGAGCACGTAAATTTAAACCTGATTGGCAGATCCTACCATAGAAACAACAAGGAGGGATTTTGACCGGTTCTGATCCCTTCCCCAAGTAAGAGAATCAATTTAATGACCTAGCCTTGACATGATTGAGTCTTCTCGACCATTTAGGCCCTCCTCCCTAATTGAGTCCTATTGTCCTATTAGCCCTAATAGTCCTATTGATCGTCTCCAGTATACATGTTTCATTTAAAAATAGTAAAAAAAAACATTGGTTTTGACTTATTCATGTTTTCATACCCACATACAGCATATCGGGCCCCCCTCCCCACCAAAAAGGGAGATGATATATTTATATATATATCTCCCTATAATTTTGTAAATATTAGTTTTTGCCTGTCATAAATCTATCGAAGCAAATTTTTATTGGATGAACTTAGACCTATGTAAAATATAAAGAAAATATAAGGAATAATGATAATAATAACAATCGACAAAGAAGAACAAAGCGAGCAACAAAAACAAGTGAAATTCAATTTCTTCTAAAAAGCAGATAAGCAAAGTGAATTGTTTCAAAAAGTTAAGTTTAGATAACAAATGCCTGCATACACGAGGAGGAATAGTGAGGGATCACCTTCCTTGGATATTAGTTCAAAGACCCCCCCCCCACTTCCAGAAAAATATCGACCCTTCGGGAATACCTCTCCTTTCAACAAGGTAGAAGCTCTAACTTTAACAGATTGGCAATAAATAAGTTACGAATAATAATAATAAAATTAGTTTGAGTAGAACTGAAATAAAATACATAAAGTTTTATATTTATCTTCTTTTTTATTTTTATTTCGCTTGCTGGGTTGCGTATTAGAAATGTTTTAGACGATTTGTTTACTGTTACTCTAGTGTTTAATAAATAAATAAAAGCCTCGGAATGAAACAAAAAAAAGAAACCATTCCAAACTTATGCTTTAATTACAACTTGTGATTAGTAATGACATTGAAATGGGTTTTCCAAGTGGTATTTCACGACTTTGGCTTCATCTCAAAAAGTAAAAATAAACAGAAAAAACCTTACGAAGTTTGGCTTCGGGTCCTTTTAACACCTTCATCTGTCTTTCGAATTGTCTGTTTTTTACCTCCACTGTTTTGCCCATGGCAGTACGGCGTAGAGCCTCCTGAGCGAGGGTGACGGGTAGGTGTTCTCGGAGAAGTGGTTAGAGTGAGACCCTCATTGACATACCCACGCTTGTAATCTGGCGGTCTACTTGAGCTCCCCATATGCCGTTCAGATTTTTGAGGGGTACTGTAATAAAACAAAACATATTATATAAACATGTAGAATGTGTATATCATAGCTGTTACGCCTAACTGACATTTTCACACTTCTGAGGTAATTGCCAAAAATCATTTTTTAAGCTGTTCTCAAAGAGAAGATCAGTAGCTTAATATGGATCAGGAGGGTCGAAGCGTGACTAAAACACACATTATAGTCTTATTTTATAAACTGTATTGACTAACTGACTTATTATTAATTGGCAAATGTAAATACTGCTTTGAAAAGAAAAGCAATTTAGGATATTTTAGCTTTAGGCTACTGTAAATTATGGTATTACAGATACTGTTTATTATCATTGTTTTAACAGATTTTAATAGTTTAAGTCACATTATAAACCTTGGACATTCTGAAACAAAATTCAATAGCTCTCCCAGACCAAACATTATTAAATTTTAACCCTCTGAATTTTTAAATACAGTACCAATCATATAGATTTTTAAACATATAATTTATAGAACTCCTGATACCAAACACGTGCGCAGAATTTTTTTCAGGGGTGGGGGTCATTAGTAAAGAAGATAAAAATTTTATTCCATAACTTGACCAAGAAGTGCCCAGAAATTCAGGGAAACTGTGAATTATTTGGAAGGGCGCACCCCCAAGGCCCCCTACCTTCCCTTTCTGATTTAATAAAGATTTAAGGTACTTGTCTAGAATATGGGTACACACGAAAGAAAGACCGCATCGAAATCTCAAGGCCACTATTGATAAACAGGTTTGTGAGGTGTTGCTCACTCCGTGACAAAGATTTAAACGTTAGTTTTTTGGGGTTTAGGGGGACTAAAAGGTAGCTGGGTTAGGTTAGACTACGTATTTAATATATGCTATGCTTTACCCCCCCCCCCTAATGTGCAAATATATAGCCCAAATTTGTTTCTAAACTATTACATTTTCATCCTATTTTGTTTTATTATATTAGCATTAACGAAACTTCACTTCTCGCGTGTGTATCCAGATTCTAGACAAGTATCGGATTTAATTTTACTTTTACTTTTCATTTTTTACTTTTCTTTTTAAAGTAAAATTTTACTTTTCATTTTAAAGCCAACTAATGCATGGGAGGAATATATTTAAGTACTTTTTTCGTTTTATACATAGGCATTATCCAATATACATGATAAAATGTTCTTTTCATAAAAAAAAAAAAACACAAACGGAAGTATTAGGATGAGATAATACCCATTGAAATATATCAAATAACAATATACATTGGACAACTATTCAACTGGAAACACTTAACAATGAAATTACAATTTTAGGAGAAACTGAACAATTTATAGAATTCGAATGCCCGTTTTCGGAAACATAGGGGAAGAGGATGAATTTAATTCCAGAGGGGGAGGGGAATATCAAATATCAATTAAAGCGTGTGACATCTGTTTTGTTACACCAGTTTTTCGTCTATTTATATGATGAATATCTTCTGATCTCCTTAAATCCTGGGCTGCCTTTGTCGTTGACCATTTTTGGCGAATTGAAGATTGAAAAGATTGAAAAAAATAGACGAAAAAAAGATTGAAAAAAATTGAAGATTGAAAAGAAAATAGACGACAAAAAATGAAAAGGAGAAGGAAAAGAGAAGATGATGCTCCGTCAAACGGCATGCCAGCTACCTTACGGAGGATTTACTTAAGAATAATCTTATTAGCAGGACCAGGTGCGTACAAGGTCGTATCCAGGGGGGATTAGGGGTTTGAACACTCCCCTCTAGAAATGTTTGTCCGACTCGTAAAAATAACGTAACAAAAATGAATATAAACTAATTTTTTATGCGTTTTTTGTACCCCCCCCCCCGAAAAAATTCTTTTGTGACCCCCCCCCCCCCCGAAACCTCATGGATACGGCCTTGGGTACGTACACATAAAATTTTCCAGTTCGGGGGGGGGGAGGGAAGAAGTTATAAAAAAAAGTGTTTTTATAATTGGAATCAGAAAACTTTTTTTTTATAATTGGAATAAGAAATGCCCAGCGATTCGGGAAAATCTAAGTTTTAAGGGGCCCAAACCCAGATCCCCCGCTACGTACATCTCTGACTAGGGATTAAAAAATGCACCAAACATCGCTCTTTATGAACAATTTGGCTTCAGTCAGGGGGGAAGGGGGGCACTTCAGATTACACTTAGATTATTTGAGTGTGCTGGTTGGGAGTATTTGGGCCCGTGCTCTGAATACTTGCTGAGGAGATTCCTACTAATACACCCGGCTTGGGTGAAATTAGGTTTACAATGGACAGGCCTTGGACTTGGATGGGATCAAGTTTATAATGGATGAGTTAAGAGTGACATTTCAAGGTAGCAAATCCCCTTAATATAAGGGGAATCCCCTCAAATCCCCTTAATAAAATCTTTAGAGGCGAAAGCAGAAACTTCAAATATGATGGTATAGAGAAGTGCTCTCCAGTCTGTAGGGCTCAACGCCACGTTGAGTTTACAGAAATAGCACAAAAACCCCAAATTTGCTTATTTTGGAATATTTCTGTTATTTTGTTTTCTATCTGTGCATGCAAATTTTGAGATATTTTAGATTGCTCATCTGGAAAAAAAAGTACTGTATTCTCTCTACTGTGGAAAAAAGACAAATTTTCTCATATTTGCCTTCCTAGGAAAATTTGAGGCGGGCACCAAGCCCGTTAGCATGAATTTATTTAGGGGGAGCTAGGGTCACCTCTTGTGTATATAGCTGATTGGCGATTATACACAAAGTAGTCGTTATTATATAGTTTCAATTTTGACGTAAGACAGTCTTGAAGTTTTTCGATTGTTCAAGTCTTTTTGCTTAAAAAACATCTTTTCAATCGAGGAAGTCAATATGTACTTCCTATGTACACTATAGTAATATGTTCAATATGTACACTATAGTAATATGTTCAATATGTGCACTATAGTAATAGAGCTTATTCACAACAGGAAGTATGCTACTCAAAAATTAGCCTATTTATTCAAGTTCGATCAAATCTGCCAACAGAGGCATTTTTAACAAGATATGCTCCTATTGTTTTTAGCCTATTTTAGCCTATTGTTGAAAGTTAGAGCTCGAAACTCTTGTTTGAGAAAAATCCACTATTATTTTTACTACCAGGCACTACCAATTCCACAGGCTTTGAACCGCGATCCCCCTCCCCATACACATTCCTATATAAAAAAAGAAAGCGAATTTGCCGACTAGGTCACAGTGTGACAAAATATCCAGGATTAAAAAAAAACACTTTTTGTTATATTTAATTTCTAAGCAAAAAGACAGAACAGTAACTTTTCAAGAGCTCAGAAAACTATTGTGTTGCCTCCACCCCTTCTGTAGCTAAAGGCTTAAAATATTGTGTGAAAACAGGTCTACTTATAGTTGGCCCTTTAAAACAGTTAACTTCCTAGGGTTTAGGGCACTGGTTCTCAGGAGATGGGCCGGATTCTAAGTTAAACCTGTTCTTTTTCGTTATTTTTTTAGTTACTCACTCACTTAATTTTAGAGTCCTTCAAGCCTTGTTAGTAGGGAAGAGGATGTAGAAACTTGAAACTCTTGGTCCCTAATTTGAACCCAGCCCCCGCACATACGCAGGATTTTTTTCTTTGGGGGGGGGGAAATTAAAAAAACGAATTTTTTAATCGTTTGAATGATAAACGCCAAAAAATTCGGAAAAATTTAACATTTACGGGGATGGGCAGGTCCCGAGACCCCCCTTCCTTGTATACACCATTCCTGAAAGAATCAATTTCATACCAGAACTATTTCCAAGCAACCAGGAGGATTGTTTTATACTAAACGTAAATTATGTCTTACCAATAGGGAATAAATCCAGAAATATATATAATCATAGCAATTTTTGCACTTATGTTCTAAGCTCAGCACAAGCGAACTGTCATCCAAAATGGAAAAACAACCTGATGCCCCCTGCCACACTACCCTTGGGTAAAGACAGCTGCCACGCGAATCATATCCACCAGATGTCATGTTAATATTCATAATCTCTCACCTTAACGGCAAAAAGATATTGTCTGCAAAAAGTAGTTATGGTATTTCTTCAACGGCAAGTAAACAATAGAGGGAGCTGAGGTAATTCACGTTCAGTAAAGCGAGAAATGGAAGAAAATGATGATTTGGGATGAACATACTCAATAGAAACTTAGAAAAAAAGAAGAATGTAATGGAATGAATTTGTAAAGAAAAAAGGGTTTTTTAGGGACGTGTATTGATAGGCTCATCGATTTGCTTTGTTGGAGAAAATGTTGGATTTGCACCTTGACAAGGAAGATGGAAACTAAGGATTAGGCCTATAGAAGATAATCCATCAAAAGATAGCCTTGCGTAAGAAAAATGTCTTAAAATATAAAAAAAAAAATTCTTATACCATTTCAGTTGAAAGCAAGAGGAATACACTTTTAATCAACTGTAGAATGCAGTTGAACGAGAACTATAGAATGAGAGAGAGAGACGGTCGCCCTTTCAAATATCCTAAAGGCCATTTGTACTTTACTGAAAACTATTTATACTTTGAATAGCGAACTTTTTTTTTATCATATCATTAAAAAAAATCAAAATACTATTTAAGTTTGTGAAAAAAATAAATCAGTCCTAAGAATAAATACATTTATGATTTTCAATTTAGATTGGATTGAACTTTAAACAACAAAAAATTGACGAAAAACTACTGCGCATAAAACTAATTAAACTGAACGGACTGTTGCAACAACCTTCGACACAGTGTTGGCGGATCAACATTTTGGCCTTGCTTCTTCGCTATTGATTAAACTCTGTAATTGTCAATTCCTCAAAAATCTGCTCGTTTTTAGCTGCTTCACCGAAATTCCACACTAAATGTCCCTAATCACGAAATTCCACTGTCCCTAATCTCGTTTTTTACTGAGTCAGGACTTGGCCCATTTTCACACCGAGTCAGTCCACGGTTTGGACTGGTACCTCTCATCATGGATATTTAAATTTCTTGGTTGATTCGAGGGCATCTAACTCTAAATATCATGTACACCCGGTGGCGCGTGTCAAGCGTGGCGGAACTGTGCCAAGCGTGGCGGAACTGTGCGGAACACATGGCCGTCCAAGATTTACACCAGGTGGCGATAAGTAAGTCACCCCTCTGTTGATTTGGGTTTTAACGAGGAGCGACATACCCAAATTTTCTAATAAAATACATGTTAATATATTTTGCATAATTTGGGAACCCTCCAATAGAGCTGTGTGAGTTATGCCTCCCTTGCAGGTAAAATTCGTGTATCTTTCAAAAATTTTAAGGGATAAGGCTAAATCAAAATTTTGATCTGATAGGACGGAAGGACATCGGAGTTCCAAGAAGCGGAAAGGCCGCGGAGGAGGTATGATTACTTTCAACCCTTCTAAAAAGCAACGAAAATTTAATTTTGATCCAAAGAGCCCTCTCGTAGGTTTCTACGACAATCCTTTCTACAAGAAGCAGCCGTAAAAAAAAAAAAAAAAATTGAGAGACACATCGCTCTTTGCTAAGTCAACGTTAACTCTGATTGCCTAATAAATATCAATATCAGCGCATGGTCATATATACCATTATTTTCAGAACAGACAGGCTTATATATTCTGCTTTTAGCTTATCTCAAGACCCCCACAATGTTTCCGAAATTGAGAAAATGATTATCTTGAAGATAATATTAAGATTGCTTGTTTCCAAGTAATGGTTACATGTTTTTCAACATAATATGTTCCTGTTGTTTTAATTTTAAGTAGTTACCTTCTGGGCTTTTAAAACCTGCTTTGGAATGAAGGGTGGGGAGGTGAACGTCAACTTGAATTCAAGTGAAGGCTCTTTCTAAAGGTCCAGCAAGTTCGCCTCTGGAAATTTATTCATAGCTTCTGAAGCAAGATCAGAATACCAGCGCTTACCCATGTTCAATTATATTACCCAGAAGTCAAAACCATTCTAATACACTTCAATTTAACACTTCGAAAGGTAATCATAGGCGACTTCAATCATTTCTTAGTTTTGGTTCATGTCAACTATGCAAAAACGACACGATATCATCAAGCCGAGTGTTAGGCCAAAAAGTACTAAACGAAAAACTAGCCCAATTGTATTAGTAATTCTACCTCGGAATAAAGACTCTGTTGACACAGATATCAGTCACGTTATGAAAAGTTTTTTTTTTGTTTCGTTCTTTGTCTAGGGATCACTTTTTCTTAGCTAAAACTGTTTTTATTTTTGTTTCACGGCAACGATCACGGCAACGGCAACGACGGCAACGACGGCAACAGATCGGCAACACGGCAACGGCAACGACGGCAACAGATCACGGCAACGACGGACGAAAAATTTGCATTTTATTTGTAAGAAGTCACTTTTAGAAGGCTAATATGGTTGGTGGTTTGAAAACTTTAAAGTACTGAGGATAGTGAAAATGAAACTTGATTGTTGGAATTACTACATCCAAGGCTGTATCCAGGAGGGGGGGGTAGGGGGATTGAACAACCCCCTTCTCCTTTTCCGAAACGTTTGTCCGGCTCGTAAAAACGTAACAAAATGTATTTATACAAATTTTTGATCCGGTTTTTAAAGTTTTTTGGTATTCCCCCCCCCCCCCGAATAAAATCCTGGATACGGTCTTGACTACAACCATGTCTTAAGAAATTATGAAAAATTGAGAATTAAATTTTCCATCAAAAATACCTTCATATGCAGCTATACAGTTTTTAGTAGTAGCAGGCACCAAACTATATACATAAAAAAAAAGAAAAAAAAGTGAAAAATCAGCATAAAATAAGCTAAAAATATCCGGTTCTAATCTGCTTAAGCACGCGTATCCTTTGAATTGAAGGTGTAGTTGTCTTTGTGAATCAACAGATTGCTAACATTTGAATATTTACTTACGAAAACCGTTGCCAAATACAATTAATTAGTTGTTACTTATTTATTGTTGCGGTTCAAAGTGGCAACACTGAAAAAAATATAATACTGGCCTAAAAACTAAAGGAAAAAATCTTAGAAAATCGTGGTTATCTGGTATAAATAGACCCAAGATGGGACGAGGTAATAATTGTTTTTATTTTAGTGTCAAATAACTGCTTTATGTTGAATGTCAAACAATCTGCATCAATATATCTCGAATTTGCAAGAGGTACAACCCCATAATTTTAGCTGCTGATTTACCCCAAGTATCGATAAATAAGGCTTAAACAGGTTGCCATTGAGAAATTAATTAATCTGGCCGTTACTAGTAATGCCTGATCAACATAACTAATGGCTACTAAAATTGGGTTATTGAATCCTTACCCAATTTAGTACAGTTATATTCCAAGCCAGAGGTAAATCGTCGCTATTACAACTAAAGGACGTATCTATCATTTTCAAACTTATGCAATAATTCCCAAACACCGTTTGCTAAGTTGAACTCAAAGGGAAGATTAGCAGGGTAACATCTGTTGAATTACACATTAGATCATCCTGCTCTACACTCTCCTGCTGATCCTTCCTTTGGGAATAGCTAAGCAAACAGTTTTTAACAATTAATTCATAGGTTTAAAATGTCAGATAGGACCTTCTGGCATGACAGCAATGATATAGGATAATATGTATTTTGCTTAATTACTACCTAGCCATTTTTAATATAGACCAGGATTTATTTATAATGTGAAATTAATCAGTACGTGCATCATACATTGGTCCTGACAATAATTAACTATTTTTTTCTATGCCATTTCAGGGGTATAACAACAATTTTAAATACTATTTCCCAAAGAAAATAGCATAAGCCGTTTATTCTTATATATAAATAAACATAAAATACAAAACAGACTTTCAAGCCTGGTCATCTCGAAAGCAAGCGCATCCAACTCTGAATCTCGGGGTAGCGGGTTCGAGCTAAGCACTGGGCTTCTTTCTGGCCGTAAAAAGTGAATACTGGGAGTATATTCTTTTTAGGGTACAAGTTGCATTTATGGAGTAAGAAATCAATATTAGACTACTTTATGGGGGCAGAGGGATAACAAATCCGATTAAAACGAGCGGGGGATCATATCACTTCGTAAAGGAGTATTTTCAAAATTACGGCCTTGGCAATTCTAGGCTGTTTTATCTCAAGGAGGGGGGCGTGAAAATTCAAGGGACAATTTTTTGGGGGGGAAGGACTTTTTTTGTTGGGAGGGGGGAAATTTTTTGTTTACCGACCCATAAAAGAGTATAGGTTAGGGTTTATTTGACTATTTTGTTGACTGTCGTCTTACAGGCTACGCTGCTAGTTACAAAATAATTACTTACTGATGTTATATAGTCAATATATGCTCAAAACTTATATAATAGGATATTCACTGCAAAAACAGAATTGCTTCGCTAAAAATGGATGTTATTGTCGTTTAAAGAACGAAAAGACACACCCTGGTCATTTCCTCTAAAAAACGAGGAAATCTTATATTTAGGCTTGAATAAGTATCCAAACGATATTTGCCTTTTTCTGGAAATGTTGAGGGGGAACAATCGCTGTACCATAAACAGACTCGTTTGTTCCTTTGCTCAATAAAGCTGACAATGCGTCACCAGTGGCGTCAACTAACGGAAATCAGGAGAGGGATGTATTTTTCAAAATCTCAGGGGGAGGATTCTACACACACCCCCCTGGATACGGCCCTGTAATAGGGGGAGTTGGTAATTAGACTTCCTCTCAGATTGGTCGGAACTCATGAGCCCCTAGAAAAATAAGGGCCTAAAATATACTTTTTTTGGTGTAGCCTATCCCCCATACCACCACCCCCACCCCCTCATTCTCGAAAAAAAAAATTCTCTCTAACATTGGATCACTGTGCCAACATGATAAAGTATTTAGAGCAATGGCGATTTCTGAATAAGACGGGATATAATGTAAAATTATTGGTCAAAAACCAACTTAACGAATAATAACTTAAAGTCAGCTGAGATCTTTCTTCAGCTTATCAGGATATATTCCATATTTGAGCAAAAAATTACTTCACAGCTATTATTAATTGTCGTTCTCGTCAATTACTAAATATGTTTCGATTGTTAAATCTGAAATTGTTCAATACAGCTTTATGAGGGGCGTATTGAGCAGAAGAAAAAATTCTTTTGTTATCTGGGGGTCTTTTGGTAATATAATTGATTGATAGGTTTTTGTGATTTTGAGAACCCGGTTTTTGACGGCTGTTCATTTAACTTACAAAAAGCAATTGTGTCACCATTTCCAACACGAGTTGGAGGAAAGCAATTACGTAATTTCACTGTAAAAAAGAAGAAGCAGCAAGACACTACAACCGAACACTATTAGTCTATACAGGGGCACCAGTTGGAGAGGGCAATTGCCCCCCTCCTTTGATTTATAAAAAATTATATGTTCATAGCAAAAAAAAACGAAGAAGAAATAAGAATGTATAAAAACATTGTTTTTGTATCTTCATTTAAAAAGATAAAAAATTCCGTGAAAAGGTGTACATGACTTTATCATCTTAGTAGCGTCAATTCACAAAATGTAGTGGGGGAAAAGGAAAGACGTATTTTTCAAAATCCAAATGAGGTAATTAGTTGTTTTTTTTCATTATTATTTTTTAACGAAAATACCAAAAAAGGACATTTTCAACAAAAATCTTCCCCAAAAAGGTATTTTTCTAAATCTAGCTAGAGCAAATGCCCATATGCCCCCACGCAATTTACACAACTGTATGGACTTGGCGTCATTTTTCTTAAACAAAGGAATTTCCTAACAATCTCTCTTTTTATTCCCAGGAAACATTGTTTTTAGTAATTAGACAATATTAACATTTTTGGAGAAATATGGCGACAGTGCGAGATAACAAAATTTGGAACTATTTAGCCCAGTGAATTCCAGCCGTCAAGCCCGTATAATTAGACGTGTAACACAAATCCTGGGTTATGTTTGGTGATAATGTTGGGTGTTTTCGCGAAAATTGGAAAATGAAAAAACCGCTGTTTCCAAAAATTGTCGATTTTTCAATCGAGTATGACTTCACTATGTGAGCAATATTGAGAATATTGGCCTGGATAAAACAAACACAGTAGAGAAAATGTTCTGCCTTTGCTTACAAGGTTCTCTCCAGATTCCACCAACGTGCGTCGCGAATATTTCAAAATAACGCTTGGGGTTTCTCTGCTGTGCTCAGGAAAAAAAGTATTTCAGATTAAACAATTTTAAAGCCTGAGAACAGATGAGCACCCCTTTCCTGATAATGCTGAAATATCAAAAAAAATTTGATTTTCTCCGTAAACTCCTTAATTCTACCTATATTTTACCTATTTTATTTTCTACAATTTTATAATAAAACCCCCTTGTCCCATTTCCTGAAATGAATTTCTAACTCACTTTCAAAACTTTTATGCTCAGAAATCAGTCAAAACTGAAAAAGTGCATTCTTGGTTCAGTGGGGTCAATTCACGAAAATTCAGAAGGTGCTGAATTTTCGTGAATTGAGATACATTGGCTGAAACTTATTTTTCAAATTTTGTCAGGGCGGGGGACAAATTTGTCATCTTTTTCAAGCTTTTTAATGAAAGTATAAAAAAGGCATTTTTCAATGAAAAACCCCAAAAAAATATTTTTCAAAATTCAGAAGCGGAATATAGGGGAGCAGACAACCCCTCTTGCCCCCCCCCCCCCCCGTTGACGTTACTGTCTTAGCTATCATTTTTCAGCATTCCCCGAGTTAACACCAAAATGATTTTTCAGGACATATTTTTTTAAGGGAGGAGGAAGGTTTGTCTAACATTGAGGAGGACATGAGGAGGAAGGTTCTCTGCTGCGTTGAGAAAAGGGAACATTTCCTGGATTTTGCTGGAAATCCTGGAAATCCAATAAAAATCCACCCTGGTGAAGAATTAGATGTTTATGGTCATATATATATATATATAATCCAAAGAAGTACATATATGGAATACCTTGAAACCCAGGGGGAGGCCTAGGCCAACAACCTCTTTGGCTAGTTAATTTATAATTTGCTATGAACAGCATGTGCGTTGGCGAGCTCCTTGTGCTTTTTCTCCATGCCCTGAGGAAAGATTTTCCAGGGTATTTGAAGCAGGCAAAACCGCTTTTTTATTTCTCCTTTTCTATGAACACCTTTGATTCTAATCGTTATTGTTGACTGATATCTGTCTACTTGCATGTGTATTGTAACACATTTTCTATGCGATTTGGTATCTATTCAGGCAAAAAGTCTATGACCAGAACCTAGACCGTATGTAGGGGGGGGGGTGCCGGGTTTGACCCCCCCCCCCCCAAAAAAAAAAAAAATTGACTCGTAAAAACGTTACAAAAATGCATATAAATAAATTTTTGGTGTTTTTTTTTCAAGTTTTCTTTTGTAAAACTTCAGGAAAGAAAATCCTGGATATTCCCTTGACTGAAATCAAGGAAATAAGTAGTATCTGACAAAATGGTTATTATGTTTGTTCACAATTCACTTAACACTTTTAATTCCCAACCTTCTTATCACATACCTCCTGCCTCTTTACGTGCTTACATGTTAAGCAGCGTTCGCACTACGTTGTTAATTTCCATGCTAAGTGGTTAAGCTAGGTTACGTTAAGTATAATAACCTTTCAAACTTAAACAAGGCGTTCCAAAATACGCAGGCGTAAAAAATCATAAAATCATCATAACCGTGATCTAAGATCGTCACAGTCTTAATACGCAAACTATTCAAAAATTAAAAACATGGAACTGAGATTCAAGTTCTCATAGTGAAATGCTTTGAATGAGAAGCAAAGAGAAATTCTTCGATTTGTTTTCAAAATTAATAAATTGTTTATCCAGGAATTCCATTTTGTTGCGGCTATGCTGACTTTTCCAACGATAACATAAACTTGCGCATCGAAAATCCTAAGCAGAGCTTGTGTCAACTTGGCCCTGCCTATGGACAATATTTTCTCCGTAAGATTACATAGCGTAACATAGTCTTCAGTGATGCTAATGTGAAAGAATTTACGGCGCAGTGTGAACGAACCTTTACAGTGTTAATTTCTATAGTACCTGGTATCTATTCAGGTATATAATAAATAATATTTGGGAAATTGATTATATTATTTATCAATTATCTAAATCAGCAGGGGCTTAGCTACCTGATGTGACTACTTTCAATAGCAATATGAGCTCAAGTTTTGTAAGGTCAAATTGCAGCAGCTCTGGTACAAATTAGGAATTTACCCCGAATCGTAATTTCAATCTTCCTGGTAACATGATAAGGTAATTTTGTGGGCAAAGGATTAATACAAAGATATCCCATTGAAATGAGTCAGAATGGAAATTTACCTTTAAGTCACGAAGGAAGAAATCATCCTTAACATGGCCATGAGTTGCTTCTTATTTTGTAAAAGTTCGCATTCGCCAAAAATCGTTAAAAAATTGACGCACAAAAACTGCAGGAAAAACCCATAAAACTGAAGCAAATTTTTAACTGATTTTCTCACTATGCGAAGGCAAAACCGTAAGTACGTTAGCAAGTATATATATATATATATATATATATATATATATATATATATTATATATATATATATATATATATATATATATATATATATATATATATATATATATATATGATATATATATATATATATATATATATATATATAATATATATATATATATATATATGTATATATATATATATATATATATATATATATTATATATATATATATATATATATATATATATATATATATATATATATATATATATATATATAAACTTAATTAAATAATTAATATAAATTTTGAATACATGTTTAATTTAAAGTGCCTAACCCTGGAATGCGAGCTTTCACAGGCCAAAGCTGTTAAATATCCTATCAATTTCGTCTACTGAAGTAACATTTTTTCGTTGCGGAACTAATGTAATGATCGCTTAATAACACACTAAAAGCTAAACACAACTATTAAACACGCAGGAGCACAAGCCACAAAAGTTCATTGTGGTGTGTTAATGTTTAGTATGACACTTACTAATGCGAGTAGGCTATACAATGGAAGTATAATTCTCGAAATTGACCATAGAATGTCATGGCCGTTATCATGAGCATCCATATTCAGCTTTCGGGGAGTTTAGGAAGGCCTACCTTAGAGGTCAACATGAGGTGGAAAGATATCATCTGCCGCTTTCTAGGACCAAAAAAATACAACAATTTTAAATGTTTTCGATATTCAGGAGAAACGTAATACGTAATATTCAGGAAATGTAAACCGAGGGCTCACCCACTCTCCGCCGCCTGATTACGTACTGGAGCGCCAAGCGCGCCACACACAGTTCCACCAAGTGTGGCAGCCCCCGTAACACATGGCAGAATTCCGCCACGCTTTGCAAACTTTCGTCATGCTTGACACAACCACCTGGTATATATGTTTTCTGAAAGTCAGAAACCACTCAATCTAAACAGTATATGGCCTCGATTTTGTATCTCTCTAATGTTGTGTAGGCTATATTGGTTCGATTTCACTGGGTTGAGTTTGACCTGGTTGAATTTTATCAGTCTTTTCTTCGCTCTTAGTGGGCTGGATTTTGTGCGTAACACGGAAATTATACCTAGTCCAGCTTCAGCTATTGCACGCAATTTACAAACTTACAGAATTTTTATGTTATATTTAATACATCAGCAGAAGCTATTTTTTCAAATTTGACCCCCTATTGCTGACCCTTCTTCCCGTGGCTTGGGTGCCCCACTTGTATGAACTGGATGTTTCTTGCACATCTACGCTGAATTGGAGTCGAATTCATTTAGAAATAATAACGGCTTGGAAACCTAAATAGAGTTTTCAAAACTCTCTCTTCAGTTCTGGCACTGAAACTTCAGACCTCCTTTAAGTCTTGGCTCTTAGTTCTATCAATAAACTTTGAAACACTAAACAAAACAAATACGTAAGACTTGGAATAAATCTATCGACGTCTCTTACGGATTTCTACGCTTGTTCAGGCATAAGGGACGAAAGTTGTGGAAGATTTTGGCTAAGAAATCATAAGAATTTATGCATAAAGGATCATTTGAATTCTTCTGTAGCCTATATCTTACAACAGTAGCTGCGTTTGTTTTTCACCAAAATTGGTTTCAGAGGGGAGGGGGGTCAATATTTTCGTGACTGACACTTCCAGAGAAACTTATTTCGAGGGGGGGGGGGGCAAATTAAAAGCAACAAATACACAGGATTCTGAATAAATATATCGGCGTTTCTCGTGGGTTTTTTCGTTGTTCAGGTATGAGGGAATTAAGTTGTAAAAGATGCAAAACAGATCATTTGAATTTATTTGCGCATTTTATAATAGTTACTGATTTTAAAACTCCTACAAGCAAAATGCTCTAAAATCGTGGTTAAGTTGACGAAACTACAGTTAAATCGATCTAACCTCTCTAGTGACTGGCTTAACACATCAAGGGGGAGGTAAATCCCCCCTACACGTGATCCCTCGGGTTTTAAGTCTATTAAGCACATAACCAATCCCTAAAACACAACAGTGGCCTCAATCAGGGGGAGAAGCAAGGGCATAGGCCCCTACCCCCCTCCTTAGTGAACCTTGTTAATCGAGGTTCAATTTTTCTCACCCTTTAAAAAAAAATTAAAACACTTGCCCTTTAGATATGAAAATCGAAATAAATGTAAGAAATAAAGAAATAGCTTTAGCGATACAGAATTTTGAAAAAAAAACAGTTTATTTGCGCAGTAGTAATAAAATAAAGAAAGAACTCGCAACAAGGAATTTATTGAAACTTATGAATAAAGCCATAAAAAAAACTAAAAGCACTTTTGGACAGTGCTTTCATATCCCAGAATTTTTGGGGTTTGCCCGAATTACCCAGAAAGAAAATATGGTTCCTCGAAATTTCACCAAAAATTGGCACAAACGAAACTTAATGACAACGTGATAATGTTTGCGCAATTACGAACGTTTGTTTTCGGTAGATTTTGGAGAAAACAATTTTCTTTCGTGGCATTTTGGGGAGACCCAACACAAATTCGTGGGTGAAAAAAAGTGCTGCTTTCGGACTATTTTTTTTTTTTTTTAGTGATCCCTGATCCTCTGAACAACTCTAGAAATGAAATATGTTCCAAAATTTGAGCCTACATTTTATATAGCAGATATGGTCCTATAGCCAGGGGCGTCATGTATGGGGGTGGGGGTAATTCCCTCAAAATGCGTTCAATTAGTCATTAGAGAGTTTAGGTAGATTTAATTGCAGTTTTATCCACTTTGCCACGATTTTAGAGCATTTTACTGATTTTCATCGTATCGATCGGGAAAAATAACCAGCGGGTAGGTAAAATCAATACCCCCCCCCCTGCAGAATATTGCTTAGGGATGCTTCTTCCTTTAACTCCGTTCGATTAACAGAGGGGGGAAAAAAGGATGAACGTAGAGACGCTATCGGTTACAAAGAGACACGCGAAGATGTGTCCGCTGTCTTTTTAGCAGCCACCATTTTTATAACATCAAATACAAATTCTTTAAGTTGTCCGTTTTCTCCCACTTTCCATACTCTTTAGCGTTTGAATTTATCTCGAATTCATAATTTCTTAGACCACACTGCTTTTCCATTTACGAAAAATTAATTAAAAAAAAACGGGTTTTAATTTTTATAAAGCAGTGAATACAATAAAATAAACACTTAATTAAACAAAAATACTCCGAATATTTCGGCCCCACGTCCGGGAGCCTTTCTCAACGGAAAAAAAAGAAAAGAAAAAAATGAAACAAAAATGTTCTTTTTAAAAACCTTAACTTACATCAAAATGAACAAAAAAAAAACACACACAAAAAAAACAACAAAGAAAAAAATATAAATAAATAGGAAACAAAACTTTTGAGAAAGGCTCCCGGACGGGGGGCCGAAATATTCGGAGTATTTTTGTTTAATTAAGTGTTTATTTTATTGTATTCGCTGCTTTATAAAAATTAAAACCCGTTTTTCTTGCTTAATTTTTCGTATCTCGAATTCCTTTTTCCTCCATTCCTCCAGAGAGTCTAGGAATCTGGGCAAAACCTGGAAAAGATTAGCGAAGATCTATGGACATTCCTTAAGCGAGCACGAACAAAATTTTGAAAATGCTCATTTCGCAAGGTTACTAAAGAGAATCTTTTCAACATATATAGTGGTATTATAAAATAGATGACTAAAGTGGGCGCTACTGCACCCGAGAGGGCGGCTGAGATCTTCCCAAAGGGACATTAAGATCCTTAATAGACAATAATACATAGTCAAATGAGTAAATAAAATAGGTTATTCTTCTTATTGTTACTGCTTATTCTAGAGAAATTCATCTTTCAAAAACAAAATTCAGCCTTGTCAAAAAGGTGGAGGAATAGTGAGGTCAAAAGCTTGGGAATCATATGTAATATATAGGCTAGTTTGTAAAGGATTAAATGTGATTTTAGTGGCATTTCTATTAGCGATAATAAATAAGATATACTGATAACTCTATTCAAAATTAAAATAAAAGTTGTTTCAAAATTCGTGAAAGACGAAAATAAACAAAACATACCAATTTTTAGGTAAAGGCGGAAGACCTCCTGGCATTTCAATCCCAAGACCACAAATAAAGTCCCAGATATGAGGCTTTTTCTTCGTCCTCAGCCTTTGTGTACCGTACACTTGTTTCATACTTCACATAAACTTAGATATTTTCATGTTGGTAAAGGTAGCGTAATATGTGCCGACATCCAATGCCTATAAACTATTGTTTTGTTACATCGTACTTGCTTAGAATGATAGGTATAAATTAGAAAGCACAGTTTATATAATTATCAGTATGATCTTTCCCTATCTCACCCATTATAAAAACCCGGACCGAGGTGCGAGTGCTCCAGAGAACGTATAAACATAAGCGGCATTAGATCTTTTCACGGGTAGACAAAGAATTAGATCTTTTCACGGGTAGACGGAACAAGTACTGACAAAACCACTTGGCCGGCTCACCAATAAGTGCACAAATAAGTGGGAGGAGCTTTTTGTTCGCACCGAGAATGAAGAGCCAGAAATCATCTGCGGTAAACTTACTGGATAATTATATAAACTGTGTTAGAAAGTATGAATCCTTATCAATATTATTTTTGGGGGGAGGGGAAATTTTAATGTGGAATAACTAGGGTTTTAATACAGCCAACTGCTTCTTTATTTGGACACAGCTTGGTATCTGTAATGTTGAATGAACTAAATGTACATGACAGCGTTTGGTTGGAGTAAAAAAAAATCCCCTACTTCTATTTTGTCAGGTTTCGAGCTAATCATAAAATACTTGAGGATTTACCAAAATACGCATAGAAGAGGGGGAGGATAGATGGAATCCCCACGATAGAAGTCAAAAATCCCTCTCTCACGAATTAAAAAAAACAAATGCCAGAAAGTGCAATTTATTATATTTTGTTCTAGATATTAATTGGTATATTTGAGATATTAAGTCTATTTAAAACATTCAGTATAGCATAATCTATGCATGGACATAGGGGGACAAAAGAGAAACATCTTTTCAGGACCGGCTCAAAGGATGGCTACAACCCCTGCCCCCCTCATTGGGGCAACCCAGAAAAATTATCCCGAAGCGAAAAATTAGTAAAAAAGGTATTTTTGGCAGGAACGCGTGACATATATTGTACAAACACGTCACTTAGTATGCACTTTCGGTCTTCCAAGCAGTATTTGCACCATGGCTGTATCCAGGGGGAGGATGCAAGGTTTGAACCCCCCGCCCGAAAAAAAAAATTTTTCTTTCTCTTACAAAAGTAGTAAAATATATGTAGAAGATTTGCTTTACAAGCCCTCGTCCCCCGAGAAAAATCCTAGACACAACCCTAGCTTCAACTATCCCCGTATTTTCCCAAAGAATTGGATTCTCCAAAATCTCCCCGGAAATTAAAGATGGTAAATACAAGAACGTTAAAACGGAATACAAGTCGTTAATTTCCCAATTCTTGGGGAGATTTCAGAGAACCCAACTCTCTTTCGGGGAAACCCTAGAGATTGGGGCAAAGGAGGGGGCAGTTGCCCTCCTTTTGGATCAAACTCCTAGGTTCTTTTAAAATGTTTGACGTGCTCCATATTTGGCATACTAACACTAACTGTAAATAAGTTATGCGAGAGAAGCAAAAATATTTTTTTGGGGTTTTTGTGTGTGCATGCAAGGAGCATAAATCGGTTATAATGGTTTTCACTTTGAGTTGAAAAAGAAGATAATAATTTACTTTTTTAATTAGGTCGGTGACATAAACGCATCTAAAGATTCAAATACCTTGCCGTTGGGCAAGATGCTCTTTTATGGTCAATTTAAAGTCACGATCTCAGCAGGTTTTCTGAATAAATAAAGAAAATTATACCAACTATTTATTTGTAACTGAAGATTAAAGTTGTTTTAAGGTCTGAAATAAAAACTAAGCAATAATTTAGCAATAATATTCTAAAATAATTTTAAACTCATCGGGGAAGATACTAGCCCCCCCCCCCCTGGAATGACACATACAGACGTTTCTCCTAAAAAAAAAACTGTAGGCTATAGTTTATATGCTTGTTTTCCTAGAAACAATTTAAACTCTAGCCTCTAAGCATACATTTTTGCCTCTGTAAGCAGTAATCCACGATGGGGTACAAAGGGTCCAAACTCAAGATGGGAGGGCCAAATAAATATATTGAAAACAATTTCATCAAGAAGTTCATGTCTTGATGAAGACTGTGAAACACACTCTTGGTTCTAATTTATAAATGCTGTCATTTTAATTTGACAATGTGTGACGAGTTCAAGGTCAAAGTTTTTTAACCTTCATCTTTGGGGGAAAGGGTACATTTTTAAATTAGTACTTTTATATTTATTTTTATTCGTTTAGAATGCATGGAATACATTCGGTCATTAAACAAGAAAAATCCCGCTTTCTACGGTTATGATGAGAGAAAGATTGAGACGGGAAGGACACATTTTGAGGAAAAAGGATGACAGAAATTATGCTTCAGTGAGTTGCTAGTAGTAGGCTAGTATTACACAAGACAATAACGAATTTAGGTATATTTTGAATTTAATTTTTTGAATTAATATTATCAGCATTATTATAAATTTTACCACCATTTTACCAAAAAAAGGAGTTTATCTTTACATGTATTATACTTTCAATATATATATATATATATATATATATATATATATATATATATATATAATATATATATATATATATATATATATATATATATATTATATATATATTATATATATATATATATATATATATATATATATATATATATATATATATATATATATATATATATATATGTATATATATATATATATATATATATATATATATATATATATATATATATATATATATATATATATATATATATATATATATATATATATACAGAGAGAGAGAGATTTTTTGTTCAGAGATATAGTTCATACACATAATTCCATATCTATACCCATAATTCTATAATAGTTCTTTTTTCTTTTAATCCTAATATTGAATAAGATACACTTCTTTTGGCTTTGAATATAGATAATGATCATTTAGGCAAATATAGGCACTACACCAATTCATGTAAAAACAATTAAATAAATCTTTCGCCTTAACAAATCATTTATGAACTATTTTTTCACTTTTTTTCTAGCTACAACTGACTTTTCTAAATTGACACAAAAAATTCCCTGAGTGCTTTTTTTTCATTACTATCAAAATTTAGATAGTTTTCATTGGCTTGCTTCCAACCCTCCCTTTTCTGAAGGTTTTAGAAAGCATGAAACTAGACAGCATATAGGGCTGTATCTAGGGGGATCAGGGGTTGACCCCCCCCCCCCGAAATGTTGCCCGACTCGTAAGAGTGTAACAAAAAAACGTATAAACAAATTTTTCATGAGTTTTCTAAAGCCTTTTTATACCCCTCCACCCCCAAAAAAACCTCTCCGAACCAAAAACCTAGATTCCCCATTTTAATGACGATATTCATTTTATCTTTGATTGCCAAATTTTTATTCCGAATATTTAACTTCAAGTTAATCACCTTTTTTTCCTTTCCACCTACATCAATAACACTATTTTCTAGAGGGGGGGGCAGCGGGAGGCTTGAACCCCCTAGATTTTTGTCCGCCGCCCTTATATTTTAAAAACATTTTTTGGCGGGTAAACGACACAATTTGTCGCACCCTATATATTGGGAAAAAACATTCCCCCCTAGATTTTCGGGAATTGACGGCACTCACCTACACTGTAAGTGCTATAGGATCCAGAGCATTCATAGTCATTGACGGAGGTGATATACCCCTGCCCCCTTATGGACCTCTAATATTGGTTCCTCCAACACCATGCCCACACCTACACAAACGTGGGGAGGGATTAGAAGGGAAACATTCAGAAAAGTTGAAAAACGTTGTCTAAACAAGCTTTTTTTAATTTCGAACAGTAATTTCCTACCCATCCCTCGGTAAAAATATTCTGATACCCCTCTCCAAGGATAGGATGCGTGCCATCTATACCTTTCTAAGGGAAATTAGAAATATTAAATATACAAAGAAGATCCCCTTTTCCCTGTTACTGGTCCTAAGGTAGCCATCCCATAGGTTAAAAATGAAAAGTCACTTTATAAAATGCACCGTTTTCGCTTCTCACCCACCCCCCCCCCCCAAAAAAAATATAATTTTCAATTAATAATTTATGAAATGCCTACTTAAAAGAAATCATTAAAAAAGGTATGGCAATCCAGCGAATATATATTGCTAAACTTCAAAGTTAATATTTATTATGAATATTTTGTAAATTTTTCGATTCAATTAGCCACAGCTAGCCTAAGAAATAGACATATCTCTAGAAGTTCATCCAAACACAACATTCATTTCCGTCAAAAACTTACTTTACCCCCCACCCCTTAATTATCAAACCCTTAAGTGTATATAGGCTATGCACGAGTATGCACTGAATTCTCCCTTGATTTGAAAAAAATGTTCAATCAATTTGAAGGCAAAGTGTCGTGTTGAAAATTCCGAGCATATATACACTACAGGGTATGTATTTCACCATCAAGTGGAGGGGGGTTAAAGTAAATTCATGACGGAAATTAATGTTATATTTGGATTTAATTCTGATTCTAAAGTTATATCTATTTCTTAGCTATCTCAGCTGTCAGGGAATCGAAAATTTTACTAATGTTTAGAGAACATTTACTTTCGTAGAATAAATACTCCGAAATAATGTTTTAAATAACAATTTAATTCAATCACAGACAGTATATCCTATAAGTTTTAACAGTTAACACGGCAAGATCAGAAACCAGACTAATTCTCTGTCGGAGTTTTTGATCTTCCGCCAGAAACTTGCCGAAAGAGAATCCATAGACCTACGCAATCCTTAGACTATATTTTGGTTGTTTTATTCCAATAATTAGGGTAAATAGTAGGGGAATTGCCAAGATATTGTTTTGGAGAGGTACAGCTCTTTTATGTGGGGAAAGTTCAACATCTGGACCAAAAGCTTGCAAATATAACATGTTTTATCAAAATTAGCCTTGCACAAAATCGTGATGATAAATGTTTTGGGCTATTTCAAAATCATGAAGTTTTTGGGGTAGTACAACATTTCCGTCAGTGGTGCCATTTTGAACCATGAAAATAAATAGACCAAACTAGTTAATGGAATTTGAATGTCCGTAAAAATTCAAAAATTAACAATCTGTTGACTCCTAAATAGAACTTCACCTTTAAACAATGGTACCAATTGAGGGAGGGGGGAGGAGAAGGGCTAGATTTTTCGCCCCCACCAGGATTTCAAAAAATACCTGTTTTTGTTGTTGTCATAGAAAAAATAACCTTTTTGCATTTTCATTGAAAAATATCGAAAAAATTGCCCTACCAGACTTTGAAAAATACATCCCCCCAAAAAATCGTGAATTGGCCCCACTACTTCAAAGGACATCTACACATCGTTAAGCTATTTGGCACCATGTTTTTTTAGCTTGTTTTTGGGGGACTAGTTCTATGTTTTTTTTTAATTTTGATTTTTTTTTTCTTGTTTTTAACTAGCCTACAACCAAAGACTGTATATCTTCTTATGGAGGTCATTTTCACAAAAATAAAACTTCTCGTTTTTCCTAATTTTTCAAGATAGGTCTATATGCGGTTGTATGTTTCCACTCGACCAGTTTCAACACTCAGCTAATTGAACGAAAAATTTGAGGGGGTTTAACACATCCCCAGCTTAATGCAATGGTAACTTAATCCAAGTCCCCACCCCTAAAGTACCAAACGTCCTTGAGTTTCTGGACACTCCTTGCTTATATTTTCATATAATCCCCCCCCTCGAAATTTTCTTTATTATCCCCTCTCCCGCAAAAAGTTAAGGGCAAGTGCCTATTCAAGACATGCAACTTAATTTAAATGCCTTAATGTTACAAACTAGGCAAGTAGTTGTGAGGGGATTTCAGACCGCTCCCTCCCGAAAATCAGATTTTCTAGGATTTTCCTCAGTTTACTATATTTTTCTTATAAATTGTTTGATCTTCAAACTTATCTCTCCCTCACAATATAGCCCTTCAAGAATCCTTTTTTTTAGCTAAGCAAGCACAGTTTAATTTCCTAAATGTGCCTTATAATTTAAACTTCAAATTTTACGGCCCTTTCTGGGGTTCCTTCAAAAAATTAGAAGATAAATTGTAATAAAAGATAATATAGAATAAGATAAAAAAAGATAAGAAGAAAATAAATAAAATATAAAGCAAACTTCACAAAAGAATTCTTTTTAACCCTTTTTCTTTCTTTTTTAAGCCTTTCGTTCATTTTGTTAGTATCTGTATATAGTTTTGGTATATTTATCACGATTCTAGGCGTTTACCCCCCCCCCCGGCGATAACCCCCCCCCCCTCCCCCCCCCCCCCCCGCGGAAAAGGGGTTTTGACCCCCCCCCCCCTGAAATGTTTGTTCGACTCGTAAAAAACGTAATAAAAATGAGTACAAACAAACTTTGGTGCGTTTTTAAAGTTTTTTGTATCCCCCCTGAAAAAATCCTTCAGTAAAACCCCCACGAAAAAAAAATCCTGGATACGATTTTCATTCCAAAAATAAATAGAGCAAAATCCTCGCCCCCTTCCTGCATCTTCCTGAATTGGCGCCTTTTGAAGCAGAATATCGTTTGAGGATACAAGGGGTTAAGAAAGAGGAATTATGCAAAGAACATTTATACGTTTTAAGGTTTGTATCATATCACATAACTGGGAAAGAGGAGACGGATCTCTTTTGTAAAAGACACAAGATCCTATGACGGATTATGGAGACAAGGAAAATGTGTTGCCAACTGTATAAATAACAGAGTATTTAGAACTCTAGACTTTTGTATGTGGGGTGGGAAACAAAATGACAGGTAATGTAATTCGTTTTTAGAACTGTTTGTATTTTGATGCCACAGTGGAGTTTAAATTTTAAACTCAATGTTGAAGCAAAAAGGACAGTGAAATCTTGTTGTTTGAATCCCTTAAGTGGAAATTTACACGTTGCCGGGTTTGAACTTCCCCCCCCCCCTCCCGAAACAAAATTACCTGGCTCGTTAAAAAGTAACAAGAATATATAAACAAGTTTTTTATTATCGTTTGCAAAGTTTTTTATTAACCCCCCTCCCCCCGATCAAAATTCCTGCATATGGCCTTGAAGATGAGCCATTTTTAGTGTGAGAGAGCGTAGAACATTTTCAGAGAGTTGATAGCCCCTGAATGTCATGAATTGCTGAAATTCCCACGATTATTCATTCTCTTATTATCCACATCTAAATGAGCTATTCAGTAATACAACTTCATCATCGAATCTTGGTCATAGACTATCATTTACATTGGTAAAACAATACATCGCAAATTCTAATTAAATTTATTCTAAAGGAATTTCTATAAAAATATTTGCAAGTGTCAATCCTCATTAGACAGTTTCATCGATTCATCCACTGATGTGACTTTCAAGAAAGGAAACAAAATCCTTTAAAAACATTTATCGCTTTAAACAAAATATTAAACTCCAGCTAAAGAATTTGGCACTTGTCTAGAATCTGGTAAGTGCGCGACAATTGTACTGAAGATCAGATTGGCATTTTACCGGGCAATGCCTAGATGCTGTACAAACAAAAGGGTTTCTCACTCTGGGAACTATATTTAAACTTTAGTTTTTTGGGGTTTAGGGGAATAAAAGGTACCTGGGTTGGGTTAGGTTACGTATTTAATACATACTAGGCTTTACCCCTCCCCCCCTAATATGCAAATATATAGCCCAATTTTGTTCATAAACTATTAAATATTTCATCCTACTTTGTTATATTTCATTAGCATTAACGAAACTTTACTTGTCGCGCACTTACCGGATTCTAGACAAGTACCAAGAATTTGTCTTGTTTTCTTTTTTTACAAGTGGGCTACGACACCCTAAAGGGGGACTGAATGGGGCCAAGTCAAGAACATGCTCGATTGCAACAAAACCATAGGATCGACCATAGGGGTCTTCCATGTATTATTTTTTCTTGGTCTCAATATAAGACAGATTGTCATAGAAAATTTGAAATTGAGAAAAAATTCAATTACAAATTGAAATTTTCATTCTACTCGAGGGGAGCCCACTTTTGGAAATCAAGTACACCTTGTGGTGCGTGCCAAGCGTGGCGGAATTGCGCAAACTGAGCAATCGGGGTGGAACTGTGCGGGACACCTTGCGTTCTGAGATGTTCAGAAGAAGGCGGAAAGTGGGAACCCCTTCCTTTCTACTTTAAGAGTTTAAACCAATCAAAGGGAATATTGACACCTTAGGTGCGTCTGGTCAACTTCACAATCATAAATGGGTTCAGATACAAATTTCAAGATAGCTATTTAATCAAAACATTCGAAAAATTAAGATACTGGGCCTTCAGAGGTGACATAAAAAATGCTACCCCAGTGGTAAGCAGTGTTACCAACACCTCAAAACAAAATGTACCACAAATTGCATGAAAAATGTACCAAAGACAAAAAAAATGTACCATATCCCAAATTTTTTTCATCGGTGACGTAAAGTACTAACTATGAAAATTTTGCATAAGACATTTTCGTTCACTTTCTTTCTCCATTCCTTTACTTTTTTCTTTCTCTACTAATACAGTGCATTATTCCTGACAGTACTTGAAGAAATTGTTCGGAGTAACATGTATTACAACAGAAACATTTTACTACAGGCCAACAAAAGTCGCTGTTTTTCGGCCTTTTACGACCATTAATAAACTTGGCAAACTTTAGAAAACTTTTTCAAACTCAAAACGAGCAGAAATTAACATGAATAGGGCTCAAAACCCCTATGCCTTCCCAAGGTCAGAACATAACTTGCACTTTACTGAAAAAATATGAATGTTTTTACTTTAATAGCTTTAATAAATCAAATAATATTAACATTTTGATTACTAAACATCAGTATATGTATATTAAAGTGACAATGCACATTCATTAGTATTTTTTTAAGTAAGTGTAAATTATGTTCTGGCCTTGGGAAGGCATAAGGGTTTTGAGCCATGCTCATGTTAATTTCTCCTCGCTTTGAGTTTGACTCGCTTATTTATTGTAATTTTTGTTCTTTTTGGGTTTCATTTATTTATCGATGCTGATTTGTGGTAGTTTCACAGTTGGTAGATTATTTTATTTTATTTTTGCTCATTTTTGGTTTAATGGACTTCTTTCCTTTTCTTTGAAAAACTTTTGGAATTTGTGGAATTTTTTTTTGAATTAATTTATGTTTGTTTTATATTTACATAGTCTTTTCAGGGAAAAAGAAAATAATAGTTTAAATCTTTTCGTTTTTTTAAGACGTTATAGTTTGGCCTGCTATTTGTATGCCGGAGAAAAATTTTCAGCAATTTTTAACAACATACACCCTTTTAAAATTCTGGACACAAATATTAGTGTTTAATTTAGTTTCATACCTCCTCTAGTTGACCTGAAATAGAAAACTTGATACCATTCGCAAAAAAATCTGTTTACTTTCTTTGATAGCTTGGATACATTTACGCTATTTTGATTTGGTTAAATTTTAAGAGCAGAAGTAGCCACGAAAGTTTGAACATAATACCCTCAGTCGTTCTTGGGATACTGCTGACATGCCTTATTGCGAATCAGCATTTACACAGTTCATCTTGATTTAATCTTAGGGCAAAATTTAGTTATTAAACATAATGGGCAAATGGGAGGGTGGGCGTGGGAGGAGGACTAGTTGTCCTCCAATCACTTTCCACTATTAAAAAGGTCATTAGCCATTCCAATTTCCAATCGAATGAGCCCTTTTCCAAGTTTCTACGACAACTCCTTCGATACGAAGTGCCCTGGTCTAGTGCCCTGGTTATAAAAATGAGACTGCAATAAGTACTATATTTTAAACATGGATGGCTGCAGGGTTGGTGGGAGGGATGGGGGGGGGGGGTTAATCGGTGACTATATAGTAATTATGAGGTAACCAAAAGAAAGGAAAGCATAAGGGCTATTTTTTCACTCATCAATGTGCTAAGATCTTACATCTTTTGTCAGAAAACGCTTAAAAGTGAAATCTTTGAACTAAGATCTTACATCTTTGGTCGTTTTATGCAAACGTCTTTCATCATTCTGCTCTGATCAGCGGTCTGAGAACAATGATGAGTATATCATCAAAGTTCTCTCATCATTGTTCTATATGGCAGAACAGTGGCGGTCTTCAGATTTTTTGCTAACATCAGTGAGCTGTAAGATTTTAGAACAAAGATGAGTTAAAAAACGATAATCTTTGCAGAAAGATGTAAGATCTTAGATGTAAGATATTAGTGCTAAAAAAACGGACCTATAGTAGAAACAAACAATGAAAAAAAATGTCTGTGTCGAGGGGGTATTTTCCGCCGGGGGGGGGGGGGTATTTTCTGATGGTATTTTCAGCGGGGGTACTTTCCGCGGAGGGTATTTTCCGCAGGGGTACTTTCCGTGGGGTATTTTTCGCGGAAGTATTTTCAGCGGGAGAGTACTTTCCGGTTTTTTCCGCGGGGGAATTTTCCGGGGGATAAACACTTAAAACCTTAGAATCAGCATGAAAAACCAATAATGTGTCAATTGTAGTTGAAATTCCTTTTTAATTTAAGTTTAAATTTGCTTGTTTAATTTAGTTCTTGTTTGTTTTAAGTTTTAATGTTGCCCCATATTTATAGGTTGAATTTTGTCTATTTAATTTACATATCTAGAAACCGCAAACAATATTTGTTTTTAAGTATTATTAATAAATTGCTGAGATTAATGACTTAATGAAAAACTGCTATTGGTATTTACAGTTCACATGTGTTCACTATTTTGTTTTTACAATTTTGAATTTTTTGCCGCAATATCAGCAATAAGTGTTTTCAGCTATGGTTTCCAATACCGTGCTCTGGCTCTAAAACCTACTCTGTAAAAGGCTTGATTAACTATGCGGATCCAAGCTCTATTTGAGCCTGAAACCGAAGCTAAAACAAATTTTGACTCCCGAATTTTTGCAACGAAATTTCATTTTGCTTTTTTCCCCAAAATTCCCCGAATCTTGAAGACTTGTCCCCAAAAACTCCCCGAGTTTTTAAGGCATGTCCCCGAATATTCGAGTGTGGAAGTCCTGCTTGATACACAGAAAGATGTTTTTGCGACCTTTGGACGCCGGAAGCGAAGTTTCTGTTTACGAAAAAAGGAAAATAGATGACTGCTTGTCTGTCTCTTATCTCGACTATGCTGAACAGATCAGGGTGAAATAAAATATTTATAGATGAAAGAATACAAACATAGATACAAAAATACTGAATTGTACCACATTGTACCATAATTTTGTAAAATGTACCATATTTTATGGGATTGTACTAAACTGTACCAGTAGAGGTGAAATGTACCAAAATGGTACAATTGTACCACGTTTGGCACCCTCCATTACACAACGGACCGATGGGACCATGACCTCTTCGATATAAACTTTCCCCATGTCCATCTTCACTTCTATAGATTTGATAAAAATATTTCGGCTGATGACCGTTGCAAGATCATTAAGAGAATGGTCCATGAATATTAAATGTAAATTATAGTATTTTCAAAAAAAAACTTTTCTTTTCTTTTCAGATTAAAAAAGAAAAAATGAAATCTATCTTTGCTTAGTCGTTAAAAGGGGTTCGAAGTTTTATTTTCTATCTATTTTCAACATGCCTCGGTTAACACATTTTCGACGCCATTGTAAAAAAAAACAAAAAAAAAAAAAGAAAAAAAAACATGATTTGAAAAATGAATTGAAGAACGGTAAAATTCTAAAAAAATGAAAATTGAATTAAATAAAAGGACCATGTAAGAAGAACATTGATAAGTATGAAGTAAATGTTTACTTTTTATTGTAGATATTTTAGAAGGGGAACGCTCAAAACAAAACAGATTCTCAATAACTCTCGATTGAGTCTAGTCGTGTGAGAGAACTAAATATCTTCCGAGAAAAACAGTAGTCGAAACTGGTTTTTGAGAGAAAATTAAACAAAAAATAAGTTTTGTCAACTGAAAGAAAGGAGCCACATTAAAACTTAAAACGAACAGAAATTATGACGTATATGAGGGGGGTTGCTTCCATCTCAACACCTTGCTCTTCACGCTAAAGTTTTTCGACACTTTAAGAAAATTACTTATTGTTCTAATTAAACAACCCTCGTGTTTCAGGAGTCGTTTTTAAAGAATTGGGACACAATTTAAACTTTAGGACAAAGAGCGAGGTGTTGAGGTAGGACCAACCCCCTCATAAACGTAATAATTTCTGTTTGTTTTAAGTTTTAATGTGGCTCCTTACTTTCAGTTGACAAAACTTTTTTTTTTGTTTAATTTCTGATCACTTTTAAATAACGCCAGGATATTTGGCTCCACCTCCCCGTAAAAATCCCCCTCCCCATGGAAATATCCTCTGGACAATTCAATCCTGGCGAAAATTTACCCCGGACGATTACCCTTAATATCTACCCGTGTGAAATTGTATCGGTAAAGAGAAAGTCAGACATGTAAAGAAATTTTGTATAAGAATTCTGGCAAATTACCCCAGTGTAAAATTTCCCCTGAAAACTTCCATCTCCATGGAAAATTGTCCCTGTGCAAAATACCCCCAGCAGAAAATTCGTCCTCTCCTCCCAACCCGAAAAATGTATGCATGCTTCCCAATAACCAATACTATACGTAAACAATGGGCAAATTTTATAGCTTGAAGACCTTTCCCCAGGGGCTGTGGGGGATCATGTCATCTCCAAAGGCATAGTTATCGGGTCTTTGAACTATGCTGAAGAAAACAGCTATCTCTAAAATTTTGAAAGAACGAACTGCTTGATGAAGTTATGAGTCAAAAAAGTTTCTTGATTTTCAGTTTATTAAAATTTTATCTGTAAAATCGAAACTGACATAAGATGCTGCAATTGTACCACAAAAATCTTTTGATAATAAAAAACTGGAACAATTTGTCTCAAAGCATTGGCAACACTGCTGAGCACTGCCTACGTTAGAGTTAATTCAGACGTTTGGGAATTCCCATTCTCCCTATGGGAATTTCGATAGGGAGTTTCGTAATTCCCTTTCGGATTATGGTTTGGATTTTTTTTCTAGCTTTTCCGTACGGAGGGCTGAAGTGATTGGGAATTTGTGACGGTATTTTTAAAACTTGAAAAACAGGTCGATTGTCAGGCATCATAAAACACCCAATTTGATTGCCTTTGTACAGAATTATCAACTTTTGTATGATGTTTCAAGTTCAGACTACAAGAAAAGTCGACTTAGCTAAAAAAAAAACTTCCAAGTCTGCACCTTCAGTCATGACTTCTGATGTTTGAATATTTTGTCAATATTTGCAGTTCGGATACGTGTGAACATTCTCCCTATTCTCCCTATAGGAAATCCCATACATTTTCCCCAAACGTCTAAACTAAATCTTACAGACCGGAAGATTACATAACATAACATAAAGTCCGAAGTTATGCTAGTGTGAAACAGCGTAGTGTGAAAGAGCTTGGATTAATCATGTCGGCTGAGAAACGGCAAGGATAAGTAATCCACTTATTGAAGAAATAATCCTTCGACATCTGGACCGCAGCTATCTGTTAATGAGTTTGGAGCAGTTATTTACAAAATATTCAAACCCTTGAGTAGACACTTGAAGGATAATGATGTATTAGATCAGAGTATCTATCCTAAGAGATACAGCCTTTTATCAAATGACTGATGACTGAATGGGATACGGAATGACATACCCGAGGAAGATATTACAAACTAAAATATTTTTGACCGATCTATCATAGGCATTAGTAACTAGACTGAAAAACTGTGTTTACCTTGTTCTTTATATACAGTGATCAAAGATAGTTAATTTTTCGTACGGAGAACAGGGGCGTAATTTGCTATTGGGCAGGGGGCAACTGTCCCCCTGACCCCAGCTGGAATTTAGTGTCTTCGAAAATCTCGTCAAAACAAGCATCCACAGAAACAGATTAGTTTTCTTTAGTACACCTTTGCCTTTATGGCACTAGATGGTTCATTTTTCATTTTTACTTGCTCATTTTCACTCGACTTGCGAAAATAGACTCCAGCTTTGTCCCCCCCCCCAAGATTTTGACGAAATTCAGCCCCTGGTGGGGAAGGGGGCTTTGTCTTGGACTAAGGTTACATTATTTACTCATTGTTTATGTGTGTGTCTCAGATAGTTAATTTACTATGTATGAATGCTGTTACTGCTACTACTAACAGCTGGCTGCAGCACCAAGCCACCTGATGTCAACAGAGCTGTGCGAGCTCCTCCTCCTTCCTAACCTATTCAAAGCTTTCCTCGTAAGAACCTCCCAAGAAGTTCCAACTTGCTTTAAATCCCTCCTTATGACCTTTTCCCATCCCATTTGTGAACGACCTGCTTTTCGCTGGCCCTGGATGGATGACCGAAAAGGCCGATCTTTGGCAATTTGTCAGCTTTCATCCGCGAAATGTGTCTTGGCTATCATAACCTTTCTCGCCTTATAGTCCGAGAAAGCGGCATAATAGAACCCCATTTTTCGAAGAGCTTACTGTTAGAGAAACGGCAGAGTACAGGTAATATACAGCAGCGAAAAGTCCTATACTCTCCATTGAAGATTTTTGAAACACATCTAAAACCACGCAAGCTAAATCACTCTTCTTGACTCCGCCTTCACGCACGCGCAATGACAAATATTTAGTGCCAATTTGATTGAATGCTAAGTAGCAACTGAATCTACTGCTCTGACGTATATACTTCTGCTGACGTATTGCTCTGACGGTCCGTCAACTTGCCTAACTACACGCTATGAAATATGTCTCATGTTTGGAGAAACATTTCGCTATTACCTTTACTGTGAGAAACGGTCAGTCAGATAGGTACCCAAAAAAGCCAGTTGTTAGAGAACAGTATGTGCCACCCTTGGTGGGCCTAAAGGCCTTATCTTACGTTTTGACACTTCTGAAATAATTGCCGAAAACAATTTTCTAAGCTGTTCTCAAAAGGAGGATCAGCAATGCAGTGTAAGCTCAATCACACTATGATTCTCTTATCTACATTGTGTTGCTGAGCTTATCTTGGAGAGCTACCAAGCAAACGGCTTTTGGCAGTTATCCCAGAAGTGTGAAAATGTCAGATATGACCTTTTGGTTTGACAGTAATGTCAATCGCGTCAATCGAGGGGACAGGGATGAGTACCCCGCCCTAGATTTTTGGCCCCCTAGTTTTTCAAAAATACACTTTGGGTATTTTCATTAAAAATGTTTATATTTTTAAATATAATTTTTTTTTGTCAGAATTGTGAAACTTCGGGAAGACAGTGAAATAAAAACAATAAAAATAAAAGAAAAACAATTAATTGCTGTTTTTATCAATTGACTAATAAATCAGAAATCTCGGAATTTTTATTTTCCATAAATTTTTATGTAACTCAACCCCGCCTCCAACTAATTTTTTTTGTAGGTGCCTTCCATCTTCATATTCCGTCAGCGTAAAATCATAAATTTGGTACGTAGCAAATCCAGGACAGGGGTTCAGAGCCCAACGACAGGTGAATAATCTTATGAATAGATGCCCTTGTTTTTAATTTGTAGTGTCAATAACTTTTTTCCAGAGTCATTCCCCCTCCCCAACAGGAACAGCAATTAAAGAGAGTGGCGTCTCTCTGACAATATGCATTCTTCAAAATCTAGAGGGGGGGGGCAAATTTGTCGTTTTTTCAATTAAATACAAAAGAAATGGCAATTTTTAATTGGAAAGATCCCAAAAGTGTTTTTTTTTCAAAATCTAGCTGGGGCAAAAAATCTACAGAGAGTAGGCACATGCCCCTGATTCCCCTCTATTGACGCCACTGACCATGGGGCAATTGTCCCCTCTAGATTGTGAAAAATACCGTTTTTGGCATTTTCCTAGAAAAAAAAAATCGAAACCAACAAAACTAACTATCCAGATTAAAAAAAAAAAAAAAAAAAAAATACTTCTTCTTGTATCTTGACAAAAAAATTGGAAAAATCGTTGCCCTGCCCTCATTTTCGGGAGTTGGCACCACTAATCCCCAAGGACCAAGACCCTTTCGAAACAGGAACCAGGCTACACCACTGTCTTTGATCAAGTATTTTGAAGAATATCTAAAGCCCGAGCAGCCTGGGTGTTTAATTATACCTCATTGTCAAATTGCTTATGCAAGATCCGTCTCCGCCTTGCTTCTTTCTTGTTCGATGTTTTTCATGCAACTGTTACTTTTAACTTTTGTTCAATATTAAATTTCGGGATTCTATCCTATCTTTTAATTAAAGCAAAATTTTTTGTTTCTAATCTCAAAATATAAATTTGATCTTTAGTTCATCAATCAATAGATCAATAATTTGACTTACTTAAATATATTTTTTAGTGGTTAAAATAGGTATAACGATGGAAGCCGCCACTTTGTACACCACTCAAGGTGGTCAGACGCCACGCTGTAGGCTACCACTGACGGAGATACAGCTTTTTGGTGGCTACTCAATTTTATTTACCAAATTGTGAAAGTTAGGAAGGGCACTGAGAAAAAAACAATATTTTTTTCAGCTGATTAATAACACTTATTTATTTTAAAACTTACGTATAAGTAAGCTTATACGCATACACGTGAAAGGCCTCGGGTCCAGAAGTCTGAGAATTTTTACTTTCCCCAATTTTCCATTGGCCCTCCCCCGAAGAATGCTTACTAGAGTTAACATATTCTCGTACCAAATAAATTCAATACATATCACTGGTTCAAATAGACTTGGTGAACTTAGACTCCATTTCCTCGTAAGAGATTTCAACTTCCTAATTCGTTTATCCATCGAAAATTTCTTTCACTATTTCTTTATTCAAACTGACCTGAAATGATCAAAATCAGGTTGACTTCCGTATCATTCATATCCGTGTTGCGCCAGCAAAAAAAAACACTGCTTGCACGACATCTCTTTCCTCGAAACCAAAAAGCCTATCGCATAGCTGCTTAAAATCCAAGTCAGTATCAACGAAGGATTTGATTTGTTAATTCAGGTAAAACTAGTGAACAACAAGAAAATAAAGGGGTAAAAATTAAAATATGGCGGACAATGGGGTCTTAGCAAGGGACTCCCCCCTCTGCTTATGGGTCCAAGAAACAGCGTTGCAGTGCCGTAAATAAATGAATCAATGGTAAAGAAGAGAAAATATACTCACTGCCTTGCAGAAAGGGACAAGGGGGCAAGGGAAGGGGGACTCGGTGACAGCCCACCTCAAGGCTTAAATTTTTCTCAGATTTTTCGGCATTTCTCATTCAAACTAAGTTTTTTTTTACTATTGCCCACCAGCCCCCCCCCCCCAAAAAAAAAAAAAATCCTACGAAAGTGCTGTTTACAGATAGTGACAGCTTTAAATGCTAAATGCTAAACAATCAACAAGAAAAATAAAAATTGAAGCATTTCCAAGATTGGTAGCGATTAGACGCAGGCAATGCCGTCTTCAGGGGAGAAGATGTTGCCCTGTTACACCTCCTCCCGACGAAATTTTTGTCCCACTCATTAAAAAGTAACAAACAGGCATATAAACAAATTTTTGAAGTTTTGTAATTTTTTAGCCTCCCCCCCCATACAAGAAGAATAATACCCCCCCCCCCCCCCCAAAAAAAAAGGAATCCTGGACATGCCCTTGGATGCAGAAAGCTCACAATGAGGGAACAGCCATAGTCGTCCTGTCGTTGAACTACTGTTAGAAGCAAATTATTTAGGGAGATATGTAGTAGTTGCCCAATCTGTTATTAGCTTTGTAATGCTTTTGAAATTTACGCGTACAAATACCACGGGTATTAATGTATTTACGCGTACTTATTCGTGTATTTACGCATATTAGTGTCACGTCTACTTTTAGGAGGGGGGGTCTACTCTAGACTAGAGATTAGAAGGCCCTTCTAAAACTTGGTTAGTCATTCCCAGTTTGTGCATGGTCTACAAACCTAGCTAATCATAAAGCATATAATTTCAAAATTAGTTTTTCTGCTGAATCCTACTTTCATATTCACAATTTCAAAATCACAATCCAAAATGAATTCTTACGTGTCATGAAAGCTAATGTATTTTGACATATTTTTGTTGAAGTGTTTTTTTCTTTGCTAAATATAAATTCCTTTTTCTCCATACTGGTTAAATAATCAGCCATTGACTGAATAAATCATCACTTTCTTTCACGAAAAAAGGAAAAGTGAAAGTTACCAGGGTCGTAAATGTAGGAAGGGGGGAGGGGCAAGGACTTCTCTCCAATTTTCTTTTATAATGAAGATACATAAATACCATTTAGATATTTTTAGCAAAAAAAGAAAAACAAATGTAAAACAGGTAAGCAAAACGAAAAATTTGGGATGGCAGGATAAACTGTAAGGATTTTGATAACTCAAGAGTGGCACTAGTTGAAATTCACTATTCTGCGTAAATGACTGGCATTAGCATACTTGTGGTTATTTAACAATGTAACAAAATTTCGGTAAAATTGTGAGCACCTCTAGTAATCCCGATAGCGATAAGCGCATTATTTACCATTTAAAAATTTACCATTATTTGGGGAAAAGTAGAATGTTAGTGCAAACTGAATTGATATTCGTTTTTTTCTGTTTTTCTAAGACCACACTGCCTTTTCATTTACAGGCAAAACGAAAGGAAGACATAGAAAAACGAGCATAATAATTAAAATAAAACAATGAAAAATAACAAGAATTTTTTTTTCACTATAAGGGTTTAGACCCCCCCCCCACCACCAATTTTCCTGTTTGAATTCTATCGGAAAGGTTTATGTAAATTTTATGTGTGAAGAGCAAACTATAATTTCAATTACAATACAGATTGTAGTGTTAGTGACTCTTCGGCCACATAGTAGCAATTTCGCCCAGAAATTCAAAATTTTGCGACATGCAACACAATTTCTCTGAATAGCAGCTTCTTTCAATGGGTTATTGGGAGACGTTGGGTGTAAAAAAATATTCTTTGCAGCCGATTCACTACAGTCAGAGATCAGTAGAAAATATCAAATAGACATATTTGACATCTGATGTTAATTGTTAATTCTATGTTAATTATTGGCTTAATTGTACTGTCATTTTTTAATTATCCTTATCAAACATGCTGTCTCTTCAGGGTAAAATTTAATTTTTTTTTGTATTAATGATGTATGTTTTGTCGTTTATGACTCGTTGGTGTTTGCGTCGTAGCAGGACGTTTTTTTGTGTTGGTTCAGAGGCATTACTTCAAAAAGAGCTCAGCGTCATTTTTTTTTATCAAGCGGATATTCTTACCCCACCTTAAGCATGTACATGTATTTTGCTCCTAAGAGAGAATTCTTTTTTTGGAGGGGGGATGAGTTTATGTTTTCAGTAAAGTGCTAGTTTTTAGAATTCTATAAATATTAGAGAACATTACAAGTTAGTTTATTTGAGCTAGTTTGACATTCTATCTCTAGTATTCTTTAACAAAGTGTTATAAATACATCCTTGTGGTTTTTCCCAGAAAGGAGAGAAAAAGAAAACGAGGAGGCTTACCGCTAGAAAAAAAAGAACAAAAATACAAAATACTCAGCAGAAACCTCCATTCAGGCATCCTCAGACGTTTGCCATTCAAAATGATTCTTAAATTATTCAGTCGCTTTCTTTCAGTGGCGGATCCAAGGGGGGGGGGGGCTATAGCGTAGTATAAAGTAGTGTAATTTTCTTAATTAACTCAAATTTGCGTTGACTAAACTTGTTCCTAATGAATGTTTGTCGGACCAATCAATTTTGCGCCCCCCCCTTTATTTTTTTGGATCAACCTATTTTGCCCCCCTAAAAAAATCCTGGATCCACCCCTGCCTTCTTCACAGTTAAAGTGAGACGGCGATTCTTCATTTGAATTTTCTGTTTTTTTTTTTAGTTTTTTTCTTTTCTTTTTTTTTGCACTACAAACGGTTGAGCGTAGGTTCGACCGAATTGTTTCCATTTCCCTTGTTTTTCTGCAAATCTTTTTTTCTGTCAGTAAACCACTTATTTTCTCCTGTTTTTAAGCTTAGCCAGTAGGAATATTTGAAATTATACATTCATTTGAAATTATAGCTATTAAATTATTTATAGTTTTACCAAGTTTGCTTTTGTTGGCATCAAAAGTCATTTTTATAGGTCTTGAAGGAATAAAGAAACATTATTGTATAAGTAGATGCTCCCTATCTACGGCTATCTACGGCCTAAGACCTGCTTTGAGCACTTTGAGTTTGAAACACCAATTCGCAAAATATAAGAGGGAAGGAGGCAAGGTTACTTTTCAATTTTAATCTCAAATTAAGATACAAAGAAGAATTTTTCAAAATTTATAGGTGGGGGGGGGGCTTCTTTTTTAAATTAAAATACGGAAAACGGTATAATTTCAAAATCAAGGAGGGGACAATCAACCCAATTGAAACCGCCCTGTTTTGGTCTCCTGTAAACTATTTTTGCGTAAGATAACGCCTTTCGCCGCAGCTGTCATTCGTTTTTGGTATGCACCAACATGGCGTTAAATAGAGGCGTTAACGTGGCGTTAAATAGAGCTGATATTTGTCCACGGCCCGTGGATAAGACCACTTTTTAAGACGCAAATGAGCGCGTTTGTTTTTATTCAATTAAAAAATTAGATTTCAATACCATTTTTGGCCAATTAAAAGATATTTTATAAGAAAAATCATTACTATGAGAGATCTGTTTATCTGCCCCACTAAGCCTAAAAGCAGATATTTCAATGAATCGTAGCTATCGGTAAAAAATGTTTTAATAGAAACAGTAATCGTAGCTACGTATCTGATTCGCCTGGTAATTCTGTACCGCTTTTATACCCTTGAAATTGCTGATGCTATTAAAAAGTTTCGCCTACTACTATAAATCAATATTTAAAATTTGAACAAATAAAAATTGTTTTATTATTTTTTTGATAAATTATTATGTAAAAAAACTAAAATACTTACATTAAAAAATTAATTACTAGTTAAAATTTGCAGTGCTATCAATAATTTTAAATATTTTCATCATCTTGCGCGCAATTTTCAAACACAGCATCTTCTGATCAATTCTGAAAACTATTGAAGAGTTCAGTAATTAGAAAACTAGCAATGAAATTAAATAAATTTAACGAGTAATAATCTGTTTTGCGATAAGTCTGTTTGGCTGCATAAGCAGCAAAAAAAAAAAAAAAAAAAAAAAAAAACACTGTCTGGTCTTTCTTCAAACACAATGACAGAGGACGGAACATTACAAAAAAAATTACTACTTATTAATTTTATTTAATTTCACTGCTAGTTAACTAATTACTGAACTCTTCAATAATTTTCAGAACTGGTTAGAAGAAAAAAAGCCTAGCAACTTGTTTTTTTTGTGTTTTAGAAATCATTTCAAATCCAGTCTTATCCAATAAGAGATCAAGTAGCGAATAGAACAATTTGTAACTAACGACCAATAAACTTTGACTCGTAAACTTTTAACATTATCAACGGGTTGAACAGAAGGTCACTTTTTATGTACCAAAAACAGGCTACTACGCAACGAATTTACTTCGGGGAGGAGTTTCTATCAATTTAAGCTGCGTTTCTTATTATACTGGCTCTGTTGTATCTAGAGTGGCCAAATGGGGAGCATTTGCGCTATTTTGGCGCTTTCTTGAGACGTTTACACACTAACCAACCCATTTGGGGGGAATCGTTCATTCGGCGCATTTTCATTATAAAAATGGAGCTTTTGGTGTATTTTCACTTTTATGGTGGCGCAACTTTAAACCAAACATCTGGCAACACTGGTTGGATTATTGTTAACTCCTTCAAATTCCCAGTACTACTAATTAATTTAAATCTCAAAAATCGAATTACAAATTTCTTAAATCTGAAAAATTCAAAATGTTAAATTAAAAAAAAAACGATTGCCAATTAAAAATAAAAAATTGAGACTTATAAAAAATTTAAATATTGTATCATCCGCCATTTCTACAAATACCACATCTTCCAGGAAAAAGCCAAAAATAACACAAATTGCTATTTATTCAATAAATTTTACTAATTAATTAATTAGTGAGTGCTAAATTTTCAAAACTGGTTAGAACCAAAGAAGCCTAAGAACCCGTTCCTTATGTTTTTTGTGTATGTTTTAGAAAATATTTCAATCCAGTTTTATCTAGTGGGTAATCAGGTAGCAAGTTGCACAATTCTTGAATTAAAGACCAATAAACGGCTGGATTAGGAAAATTAAATCATTCCTTAAAAGGAAAAAGCACTTGAAAGGAAAATCAAAGTATTTCAGGTTTTTATATAGTTCAATCTAAACAACAATCAAACTATTTAGTTTTGCTTAATTCAAATATTGCATAGCTATAGAATTTCCATGGGAATTTTTTCCTGTGCCAGTTTTTAAATATAAACGATAGAGATAAGTTTCTCATCAAAAAGGCTTCCAATCTTTTTCAACTGTGAAAAAAAAAACGGGCCTTGGCTAATAATACTAAAATGCCAGCTAACATTTTATTTTCCTCTCTTAGAATAGCAAGTGGGTGAAAATACTAGTTGTTTTAAATTCAAACTTAATGTGCTTTAAAGGTAATTTCCATGCTTGAATGACATTGATTAGCGTAATTTGAACTTTGGAACATACTAATTTCCAAAAGGCTATTATTATGTAATCTTTCGCTCAATCAAATTTTATAGCATAAATAAATACTTGGTTGCCAAGTTTGACAAATTCTAACTAGATGGAACTTGAAAGAAGCAACGAGATGGCAGTGCACATTCCGATATTAGGTCTGCGCGTCAAGTCTTTACTTATCTGAATCGGACTGGGATTATTTTTAACCACCGAATGGGGTGGAAGAAGGTCGTAAGGAGGGATTTAAGGGAAACTTGAACTTCTGGGGAGGGTGTAAAGAGAGAGATTTTAAATAGATTGGAATGGTGAGCGTGCGCAGCTGTTTCGGTCTCAGGCGGCTTGGTACTACAGTGAATTATTAGTAGCAGTAATAGTTGTAAATCCTTAATCACAAAACCCAAGGGTATTTTGGGTTTCTTGCAGCCTTTTAAAAATTTTTTTCGTGGCTCAATTTCCAACCAAAAAAATTACGAATAATCCTTTAGTAACACCCACTCCAAAGGATGGTGCCTATGCATATAGTTCCGTCTACCCCTTATTTAATTACTATTTAGTACAACCTCAAACATCTTAATGGATTCAGTTTGTCGAGAGGAGTGTACATGGACTAAGCCCTCCTAACATTTAATTATGTAGATTACATTAGTTGATAATCTTATTAGTTGATAAAAAAAAAGAACTTAAAGTGTAGGGTTTAAGCAAATACAGAGTAACTATTAGCAAATAAGAACTGAAAATTGTAGCATTTTAACTATAGCTAGTTAAATATGGAAGCTTATTATAAGCGTCTATATAAATTATAATAATATATTATAATATTATTATAAAAGGTAGACTATTATATTAACAGAAACGTAGGATAACTTTAATTTCCTTAACTTGAATTCCACAATGAAATAAAATAAACCTGTATAGATGGTGACAATGAGCGATTTAAAGACTCCTCTTGACCACTGGGTCAGTCAACTTTCCTTTGTTTACATCTGATTCTCTCGTTAGCTAAAAAATAACTTTTAAATTTAAGGTACAAAGATTTTTAAACTAGAGATTTACCGCCTACATTGTCACTACTGTGTAGCGTCATCAGCATAAACATTCTGACTAGATGGCAATAACAGTAAAAATTGTTCAAAATGCTCTTTGCGCGAGATTTTCAAAACCAAGTAGCATGGACACCATTAATCAACGGCAGGGTATTAATAGTTGCATGATTGATCTAAACTAAATATTTAGTTCTTTTATTATTATTAACAAGTTCTTTTATTATTAAAATTTCTAAATTTTATTTCATTAAAAGTTTATAAAGCGTTTTTGTAGATCGGCACCGAAAACTAGGAAATTTTTCAAGCTCAAATGGTCGCCGTTTTTATTGCAAATTGGCGCCGAAAAAAGCTAAGTGTGTCCAGCCCTTAATTACCAAATATATTAAAAAAAGAAGAAGAAAAACTGCTAACCGATATAATGTGAAAGCATAAAATATAAGTGAGAAATAGCTCATTCTTGACAAGCAAAAAGTGTGTCAGTGGCCAAATCTAACTAAATATTTTTAATAGCATAACAGTTCATACTTAAATTTCTTTCTGATACACAACTAGAAATTATTTTACAAAAACGTAAAGTGAAAAGATTTTTATTTTAATTTACTAGAGTTAACATAATATTATGAGCAAAATTTGAAGTAATAAACTGATCCATTACATTGTAACACATTATGGTGCTTTTGCGTCAAAGCTACCTGATGTTCAGTGGTGTCAATTGGGGGGGGGGGGGGTTCTTCTCCTTAAATGTTTAAAAAACATATTTTCCACCCCCGACCTAGATTCCCGTAACATGACGAAACTCTAGATATTTTTCGCTTCAAAATTTCAACCGATTTTAAAGCCGTGACACCAATTCTCAAAAATGTTAAGAAGTGACAAAATATATTTTTCAAAATTTAGGGGGGAACAATTTTGTTTAGTTTTTTAAACTTTTTACAATAAAAATACCAAAAAGGTTGTTTTTCAATGAAAATACCCAAAAAAGCATCCAGGAGACAAATGCCCCCACCTCTTCAACATTTGGTGCCACCGATTTGGAGCCGAACCTATTGAAGTAAAAGAAAAAAGTCAATTTAAAGAAAGCTAAACAAATCCATAAAAATTGAACATGTGAACTAATTACTATTAGAAGGTCAATTCAACTAACAAGATTTGGGATTTTTTCTGAGTTTCACGATTTTCAAATAATTGTCTTTTGTATAAAACTTGAAGGTCGTATGAAGCATTTTTATTCATGAACTACTTTAGTATGTTTAGGCGGGACTCGAAATAATCCTTTGGTTAGATTCCTCCAGTACCCCCTCCCCCAATATCACCTTTTTTTAGATTTTTCCTAAATTTCAAATATCTTTAATATAAAACATCTACTATTTGTCTTTCTGATCTTACGCTCCTCCCCCAGATACATTGCCTTTGCCAACAATTACTGCAGACGTGCCTGCATGGACGGCCCTTTTTCTGAATCAAAGAGCTTGCCTTGTAGTTGAATAATGAACATTCTTGACGTAAACTGAACAAAAAAGGCTAAGGCAAGGTTAGTCAAAACGTTAATCAGCATAAATATAGCGTAACGAGACCTTCAATCATTGTATTCCCATAAATTTGACCTTTTTGGGATAATTTAATTAACCCTTAATTACCAACCATTTTTAAACTGAAAACGCTCTTACTAGAAGTGAAACTTTGACATTTAGCTGTCAAAGCAATTACTTGACTCACAAGTTTACACAGTGACAAGAATATCCTCTAGAAATAAGGAGTAGTTCTAAAGCTAACAAACAAAAGATTGTCGTTGGGTACTAAATTTTTTTCGTAGCCAATTTAAATATGTCCATTCTAAAATCTGAACACATTCACAATAGTGAAGATCAACCAACGAAAGCTCTGAAAACCATTCCCATCCCAAATAGCCTTTAATTGTGGGGGAGGACAATGTATCTCAGAGAAGGAGGGTATGCTACGGTTGAAAAAATGAAAAAGCAGACGAATTGTATGAAAACTATAGGAAATTATGGGAAAATCGTAAGAAGTTTGATATTGGGGGAGGGGGCACCAAAGTAAGATCAACCAATGAAAGCTCTGGAAACTATCCCAATCCCAAATAACCCTTGCATTAAAAACGAGACCAGTAGTGGACCTTCTTTGGAATTTTTTCTGTTGTATTAATGGACTTGCTCAATAATTCCTCTGAATGATTTTGGGTGCCCGTTTTCCGTCATCTGGTGTACATCTCAGAGCTCCACGTGTGCCACAGAGTTCCGGCTAGCTTGGCACAGTTGTGCTACGCTTGGCATGCATCACCTGGTGCACATGGTTTACGAAAGTGGTTACCCCTCGTCTTCCTATTATCTCGAATCCCCTAAGTTTTGTATTCTGTATTCTCAAATCCTTTCTAAGTTTTGTGTTAATATATGTTTGAACTTATTCGTGTCTTTCAAGAAACAGCTTGTGGTTTTTGGTTTCATAGGAGGAGGAGGGGAAGTGTGGAAAATTTTTTGGCAATGAGTGCCAATGTATTAATATAAATACTTAGTGTTAATAGTAATAGTATTATTGTTACAATAGTATAATTATAAGTGTATTATAAGTATTATAATAGTATAATTATTAATAGTATTAATAATTATGCCTTAATAAAAATTTAAGATGAAGTAATTTAATAAACTTTGCCAATAAGTGAATAAAAAAGATTGACAAATAACAATAAAAAGTTAAATATAAAACATAGGACTGGAGCCAATGATCAAATCAATTCCAAACAAATGAATTATCCATAAAGAAATAAAAAAAAATAGTTAAGAAATATTACCGCCACAGCTGATTACTGACGTAAACCCATCTAACAAAGAAAAAATTCTGATATTTATGCTGAAGTTAAACTTTAGAAGGTTGGAATGCATCAACATTAGCCAATTAGTAAGACAACAGGAGTTGATTATATTTTTTTTTAGCAGGATATCCACTAAAAGGAAAACACTTGCAAAGTTCAAGAAAACACTTGCCTAAGAGTATCTTGAAATGGGAGGAGGATGGTTCAGACTCATGATTAAAGTCTTAAGATTTTAAAGTTTTTCTTGCATTTTCATATGATCCTTGGGTTTTATTTTACGCTCTTCCAAAATGAGAAAAATCTGTAACAAAATAATCTATGATAAGGCCGTACCCAGGGGGAGGGAGGGGGGTAGGGGGGTTTGAACCCCCCCCCTCCTCCGAAATTTTTTTATGACTCGCAAAAACGTAAAGAAAATGGATAAAAACAAATTTTTATGTGTTTTTTTTAGTTTTTTTTTGTGTATCTTGAAAGGGTTCAGACTCGTGATTAAAGTCATAAGATTTTAAAGGTTTTCTTGCATTTTCATAAGATCCCTGTGTTTTTATTTTACACTCCTCCAAAAATGAGTAAATTTTTTAACAATGTAACCCATGACAAGGCTTCACCCAGGGGAGGGGGGGGGTCAGGGGTTTTGAACCCTCCCCCCTCCCCCAAATGTTTGTTTGACACCCAAAAACGTAACGATACAATTTTTGATGCGTTTTTTGAGGTTTTTTATGTACCTTCCCCCAAAAAAAATCTTTGAGTAACCTCCCCTCCCACCCCTCGAAAAAAATCCTGGGTACGGTCTTGATGCATGAAAAACTTAAACTGCCACCAACAGTGAAAATAGATCTGATTGTTATTTTTTTTGTTCCTATTTTCAAGGGGTTACTCCAAGCATGCAAAAGCTTAAGGAGGGTTAATTGTTCCGTTTTATTGCTTTTTTATGTGTTTTCTCTTTTTTTATTGTTTTATTTCTTGAACAAACCCTGTTATTAAATTAAAAAAAAAAAATGGAAAAAACTGAAACTGAACTTGTTAACCCTTTCAGACCTGAGCCAAGAAGGAGTTGCATAAAAATTCTGAAAATAGCAGAGAGTGATCCTGGAGGTTCAACTAGAACATATTTATTTTTTTTAAAAAATTATTTCATTCCAAATCCAAACTGTGAATGGTTACCATATGCTCATGTCAGGTATATACAGATACTATTTTAGGTAAAAATTTGTGAAACAGTTGCGATCTGAGTTCAAAAACAGTCGAACTTTGCACTTCGAACACATGATTCGACTGGTTCCACCCCTAACGCACTTCTCACAGCGACACCTTCCCTTTTCAGTCGTATCCGGAAAACGCGAGGTCTGGTCAAACCTCATTGATTCCGAAGGCATCCCGTCTCGCGAGGTAGACGTATTGCGCTTCGTCACTAATAAGGATGGTCTTCCAACTCGAGGACTTTGAGATACGCCAGTAAGAACCAACCCACGAGCAATGTCCATTTTGAAGTACAGTAGAGACATATGCTGAACATTGGTCTGCTTATACTGTCGGCGGTGTATCAGCCAGGCGTGTTCACAGCCATATCAAAGAAGTAGTACACAATCCTCATATACCATTTCTTCGAGCGAATGTCAGTCCTGTAAAGCTCCAGGAACATGTCAGCAAGATCTACGCCCCCATTGATTTGTTATAGTCACGGACGATTCGGGGGCGATCAACTTCGACGAATTTCCGTGTTGTGCCATCCCATCTCTGACACTTATCAATTGGGGTGACTGCACAGTATGACGAAGCCAAATGGACTGGTTAGATGTCATACCATTTTACTACCGATACTTCTGAATGTCTTTCAAAACGGAAGTCCACTGACCCTCGTCCATTCTTCTTCATGTTGGCGTCGGTATCTAGAACAGCGCTCCTCATTCTGTTGCTGCGTCTCGTACCACATGACTCGATGCCATATTCAACCCGAAGCTTGTGAATGAGATCGATGCCAGTATAGAAGTTATCAAAGAACAGCTTGAAGTTCATGAACCTTGGCAGATTTTCTACAAGCCGAAGGACAACGTCAGTACCTTGGCCAAGTTCAGAAATTTCAACAGATCCTTTTCCTGTATATGTCACACACTATTCCGCTGATGCCGGCTCTCGTAAAAACCTTTACACCCCCCGAGTGGGGCTTGTCCTTCAAGTACTGTCAAAATCCAATTCTTCCTTTGATCGGGATCATCTGTTCGTCAATACTTTGGATCTCTTCAGGGTCTATTTTTTTCAGAAACTCCCTGAATGCGTCGTATAGTCTTCTGATCTGGAACAGTTTATCATGACCAGCCTCCCCTTTCGGTATCATTAAGGTGTCATCGCAAATGTGGAAGAAAGATCTCAAGCTGATGAACCTATCTCTGCTCATGGTATCAGCCACCGGGGAATATCGTATTCCATTCTCCCAGTAAATTCTCATAGCCGGAAGTTTGAGAATGCTCATAAGCATTTGAACTCCAAGAAATCTGTGCAGCTCATCAAGAGAAAGTTTCAGAACAAGATTCTTCTTTCTCATGGAATTCAGGTTCGTTTGGTCCACAATGTTTGAAAGAATGTCTTCTGTGATAAACATTCGGAAGAGATCAAGGGGCGTTTGTACCTCATCATAGTGTGGCATAGAACCCTTCCAGGTAATATCTCGATGTTCGGGCTCCGTTTTTATCCACTTGTATTGCTTTGCCTCCTTTGCTACCTTCTTTTTTGCTACTGGTTTTGCCGTGACCTGAGGAGCATCAGTTGGAGTTACTAGACCGGCCACTGCTTGGGAAGGAGCATTTTTCTTAGCTATTGTAAGGACAAAGGGTTCAGCAGGTGCAATAACTGTTGCTGACTGCATTGCAGAAGAAGTTGCCACTGGCGCTGATGATGTGCTTGAAGAACTGTTTGACGCTGCTGTGTCATTCAAGCCCGGGAGAGGCAAATCGAATTGATCCGTGTCATCGCCATTGTCTAACTCGAACCTGCCAAGCATTGATAAAGGGATGTCGTCTGTGTGGTCAATATCCTCTTCATCACTTCTGTCTTCATTGCCATAATAGTTGAGAGAACGTAGAGGTTGAAATTCTTGATCTGGATTGTCTGGTGCCCAGTTTGGATCGTCGTCGTCGGACGAGATATCGAGATCTGATCACAATCAGGTATGAATAAAAGCCTTGCTGCTTCTTCTGCAGTCATTTTCTTGGTAGCTCTTCTACTTCTTTCCTTGATCAGTCTCTCTTCCAAGGGCTTAGGACCATGACCTCTCATGGAGTCAGAGCTCGTGCTTGGGCCAGCTGAAATGAAATTCAAGGTAAGTGCATCACTTAATAATAATAATATAATGCAATAAAATAGGCCATTGGCCTCTACACTTGGTTGAGGTATCACACAAAATAGCTCTTTTACCCTTGTTACCAGTAAAAAGGAGGAACAGAGAGAAAATTTGCCTATTCCCAATCATTAAAAGGACTTGCTGCCTCGTTTGCTGTACAAATCTGCCTAGGTGTGGTTTGGCAATGAATGCCTGACGTGACCATTTGGCAACCGATCGTTAGCAACCTTGTTTGGGGCTAAACTACCGCTCAGAATTAGACTAGTGATATCTCATTCGAAAGATCGCATTCTTAGCTACAAAATAATATCATAATCAGGCTCTGAACTTACCAGAAACGTCCAGGTCATCGAGGTCAAAATATGCACCTTTCCTCTTTTTCGACATTTTATGTTTTTTTCTAAACTTGGACGCTCGCTCGACCGCTCGGGTAAAGCCTTGAGGGACAATAAATTCAAACGCGATAGAACCAAGCAAGCGCTATCTAGTGGAAAAGAAATCAAGGTTGTAACTTTTTCGAGTCGAGAGAAAAAAAAAAGGGGGCGAGGGGTATCCGTATGGTGACCACAGGCATGAAAGGGTTAAGTCGAGACTTACGCAGCACTAGCTATCTAAGAAAACAGGGGAAATAGAGAATTCAGTTTTGACTGAAAAGACCCCTACTTGCAGTTCTGCAGTTGTTCATCGTAGAGGGCGCCAAATTAAAAAAGAAGATATCTGAGTTAAAAATCAGCAAAAACTAGCTTAAAACACACGGCACTAAACAACATAAAACAAGTTGGTGGTACTTACGTATTATCCAGATTACACTTGAGAAGTGAAGTTAGGTTAATCATAATGAAATATACTAAAATATGATGAAAACATAATACTTCAGAAACAAAATTATGGAACTAGAACAAAAAATTATGGAAAGCAGGCCGCACAGAACGCATGATATTAAACTTTTAACCTGACCTAACTTAACCTAACCACCCCTATATATTAAATATTTAATTAGAATACACCTGTATCGTAGTTTATTTAACGAAAAAGTAAGCTAATTATAATCGAATGCAAGAGAAAAACTGGTTTACTCAGATCAAACACAAAAAACTTCTTGAAGAAACTTCAGAAAAAACTTCTTGAGTGGATTCTTGATAATACGTAAGTACCAAGTTGGTTTTAATTTGAAGGTGTGGTTGTCTTTGGAAATCAATAGATTATTAGTGTTTGATTTTTATAGACGGAAAACGTTGTCAGTATAAACTACTTAGCTTTGCTCATTTATTTTCACGGTTCAACGTGGCAACACCGGCGAAAAAGTGGTACTGCCCTAAAAACATCATAATTTTGAATCAGTTGAAAGAAAAGCTATTAAAAATCATTGTTCTCAGGTATGAGTACACCTAAGATGGGTCCGAGGTTATGTTTCTATTTTGAAGTCATACTTTAAGAAAACACCTAGATAGCGCCAAGAGGCAATTAGCCTTTGCCAAAGACTCGGTAAAGAAGGTAAAAAGGACTTGAACATGGAATGAACACCTGAATAGTACCAACAGGCAATTAGCCTCTGCTAGATAGAGCCATTAGGCAATTAGCCTTGACTAGGGAGGCTTGGTAAAAAAAAAGGTAAAAAGACTTATCATTTTTAATACTTAGGAATAAATACCTAGAGGCTACCAGGCAATTAGCCTCAGCTGGGAAGACTTGGTAAAGGTTAAAAGAGTTGGTATTTTTAAGGAGCTGAGAAAGCCCAAATAGTACCAACCAGTTATCAACTTTGTCAAAACAGATGTTAGAGGAAAAATTAAAAAGACTTAGAAATTTTGAGAATAGGGAATAAATACCTATATAGTGCCAACGGGCAATTAGCCATAGCTAAACAGACTGTAAACCAAGATTAGAATATTGCAAGCTACGCTGATGGCAGCGGTAAAGTGAGTATCAGAAGCGTGGCACTCCGAAAAACGGAAGAGTTGCTAGAGAAATTGCCAAACAAGAAATTTTCCAGAGAAATTGCCGAAACAAGAAATTGTTTTTGGTACCTGACTGACTGACGGTATCAGGCTAAAAAAACTTGGTAAATTAAGAAAAAATATTTAGTATGTTTAAAATATAGCACAAACACCTTTAGCCTAAGCCAAAAAGACTTGGTAAAATAAAAAAAGACTAAGTGTTTCTAAGAATTCGGAATAGACACCCAGCTAGTGCCAACAGGCATCTAGCCTTAGCTAGAAAAGACTTGATAAACTGGTGTTCTGTTCCAAATTAAAAACTTATATGATGCCCAAACAAGATGTTTAATATACCAAACTGACTGCATTAGAAACGAGCAACCACGCCCAAATACCACGTGCTAAATAATGTTCTTGAGTAAGATATCAAATATTTACCAAATGGAAAAATCGCTAGGTTCAAGGGAATCAATGTCAAAGTTAAACCAAGTCAAGTGCTTTGGATTGATTTCAATTATTCAGAAACAACATGCTGACCGTAACCATTCGCACCAATAAAAGGGGCAGACTGGGCACCCTCCACTTCGTTGAAGATAAAAATTGAGTAAAACCTGATTTTAGTAGCATTTACCAAAAATAAGACAATTTTTGGACAAAAAAACTTTTAATAAAATCTTCACCCTTCTTGGAAGCCTTGACACTTTTATAGTAAACATCGATGTGGGTACAATATATTATTATTTTTTTTCTTTTTTTTTGTTTAGAATAGGGCACTTACTACTTCTGCTCTTAAAATTTAACCAAATCAAAATAGCGTAAGTGTATCCAAGCTATCAACGAAAGTAACTTGATTTTTTTTGCGAATGGTATCAAGTTTTCTATTTCAGGCCAACTAGAGGAGGTATGAAACTAAATTAAATACTACTATTTGTGTCCAAATTTTTAAAACGATGCATGTTGTTAAAAATTGCTGAAATCTTTTTTCCAGTATACAAATAGCAGGCCAAACTATGAAGTCTTAAAAAAACAAAAAGATTTAAATAATTATTTTCTTTTTCCCAGAAAAGACTATGTCAATATAAAACGAACAGAAATTAATTAAAAAAACTTTTTCAAATAAAAGTTTTTCAAAGTAAAGAAAAGTTTTTCAAAGAAAAGTAAAGGACCCCATTAAACCAAAAATGAGCAAAAATAAAATCAAATAATCTACCAAGCGTGAAACTACCACAAATCAGCATTGATAAATAAATGAAACCCAAAACGAACAGAAATTACAATAAATAACCGAGTCAAACTCAAAACGAGCAGAAATTAATATGACTTTCATTTTAAAACCCCTATGCCATCCCAAGGCCAGAAATTAATTTGCACTTTACTGAAAAAAATACAAATGAATGTGCATTGTCAGTTTAATAGAGATATACTGATATTTAGTAAGCAAAAGGTTAATATCATTTGATTTATTAAAGTTATAAAAGTAAAAACATTTATATTAAAGTAAAAACATAAAGTCAACATGATGTTGACTGCCTGTCGACTTTACAATGCCAACTTAAGTGTGCTTCTGGTAGATCGTTTTACCAGTGTGTCTAAACTTACCAATAGGGGGCGTATTTCTGGTGTTCTGGTAAGGTTAGAAAGGAAACAGAAACAAAATACACCCAATCATGTAATAAATGTAAAATTCTTTCGAGATTCGATTCAGATATACAGCAGATAAAAAAAAGTTTTGACGCCCACTGAAACAGTGTACAGTTGAGTTGAGGTTTGCGTGAATTATAGTAGTACGGTACGGGTTTTGTTGGTAAAATTATCAGTTATAAGCCATTTATAATATAATTTGTATTGGAAAACCCGAGGGCCATATACAAAAGTCGTGGTTGCATACATATAACTAAAAACATATTAAAAAACAAAACAAACACTAAGTACTTCTATTTAAGACGTTTGCGCCCCACTTCCATATCTTCAACACAAAATGTCTCCAGAGTAGCTGATGTAAGCTTTAGTTGTTCAAAGTTTTAACGGCCAGAAAGCAAAGCTTTTTAGATGAAAAGCGTCTCAAATAATTCCAGAGACCACACTGGCTAAACATAATAAAACGAGAAAAAAATATGATAGCGAAAAAAATGAGGGAAATCATACATTGTGAAAAAAGAGAAAAATGAGAATATTCCAGTCGAAACGTCCGCTCAGCCGTCCTTAGCAGAGAAAGAAGAAAACAAAAGGTAAAGGTCCACAAAAGAAGAAGAATAGGCAAAAGAAGAATAAGCAAAAGAAGAAGAACAATACAGAAGAATAGGTAATAGGTCTTTCAATACAAGATGTTTTTAAGGTTTTTTTTTATACTGTCCTGTAACTTTTATATTTAATATTATTTTTCTATTATTCTTCCTGCATTGAGGACGACTGAGTAGGACAATCTCGGCTCAAATATTTGTATTTTGTTCCTTTAGTTTACCCCAGTTTTCTTGGAATCAAAGTTTTAATGTAAATTTCCTTCTTTAAATGAACTTTGTCAATGAACTCTCTCTGAAAACAACCTAGTGAATAATCTGGAGTTTCATTATATTGTGAATGACCCAAAAAGTTGTTTATTTTGTTGTGTATAAATATGCTACTTTCCATTTTATTAATTTAGTATTTCTAATTTAATAAAAATATCTGGACTTTTGTACCTGTTTTTTCACTGTCTAAATAAATGGATTTATCCCCATTTGAAAGTTTATTTGTTCGTCCATTGATTACCTATGACATACCTACAACCTATGACATATATATGACATATGATATATTACCTATTACCTATATTACCTATGACATATCTATGACATACGACATTTATTTGTTCGTCATGGAACGGCAGTGTGGTCTAAGAAAACAACACCTAATTAAAGGAGCTACGTTGGAAATATTAATCGGTATGTCGAATTTTAGGTATCTTGACCGAAATAAATAAGTTTAGATCCGCAACTTTAGATCCGAAGAGGCCCGACTCGGGTACCGAAGCACCAACTTCAGTTTCACCGATATAAGTATCTTGCCCTTATGGCCAGGGTTGCCACCTGTAGCACGAAAGTGCTATTTGAGCACTATTGCTGTCAGTTTTTTAACTGTAGCACCGAAAATCGCTGTGTAACACGCAAATTTGGGCAATTGTAGCACTTTAGGAGCTGACCGTAGTGGCAACCCTGCTTCTGGAGTAATTTGTAGTTGTAGGCCTGTCCCAAAATCGCATGTTTCACAGGTTACATAAAGTCTGAGCAGTATCACTATTTTGGCTCGGTGAATAGATAAATCTGAAACTAATGGATCCAGTGATATAAGTATCTTGTCCCTTTAGTTACAATTTGCAGTTTTAAGCTTGTCAATAAATCGCAGGCTTCACAGGGAATAAAAACTTTGTCTCGAAGACGCTGGAAGTCATCTACATAAGTGAAACACAATACATCAGTCCATTGGGCTGAGTGTGGGTTGGATTACATCATAGTGATGTTAAGCCATGGTTATTGATATTAAGCAAAAACATAGAATGAAGTCAGTTTTACCCTTGTTGGTTAAGCTTGTTATAATTGATTTTTGTAATTTTTGGCATTCAAAAGGCAGTTATAATTATTAAATTTGGTTTAAGAGAGCTTATGGAACCCGTTAAATTAATTATTTCATTATTGTTCGTCAAAGCCCAATAAGCTGTTATCTGTTCTTTCCTATATAGAAAATTCCTGGTATATTTATCTATCGGGATAAATTAAAAATCTTTTTGTTAGAAACTTTCTTAAAGGGTGCTAAGGAATTGCAAGATTCTTAACTCTAATTGTTTTTTATTTCAACTATAATTTTAGCACAATAGGAACGCCGTAGGCGTATAGAGAGGGAAAGTCAGACCACTAGACTTTGGCCATTTCTTCTAATTTTCAAATACTCGTTTAAAATTAATTTTGCTACCCGAATGGTGTTCAATAGAGCATAATGGTTTCGCTTATTTAATAAATAATTGCAATTAATTACAATAAGCTTTTTTTGAAGGCGGGGTTAATGTCTAAGGTTATTTACAGTATCTTAATAGAGAATGAACGGTTAAATATTAATTAAACGGTATATTAATATTAATTAAACGGTATTAATTAAACAATTAAAATATTAATAAAAATTAATTATTTAATTAGTTAAATGAATATTATTATAAAAAATTTTAATAATAAAATTAATTAATATTAAATATTAATTTAACGGTTAAATATTATTTGCAGATTTGATTAGAAATGGTACAGGTGTACCATAAACTCCGTTGCGTTTTGCAAAAATGGCAAAAATTTTAGGAAAATCCACTTTCCTAATTTTGCAGAAGAGCAAAATGAAAATAAAAACACACAATAAAAAAAATCTTTCTCACAATGAGGGCCAAATTGAATCAAAGAACCTTTATGAATGAGATCAGTCAATACTTATGATTGTTTTAAAGTGGTTGGCAGAACCTTTTTAGGTTTCCCTCGCTCAAGGAAAGTATTAGGATTTGCTTCCTACACTAGGAAACAAAAATAAATATCACTTTAAACTACTTTTGATATTAAAATTAAATCAAGATAGTAGGTGCATTTGCCTTTTCTAGTTTTTGAAGAATACTCTTCTTTGGTATTTTCATTAAAATTTCTTTTTTTTTGTATTTCCATTGAAAAATTAAAAGAAAAAGCAAATGCAAAACCCCTCTAGATTTTTGAAAATACATTTGGCTACCCCCTCCTACATTTTTGTGAACTGACACCGCTGTGTCCGGTAGGAAATGTTCGGTACAATGTCTTCTTTTCTAATTTTTCTGGACTTCCTGAAGCAATAATTAGTTTTAAATTAGTTACCCTGATAATCAGTTTTCAGAATTTGCAGTTTGCAGAGGGTTTCCTTAAAAACATCCAATGGCAAGGGTGCATTCAGGATTTTGTTCGGGGTGGGGGATAGTTTACAAAAAACTTTAAAAAACACATCAAAAACTTGTTTATGAGCATATTTGTTCCTTTTTTTACGAGTCAGAAAAACTTCGAGGGGGTAACCCCCTCGAGGTTAAAACCCCGTTAACCCCCCACCTCTTTGGATATGGCCTTGTCCAATTGTCTTAACAATTACCAATGCCTTATTTTATATACCAACAAAATTCTTCCAGAAAACAACACTAAATAAAATCCGTACCTTGTATTTGACTCGAAGTAGGTTGTCATTAATAAATATCCAGAGTAGGGACTAAAAGGCTTAAGGTATCCGAGTCTCAGACCACTCACTTGTCTATTTATAACTTTTTCTCCAAAATAATGAGTTCCACTATAATCACTACCATTTCCTCCATTCCATATGGCTTCTTTTACTATCACTGAATTGTCTATGGAAAACATGGCTATATCGATTTATCTTAGATAGAACTTAAGATAGGAATAGATAACTTTTAAGCAATGGGCCAAGCGATTAGTATGTCATTATTCATAATGTCCTGGGAATACGAAAAAGACCAGAGTAATAATTAGAGGATTCCGGATGAAAATGGATCAAGACCTTTTTTTACACTTGAAAATTTTAGCACGTTCTAACTTTGAAAGTTCTGCTGTCTGATATTAAAATTAAATCAAGTTAGTAGGTGCATTTGCCCTTTTGCATTTGCCTACAGGTATTTTTTTTTCTCCTAGTTCCTGACTGTTTTGGTGGACTTTCTCTTCAACTGATATATGTATAATCAGCTTTCCACATACTGGAGCCAACCCCCATGTCTCTTCTGTGTAGGTGATTACTTTATTGGAAATTACTTTAGCAATTAACAATTAGTGAAAATGTAAGATTACTGAATTCCTGCAGTAAATCAGGACTTTGTAATGTAGATCATTATATAGATGATATTCAATTTTGAAAAACAAAGTTCTAATATGCGGATCGACCGCAGAGACACGCGCGTGGGGGACTCAGCTCTCTCCCCAAAATTTGAAAATTTCCCAAATTTTGGGACGCTTCTGATGAAAATTATCGAATACAAATTTTGATTTTTTAATTAACCTCCGCCAAAAAAAAAAACTTCTGCACAAACTAACCAATATATTTCAGCGTTTGGTAAAGGTTTTTGATGTCATCTTGTTTTCTTTCATAGCAATAGTGAATATAAACTAGCTGTGTATGTTTATTATTGTCTGTTTAATCTAATGGTCATGACCCATTATTATGATCATGATGGGTAAAACCTAGATGAGGTTATTTCACAATCTGGGAAAGTTGTTGAGTTGTAAGAACAAAGATTTAAGGAATTAATTCAGAGCCTAAATTATACTTTTGAAGATGTTCTCATGCTTCTATCTTTATCAGTTTCTAAGGCTTGGAAAATTGCATAGAAGACAGGTTTATTTTGCATTTTCCGTAATTTCGGCATGAGCGAGAGGTTATCCACTCTCAGAAACCGTGTACACCAGGTGGCGAGTGCCAAGTGTGGCGGATCTGTATGGCACACGTGGCTCTCCGCGATATACACCAGGTAGCACGTGCCAAGTGTGGCACACATGGCGCTCGGTGATACAAACCAGGTGGCACGTGTCCAGTGTGGCACATGTGGCGCTCCGTCATAAACACCAGGTGGCGCGTGCCAAGTTTGGCGGATCTGTGTGGCACACGTGGCGCTACGTGATATACACCAGTTGGCGCGTGCCAAGTGTGCCGGATCTGTGTTGCACACGTGGCACTCCGTGATATGCACCAGGTAGCATGTGCCAAGTGTGGCGGATCTGTGTGGCACACGTAGCGCTCCGTGATATACACCAGGTGGCGCGGAATCGGCAACCCCTTGGATTTACGTCTACTTTCTCTTGACTTCAGGTCTTGAAAACCCAACTAAAATGAATTAAGCAGGATTCTAAGCGATATTAGAATTATTCAAATTTGAGACACATTTTTTCAAATTCTTTAAAACCTTATAAATTAAGTAGGAATTAAGTATGAATTAATTAGCATTCTAAGCAATATTAGAATTGTTCAAATTTGAGACGCATTTTTTCAAATCCTTTAAAACCTTATAAATCAGATTTTAGCAAAGTAATGAGGCCAAAACACTCTTTTAGGCCTCATTTGGGCTGTTTATCCCAGCTCTTTGAAGGGAGGGTGGTGGTGACGATAGATAATCCGAAAGACCTACCCAGGAGGGGGGGGGGTAACTCAGGCTCTGGACTATTCCTGAAAGTTTTACCCCCTCTCCTCTTAACTACTTTCCGAGACAGAAAAGGGCCCTCATCTAGTACTTCATCTCATGAATACTTGTTCTGATTCGATTTTAGATAGTAGGCTCCTTGATTTTTTTCTGGACTTGATTCATTTTAATACTGGTTCCTCTGCTTTGGACATCATGAGTAATTTCTTAGCGACATGAAACGACACTATAGACACTGTCCAAATCACTACGCGTCAACCAATTGATGGAAATGTAGGGGTGGGGGTGGGGAAAGGTTTTTTCTTTTTTTGAAGATTGCAAAACAGCATTTTTGAAATCTAGGGGGAGGGGGAATTTTTTCAAATTTCTTTCAATAAAAATACAAAACAAAATGATGTATTTCAGAATTTAGGGGGGGAAGGCAATTGCTCCTCCTTCTAACCCTCCCAGTACCGCGTCCTTAACAAATAGATGATTTACACTGATGTCCTTAATGGAAAGTGGTTTGCTTGAATTTAAAAAATCACAAATCTTGAATTCTACTGAAGTTCATTTTTATACCAACTAAAATCCGGTTGATCAAACTAGTAAAAAGGGCTTAGGTTATCAAGTTTAAATAAATAAACGTATAGATAATAGGTTAAATTATGTTTTTAGTTCAAATAGATGATTTACACTGATGTCCTTAATGGAAAGTGGTTTGCTTGAATTTAAAAAATCACAAATCTTGAATTCTACTGAAGTTCATTTTTATACCAACTAAAATCCGGTTGATCAAACTAGTAAAAAGGGCTTAGGTTATCAAGTTTAAATAAATAAACGTATAGATAATAGGTTTAAATTATGTTTTTAGTTCAAATAGATGATTTACACTGATGTCCTTAATGGAAAGTGGTTTGCTTGAATTTAAAAAATCACAAATCTTGAATTCTACTGAAGTTCATTTTTATACCAACTAAAATCCGGTTTATCAAACTAGTAAAAAGGGCTTAGGTTATCAAGTTTAAATAAATAAACGTATAGATAATAGGTTAAATTATGTTTTTAGTTCAAATAGATGATTTACACTGATGTCCTTAATGGAAAGTGGTTTGCTTGAATTTAAAAAATCACAAATCTTGAATTCTACTGAAGTTCATTTTTATACCAACTAAAATCCGGTTGATCAAACTAGTAAAAAGGGCTTAGGTTATCAAGTTTAAATAAATAAACGTATAGATAATAGGTTAAATTATGTTTTTAGTTCAAATAGATGATTTACACTGATGTCCTTAATGGAAAGGGGTTTGCTTGGATTTAAAAAATCACAAATCTTGAATTCAACTGAAGTTCATTTTTATACCAACTAAAATCCGGTTGATCAAACTAGTAAAAAGGGCTTAGGTTATCAAGTTTAAATAAATAAATGTATAGATAATAGGTTAAATTATGCTTTTAGTTCAAACAGATGATTTACACTGATGTCCTTAATGGAAAGTGGTTTGCTTGAATTTAAAAAATCACAAATCTTGAATTCTACTGAAGTTCATTTTTATACCAACTAAAATCCGGTTGATCAAACTAGTAAAAAGGGCTTAGATTATCAACTTTAAATAAATAAATGTATAGATAATAGGTTAAATTATGTGTTTAGTTCGTTCTGCACTATCTTAATTCGAAGTTTTATCCGTTTTTTGATTATCAATGTATTTATATAAATGTAAAGTCAGTTTTGTCTAAAAATTGTTTAAATAATGAATTTTGAAAAAAGTTTTTATCTTGCACCCTAGAGATATTTATACAAAGGGACGATATTCCTTATTTGCTATATTTATTATTTTTCTGTGGAAACAAGACTCTTATTGAAACAAGAATGACGCATGGGAAAATGAATGGGAAATTTATAATTTGGGCTACATATTTGCAGATTAGGGGGGGGGGGAAATTAGAGTACAAGCGCTTTCAAAATGAGTTAATACAATGTTTCTGTATATTATGAAGTAATAATTGTTTTCCTAACACGTTTCCTTCTCAATAGCCTCAATTACAGGCTAATACCAAAGAATCGGTACCCCCTTATATTTCATTAATTTCCACCCCAGGCGCTGAAACGCCACTTCTTCTCAAAACATACCATTACAGCTCTAAATTTATCCTCCAAATGACATAACTGTTTCTAGAGACACGCGTTTTGCAGTTAATTCACGATGTCATTCCATTAATAAAGATAACCACAAACCACATACCATCAGTTAACTTTCCTTTCACTGATTTTCCGACAGAAAAAAAAAAACTGAAACCACAAAATCTTATAAGCTAAGCACACATCAAGTGTAACACACCTTACGACTGACTTTACTAGTCTGAAAAAGAGGCAATGATCTCTTCTGACAGCACTTTCTGCCAACGTTCACTTAATCATACTAATTGCATTTTGACCGAATAATTGGCTGAATCTAACAATTCGGAACACGTCCAAAAAGGGACTCACATCGTTGCTGTAAAGCCAAGAGGCGCGAGTTCATCAATATTTACAATTCTATCATGGTTGTAATTGCTTTGGACAACTGATCATCTGTAAACATTAGAGCTTTCGTTAAAGGGGGGGGGGATAAGGTCAGCTGAGGCGTGTCCACTGGAGAACGTTCCTCCCCCATCATAATAGTTTCCTAATTAATCAATTTGTTTATTTAGAAGTAATTAATTCTAAAATTACTTGTACCCATATTAAGGGCTACCACTCTTCGGGGTTTCAGTCCCAAGCTCGCAACTTTGGGAAAACATATAAACTAGAATTCTAAACTAATCAATTCTAGCATTTAAAAACTAATTAAATTTAATTGTTAAATTAGTTTTAAAGTAATTAATTTTAAAATTACTTGCACTTGTGTTCAGGGCTACCTCTCTTTAGGATTTCAATCCTAAACTTGTGTTTATTTAGGTTTCTCCCTAAGAATATTAAGCCCCAGCACAGGTTATATGTGCGCCCCCATGCATTACATACCTCGACCAACCTCGACCATTTCCACATCACAGCCAGGGACTTCCTAATTTTCGCCAAAAAAATGTCAACCAAAGAGAGCAAAATTATTCGTTTCAAAAAAATCTAGATCACTTAAGTTTTGAATCCAAATTTTTGTCACGTAAATTATTTATGAAAAGCTGTATAACGAGTATTACAGCTTTCATTAGGGGGGGGGGATAATATCAGTCGAGGTAGAAATAATAGAATATTTATATTTCATAATTCGAAGGTCATAATTCGGAGAAAATAATAAAATATGAAGAAGGGAAATATTAGCTTTTACATCTCGGTAAAAACAAACCTCCAGATAGCAATTGGCCCCCACCTGGGAAGTTTCTTGGTGTTGCTCATGTCATACATTTCAGTCTGTTTATGCATTTCTTGTTAGCCACATCCCAAGAAATACCCGAAAGTTTGAGGTCACTCGTAAAATACAATCCATGCCCAGGCAAAAAAAAAAAAATAAATAAATGGAAACCCTGGTATTGCTTATGCAAGAGAAAAAAATATACAAATATGAATGAAAAATAAGCGGAGCAAAAACAAAGATATATTTTAGCTATGTTTGTTTTCTGAAAAACTTGCGTTTTATAAACAAACCAGCTCTCACGCCGCGAGAGGATGGCTCTCTGAAAGATTAAATAAAAAAGCAAGTTTTTTAAACTGAAAGTAAGGAGTGACATTAAAACTTAAAACGAACAGAAATTATTCCGTATATGAAAGGGGCTGTCCCCTCCTCAACGCCTCGCTCTTTACGCTAAAGTTTTTTTTATTGTTTTAAAAAATAAAGTTGTGAGACAGAGTCAAACTTTAGCGTAAAGAGCGAGGCGTTGAGGAGGGGACAGCCCCTTTCATATACGGAATAATTTCTGTTCGTTTTAAGTTTTAATGTCACTCCTTACTTTCAGTTTAAAAAACTTGTTTTTTTTATTTAATTTCTGATGGCTTTTTAGTTAATGCAGCTTTTATTTTGGCTTACCGTCATTGAATAAGTAAACAAAATTTGCATAAAAATTTTAATTTTCTTTTGCTAAATGGCTGGCTCTAAATTTGGTTCTGACGTAATTTACAAATTAACTTACGTAACGAACTTCTATATTCGTATATTTTTCTTCTGACAAAAAATACAAAGTTGCCGATTTTTGCAGATATGAGCTTGAAACCTATGTAATAGGGTTTTCTGATACGCTGAATCTGACGGTGTGATTTTCATTAAAATTCTTTCACTTGTGGGGGATGTTTCCCCCCTTTTTAAAAAATAAGGTAAATTTTCTCAGTAGCCGTTGATGAGTAATACTAAACTTAATAAAATTTATATATTTAGAATCAGCATTATAAGCCCATTCTTTAGATACATTTATTGACATCAAAATTCGGTTTTTAAAAGTTTCGATTACTATTGAGCCGTATCGCTTGTTTTTTTATTGCTTTTTTTTATTATGTATATGTTATTACGTATATGAGGGGGTTCTCCCCTTAGTCAATACCACGCTCTTTACGTTAAAAGTTAAAAAACATTTTAATTCACAAACCCCTGAATCACAAAGGCCGTTTAATTAGAATAGATAGCTCTTTTTAAAGCACTAAAAAAAACTGTACCGTAAAGAGCGAGGTATTGACTTGGGGGAGAACCCCCTCATATACATAATAATTTCTGTTCGTTTTAAGTTCTAATGTTGCTTCTTATTTTCAGTTGAAAAAACTTGTTTTTTTTAATTTAATTTCTGATCGTTTTTTAAATAATGCTTGGAAATCCGGCGCCCCCTTCATAGAAATGTCCCTTACCCCAAAGAAACATCCTCCACGGAAAGATTCTCCCGAGGAATCCCCTCCTCCAGCCCCCCCACCAAAAAAAAATCCTTCCTGAAAATGTCTGTATACTTCCCAATAACCAATACAATATGTAAGCAATGGGCAAAGTTCATAACTTGCAGCCCTTCCCCTGGGAACTGTGGGGGATTAAGTCCTCCCAAAAGACATATTTATTAGATTTTCGACTATGCTGAACAAAAAGGCAATCTCAAAATTTTAATTGGGTGACTTTGAGAAAAAATGAGCGTGGGAGGGGGCCTAGTTGCCCTCCATTTTTTGGTCACTTAAAAAGGGCACTAGAACTTTTAATTTCCGTTCCAATGAGCCCTCCTACGATATTCTAGGACCACTGGTTCAATACGATTACCCCTGGGAAAAAGACAAAAAAAAAAAACAAAAAAAAAAAAACAAATAAACACGGATCTGTGATCTTTCTTCTGGCAAAAAATGGAAAATTTCACATTTTTGTAGATAGGATCTTGAAACCTCTACAGTAGGGTTCTCTGATACGCTGAATGTGATGGCGTGATTTTCATTAAGGTTTTATAACTTTTAGGGGGTCTTTCCCCCTTTTTTTGAATATCAGCCGAATTTTCTCAGGCGCGTAACTTTTGATGGGTATAATTAAACTTGATGAAACTTATATATTTGAAATCAGAATTAAAATCTGATTCTTTTGATGTATCTATTGGTGTCAAAATTCCGTTTTTTAGAGTTTCGGTTACCATTGAGCCGGGTCGCTCCTTACTTACAGTTCGTTACCACGAACTGTTTGATATTGTTTTTGTCGAACTGTTTGATATTGTTATTGTTTTGAACTGTTTGAAATTTTTTTTGGGAGGTGGGGTATCTGAAAGATGGCACTGTAATCTGTAAGATGTCTGGGATTGTAAGTAGAAAAAAAGTGAGTTGTTCTCCCTTGTTATTGTCACTCCCAAAACACCCAAAAATCTAGGCTCTTAAGCTCAGATTTCAATTTTTACTAGATTTTTTGAGAGTTGGGAGGAGAAGTATCTGTTAGATGCTGTATTTGTCTATGATTATAAGTAAGAAAATGGGTAGACTTTACTTGTAATTAATTAAAGCGCCAATGACGCAGTTGGTTTTAGGCTTCTGCAGTGAGACGATACTCAAACTCTTGTTTGTAGTTATTTTTATTCGATTCAAACTTGATTTGCATATTCAATTTAAGTTTCACTCGTTTTAAGATTTATTTATTCATTTACATTAATATATATTGTATGTTTGTTCGCATTGATTGTTTATTTAATTTCTGTTCGTTTTAAGTTTCATTTATACTTTAATAGCAAAATATTTGTTTTCGTTTTAAGCTAGATTTTCATATTCAATTTAAGCATTACTCGCTTTAAGATCTATTTATTCATTTATATTATTACTTTTTGTATGTTTTTTGCTATGATTGTTTATTTAATTTCTGTTCTTTTTGGGTTTCATTTATTCTTTAATAGTAATTTCTGGTCGTTTTGAGTTTGAATTTTAACAGGTATTTGTATCTCCTGAGCCTAAGTTTGAAATGGCCTTTACTTTTCTTTGAAAAAACTTATTGTTCGGAAAGTTTTTTTTAATTGATTTTTGTTCGTTTTTTATTGCAAAAAGTTTCAAGTTTTTATGGCATGGGGAGGGGGTGCTTACTGTCCGATTATTCTTGACTTTAAAAAACGGATCTAGAATTTTCAATTTAAATCGAATGAGGCTTTTTTCAAAGTCTATACGATTACCTCTTTGATAAAAACCTTATATATGAACAATAGACAGCTTGCATAACTTGTGGACAGCGATTGACAGTAATGAATGGATTGAAAAAATAGCTCTAATAAGGGGGTTTAGACCATTTCACTTGCTGACACAAAGGGATCACGACTGTTTGGAATCGACCTTAATAGGAATTTTGTGCCAAAGCAATTTTGTATCTATCACAGAGTATGTATTTTAACCTTATAATTGGATAATTATAATAGATTTCCTATCTGTTCTTCCCATACAAAACCCCTTCCCATAAGTTATAAACCCCCCTTAATAAGTTATGCCCCAGGGCATAACTTACAACGCCTACCCCTGGACCCTGGTGGGCTGTGTCGACACCGGAGTTTTTTGTTATCAGAACTTTGAACTATTTTAACAAAATGTATATCTCAAAATTTTTATCTGATGCATTTAGGGCGTGGAGGAGGGAGAGGGGCTAGTTGCCCTTCAATCTCTTTTGACTCTTAAAAAGTGAACAAGAACTTTCAATTTTCAATCAAATGAACCCTCTCTAAAGTTTATACGAGCATCCCTTCCATAAGAAATAATATGAAGGATTCGGAAAACCCTTAAATTACAACCCTTGCCCTGAGGGCTTTGGGGGAGTTGTAATCCTCAAAGACCTAATTTCCAGAACTTAAAACTACGTTTAATAAAATGGCTGTCTTAAAATTCTGATTCGATGTGTTTGGGGAAAAGGTGGGCGTGAGAGGGGGTTAGTTGCCCTCAAATCACTTTCGACTATTACAAAGGGCACTAGCCCTAGGAATTTCCAATCGAATGAGCCTTTTTTGAAGTTTCTATGACACCGCCTTCTATAAAAACCTTATATGCCCCCAGGGCATAACTTAAAACCCTTGCCCTGAGGGTTGTGGGGGATTATCCTCCTCAAAAACATATTTTCTATTTGGAAATCAACTACGCTGAACAAAATGGCTATCTCAAAATTTTGATTGGATGTGTTTGGGGGAATGATGGGCGTGGGGGGGGCTAGTTGCCCTCCAATCATTTTCGACTATTAAAAAGGGCACTAGCTCTTTAATTTCCAATTGAATGAGCCTGTTTTGAAGTTTCTACGACAACGCCTTCTATAAAAACCTTATATGCCCCCACGGCATAACTTAAATCCCTTGCCCTGAGGGTTGTGGGGGAGTTTCCTCCTCAAAAATATATTTTCTATCTGGAAATCAACTACGCTGAACAAAACGGTTATCTGAAAATTTTGATTGGATGTGTTTGGGGAAATGATGGGCGTGGGGAGGGGGGAGGGGGGCTAGTTACACTCCAATCACTTTCGACTATTAAAAATGGCACTAGCTCTTTAATTTCCAATCGAATGAGCCTGTTTTGAAGTTTCTACGACAACGCCTTCTATAAAAACCTTATATGCCCCCAGGGCATAACTTAAAACCCTTGCCCTGAGGGTTGTGGGGGAGTATCCTCCTCAAAAATATATTTCTATCTGGAAATCAACTACGCTGAACAAAATTGCTATCTCAAAATTTTGATTGGATGTGTTTGGGGGAATGATGGGCGCGGGGGGGGGGCTAGTTGCCCTCCAATCATTTTCGACTGTTAAAAAGGGGACTAGAAATCTCAATTTCCAATCGAATGATTCCCCTTTGAAGCTTCTACGACGACCCCTTCCATATGAAGTGCCTCTGGTAAAAAAATAAATAAATAATAAAACATTGGAGCCGTATGGCCTTTACTATAGGCAACGCTACAGCGTTGCCTCTGATTGTCATTTCCAAAGTACCCAATCATCTGGGATCCTAAGTTCAGAACTGATTGTTTTTTTCTCTCAATTTTCTTATGAGCCCAATGCTTTCTTTAGAACAAGATTCGTGGGATCAGCGAAAACAGATCTCACGCAGGCTACTAAAGCCTGCTCATTAGCCTACAATAAAAAGAATCGTTGCAACTCCCTTTAAAGAAGTTAAAAGATAGTCTCCTGGGAATTAATTGAGCTTTGAGCTTATTCAACATGGCAACTGATACGCCGGAGGAAGTTTTCTGATAGAAATATCTGCCTACAAGTTTCCTTTTGAGGGCGATTAGTACAAGTGAGGGTACGAAGAGTTACCCTTGTTACCTCAGTTCTAGTAGAGAAATTAAATAAAAAAAAAAAAAAGTTTTTTGAACTGCAAGTAAGGAGCAACATTAAAACTTAAAACGAACAGAAATTATTAAGTGTATGAAGGGGACTGTCCCTTCCTCAATAACTCGCTCTTTATGCTAAAGTGTTTTAATACTTTTAAAAAAGATTCCTATTGTTCTAATTAAACGACTCTTGTGTTTCGGGAGTCGTTCTTAAAGAATTGGCAAAAAATTCAAACTTTAGCGCAAAGAGCGAGGTGTTTAGGAGGGGGCAGTCCCCTTCATACACGTAATAATTTCTGTTCGTTTTACGTTTTGATGTTGCTCCTTACTTTCAGCTGAAAAAACTTGTTTTTTATTTAATTTCTGGTCGTTTTTAAGTAATGCCAGGAAATATGACCCCACCTTCACGGAGAAATCCTCCTCCCCACGGAAATATCCTCTAGGCAATTCAATCCCGGTGAAAATTTACCCCGGACAATGGCCTGTAACAATTCCTCGCGTAAAATTGAGACGGAAAAGAGAAAGCAAGACATTTAAAAAGTATTGTGTATAGGAATTCTGGCAAATTCTCCCGATGTATAATTTCTTCTGATAAGTTCACCCCCTGGAAACTTCCCTCCCCATAGAAAATTCTCCCGTGGAAAAAACCCCAGCAAAAAATTCGACCCCCAGCAAAAATTCGACCCCCCCCCATCTGAAAATGTATACATACTTCACAATAACAAATACTATATGTAAAAAAATGGGCAAATTTTATGACTTAAAGATATTTCTCCTGGGTCTGTGGGGAGGGGGGGTCATGTTATATCAAACGGCATAGTTATTGGGCCTTTCAACTATGTTGAGCAAAATGGCTATCTTAAAATTTTGATCGGACGACTTTGGGAAAAAAGGGGCGGGGGAGGGGGCCAGGTTACCCTCCAATCTTTTTGGTCACTTAAAAAGGGCACTATAACTTTTAATTTCCGTTCGAATGAACCCAATCACGATATTCTGCACTGGGTCAATACGATCACTCCTGAAAAAAAAAAACAAAAAAAACGCATCCTTGATCTTTCTTCTGGCAAAAAATGCAAAATTCCACATTTTTGCAGATAGGAGCTTAAAACCACTACAGTTGGGTTTTATGATACGCTGAATATGATGGCGTGATTTTCATTAAGATTCTAATAATTTTAGAAAGTGTTTTTCCCTTTTTTCGAAAATCAGGCAAATTGAAACAATTAGAAGGGCTATCACAAAAGGTTAATGCTCTTATGGCTCGATTTTTCAGACACTCAAGTGGAGCTATATGAGTCAGATACATACGGTCTAGAATCACATATAAGGTATCATTTTTTTTTCATAGTCTTAATGAATTGAGACCAGACACATAGCTAATCACCTAATGTCAAGAAATTTCTGAATTTTCCTCACATTTCCTTCTTTTTTTTTAATTTCCTGACTTCAGTACTTTTTTTGAAAGCTGGGCTGTAATGTCATTCAAGTTGCTTTTCTATGTAACTCACAAAAGTTACTCCACAGAGGAAGGAGGTTGCTTGCAAAATACTGTAAGTATGTACATGGGGCCTTCGGGCCGGGCCGCTCCACAATCTCAATATTTTTATTTTTCATATTGACTTGGTATTTAGAATTGACAAATATTCTTCGCTTTCTGACTTTAACCCATTTACCCTGGAACCATGATCTTTCCCTGAAGTAAGTTACTGTACACATGGACGTACTCAGGAGGAACAAGGGGTACCTGAGCGCCCCTCTGAATCCTAAATTTTCCTAAATTTGTGGGCGCTTCTTATTCAAATTATGAAACAAAATACGTTTTTGTTAATAGTCTTCAAAAAAAATTCAGGCGTTCGTGCGTGGAACGCATACCCGTAGTGCTGTGTACGTGTATATGCACAACTTTATTTACTTATTCAGAGTTGTAAGGACGAAATAGTGCTAAATGACTTCTTTTTTCTGACCTAAAATTTACTCGGTTTAATTCACTAGCATGTTAAAAACCGGATGGGCGGATTTTTTCTTCCAGCTTTTACCTTGACTTTCCTAAATAACCATAGCAGCGGTATTGAGCAAAAAGGCGGTAATTATCTCACCAGCACGCACAATATAATCAATTCTTTCAGTCATTCTATACTATACTGCATTACCTCACTTTCAAAAAAAATGTTTTTTTGAAAAAAAGTAATAATTTTAAAATGTGCAAATAATGGTTTTTGATCTTTGTCCCCTTTTAGATTGATCGTAGCTGATGTTTTTCTTAAAATGTTTTTGAACAGTTCAACAATTTTTGAACTTTTTCAATTTTTGAAATTTTCTACCCAACCTGGCGACGCGACATGAAGATAGAAAAAGTTATGTTTCTCGACGGCAAAAGGGTGTTCAATTTTTTTTTGATGTTCGGCGAAGCTACGTCGCACCATTTTAACGCGTTTTCAATACAGATGGGCGTAGTCTTTAGGCAATTATGAGGGAACCTTTTTACGGTGGGTGGGGGGGGGGATTGCCAGATAGAAAAATCAAATCAAATACAGAAAAATCATATAAAGTTACTAGAAATTGTTTTAGATGACATTTCAAGGGGATGACCCCGTACTCCGTTTATGCATGGCTTATGAGGTTTTATTTCACAGTATGGCAAGCTGCAGGTAAAGGAAGTTAGAAGCCATATTGTTTCTCAAAGATTCTAAGGCAAAGTTAGTTTCACAAATATTATTATTTTATATATACATTAATTTAAGAAACTTTGTCCACAAAACAAGTTTTTCAAAGAAAAGTAAAGAGCTCCATTAATCCAAAAATGAGTAGAAATAAAGTCAAACAATCTTCCAAGCGTAAAACTACCACAAATCACTATCAATAAATAAATGAAACTCAACGAACAGAAATTACAATAAATAGCCGAGTCAAACTCAAAACGAACAAAAATTAACACGAGTAGGGCTGATAACCCCCATACCTTCTCAAGACCAGAACATAATTTTCACTTTACTGGAAAAAAAAAACAAAAAAAAAAAAACAAATGATCGTGGATTGTCAGTTTAATTGACATATACTGATATTTATTTCTTAAAGTTTTGATAATTTTTTATTTATGAAAATAAAAAAAGTGAAAACATAAAAAATATATTTTGCTTCAGCTCCTTTGAAACGAAGTGCCCTGATCTAAAAAAAAAAAAAAAAAAAACAGGAAAAATAAATAAATAATACATTTTGCCCACATCGCTCTTTACTTAGGCAGCGCTATTGCGGTGCCTACAATACAATATGATAAAACGCTTTTTAAACTAATGCTTCACCATGTCTCCACACAGGGAACAAGGGAGACACCCTCCCTCAAGATCAGCCCAAAGGACTATTCAGCAGGCTTACAAAACAGAGGTATAAAGATGCGTCTTTCCATATAAAGAAAAGGGAAAAAGAGTACATCAGTAGGGGAAATCAAAGGAAAAAGCACATCAGTGCTACACATGCCGAAAGGTAATTTCTCTTGTTTTTCAAGCCAGGAGGCTAGGGTTCTTGCATAGGGTTGTCAGTAATGGCAATATCAACGGTGTACTTTCAGGCTATTTTTCGAAATTCACGCTAGTTAGTTTTCAAAATAACATTTTACTTTTAAACCGCATCGAGATAATAGTTGTTATTCCTGAATCAGCAACAAACGCCAATTTTTTTCACTAGCCATTTTTTTATAGCGTGTTTTCAATTTTTTTTACTATGGATTGTGGTCTGTCCCTTGTTAGCCCCCCTCCTATCTTGGAAAAATCCGTCAAACCCCTTCCCTAATAGCAAACCCGTGCTTTGTGTGCTGTATTGATAGCTAGTTACGCCTCAAATCCGAATCATTCAATGACTTCATACTATCTAATATTCAAAACTTGATCACTAACTCTGCTTCATTCAAGTGAAATCTGAAAAGTTTTCCCATCTGAGGAGTTAACCCCGGATTCCATGGCCAGAAGTTTTGGATTTCAAGGCTTTACCAAGTCATAAACTTCCTCTTAAAAGTTGGAGCGAAGTTTAGGAGACCTCTTCGCTGCACTAATGGCTGAGGCTCTGAATATAAAGCTAATATTCGCCATTTCCTAATTAAGCTATTTATATGAACTTTCAATTTCTTGTGATATTGATAAAAAAACTAGTTTTTTTTAAAGAAGTTTTTCAAAGAAGTTTTTTAAAGAAGTTTTTTAAAGAAGTTTTTTAAAGAAGTTTTTTCAAGAAGAGCAAACATTAAATCTGAGACCAGTAGAAACAGAGTCAAATGGTAATTCAAGCGTAAAATGAACATAAATCACTCAGGGTAGTATCCACGATTTTATGGGGGGAGGGGGTTACAAAAGGATATTTTCAGAAGGAGGGTAACAAAAAAAAACTTTAAAAACGTATAAATTTTCTTTTATCCATTTTGGTTACGTAAATTATTTCTTTCTTGCTTAATTTTTTGTTACGTTTTGCAAGTCTGACAAATATTTCAAGGGGGGAGGGTCAAAGCCCCTAATTTCCCCCACCCCTGGATACGGCCTTAAAATCACTATCAATAAATAAATGAATCTCAAAACGAATAGAAATTACAACAAGTAGTCAAACTTAAAACGAACAGAAACAATCACAAACAGGAGGTAAAGAATACGGCATTGGACTTTACAGTCCCTACTGGTAGTGCTTATATCCGTTTCTTAGCCCTTCAGCCAGGAAGTGCAATGGGAGGTTGGGGGCCAACCATCCTGTGCTTTCGCACACCCTTCCTGTTTACCTTCCATAGAATTCTCCAGGTACCCATTTAGAGCTGGGTCGACTCTGACTGAGCTTACAGAGTCATGCCACTGACCCCCGTCCCAAACCAAATAATTGGGTACACTAGGATTCGTACCCTCACCCTCTCGGACAAAGGATCCTAAATCCAGCGCACCAATCTACTCGGCTTGGACAATAAACTAGGAGGTAATTTGAACTTGGTAAAAATAAAAAAAGACTCAAAGAAAGACTAGATGGTGCCAACAGATGAATAGCCTGTAGAACCCTCTACTCCTTCTACAAACTAAAACGTCAGTTGCGAAGGAAAGTGGTCGGAAAAAACATACATTGAAGATTTATTCCTCTTTACTCAGGCAGTGTAGTAGCGCTACCTATGATAATCACTTCCTTTGAATTAAAGTTTGCATGTCTCAGAATGTGTTCGAAAATTGCATACTATAGTGAAATGGAATGTCGCTGGTTATTGTTCCACAAAATCATTGCGTTAAACAAGAAATCATTGAATATCAAGACTGAGGAATCAGCCTAGTAGCAATCAACCATAAAGATAATTATCTTTTTGGTATAAATAAGCCACAAGTCACTAAATTTTGCCCGACATAAAGGTAACAGCCATTTTGGTGGTATGACTAGAGTCTGTTCTATGGTACCTCGATCGGGCCTCGTTTAATTTCATTTTGAGGTAACAATTTGCTAATTTTGGTGCTTAGAAAAATTAATTAGGGAATATGGGTGGCATACAAGGCCGTATCCACGGGGGGGGGGGGTCCAGGGTTTTAATATCCCCTTAACAAACTTTTGGCTCGTAAAAAAGTAACAAAATACATATAAATAAAAATTTTGATACGCTTTTTAAATTTTTTTGTACCCCCCCCCCCCGTGCCCGAAAAAATAGCTCCTCCGAACAAAAATTCTGGATACGCCCTTGATAGCATAATATTGCCCTATAAGGAATAAGCTTAATTATAGGTTGCTTTAGTGCCCCCCCCCCCCCGAAAACCCTCCCCCCAAATGTTGAAAATACCTTTTTTGAAGTAGTTTCAATGAAAATTCCCATTGGTTTCGTATTTTCACTGAAAAAAAAACTGCTGCAAATGTGCTTCCATAAATTTTAAAAACACATGCTGCCCCCTCCCCCTCTATATCTCCGTGAATTGTCGTTACTGCTTTCGTGCGATAAAATAGACTTATGCTTGGTTCAGACACATAGCGAAACCGATGAGAAAAACCAATTGGTGCGAAAGGAGAAGTGTTCAAACGATAGGTGCAAGATTTTTCCAAAAAGTGCAGATGACATGCACTTTCTTGCGATATATCCTCCTTTACCTTGTTTGCTTTATATAGACCATGACTCGTATCATTTTTAGACTTTTTACAGTGCGACTAGCAGTGTGTATAAAAGGGTAAAAACTTATATAAAGGGCAATATTTGGAAATCGTTTTTTTAATAGTGATTATGATTAACAAAGACATGAAATTTGATTATATCGCTAAAACTGTCATTGGCGAAGGAAACGCATGATTAAAAAATAAATAGTATATCATTCTATAGATTTTTTAAAGTGAATATTTTTTTGCGTGCTTAATAATTGACAAGCTTCCCACTTTAAAAAACGCTTGCTCATATTTGCTTGACGAGACACGAAAAAACAATCGATACCATAAGGAAACTAGAAACAATTCCTAGCTCTAAAACCGATCGGTTCTCCAATCCTACCAATCGGTTGTAAGCGTTTCCCCTTGCGTCTGAACGGCATATAAAGCTTAAAAGAAAGAAGATGGAATTTTAATCCACGCGCTGTTAGATACCAACATTTCAATGAAAGACTTAGAAACACTTCTTTAAAAAAGAACTTGGCGATCCTTATACTTTGTAAATTGGCTCATAGAGTATGACAGTAAGTATGACAGCACTAGACCCTTAAGGTCCAAACCAGCGGTGCTGATCTCCGTTTCGTGGCCCTTCAGCCAGGAAGTGCAATGGGGGGCTGGGGGCCAGCCATCCTGTGCTTTCGCACACCCTTCCTGCTTACCTTCCCCAGATTTCTCCAGGTACCCATTTAGAGCTGGGTCGACTCTGGCTAAGCTTACAGAGTCACACCACTGACCCGCGTCCCCAAACCAGATAACTGCCCACGCCAGGGATCGAACCCGTGTCCCTTGGACAAAGAATTCTCCACCAAGCGCACGTCCACCTAGCCAGGACGAGCTCATAGAGACGGTGGTATAACTAATTAATAGTTTCGGTGGTCAGACAGGTGAAAATAAACTAATATAAATAGCATGATAGCTCCCTCATGTTTATTTGGAGGAGGGACCTGGGAGCAGGAGGCCCAATTACAAGTATGTACATGTCCCGAGTTCTCTGCTTACTTTCTTTTCAACTTAACAACGAGTAATACAGATATGAGTGCCGGGAAGGAGGGGCAGGGGTTCAATGCTCCCATCCCCATGTTGAGAGACAAAAAAGCATTACAATGTATAGAAATAGGAAAATGAGAAAATTTTCTACTTAAATATTGATAGATACAAAAGCTTCTGCTACATTTGCCCCCCCCCCCCTAGGGATCCTCCTGGCGGCGCACATGAGTATAAAGTAAACGTGCATGAAAATAATACAGTCGTTTGATAATTAGTAAAAATAATCATAAATGAGAAATGGGGATTTTCCACCGGCTATCATCCAAAATGGTAATTGAAACTATAGTTACATAAATTAAATATTCTCAAAAATATACAACTCAAAAAATAATACCCAAGATCCAGTGATTTTGATTTAAAGAAAAAACATAAAAGCTATTTATTCACTCTAGAAATCTATAGAATGAGATACTATATATTTTTATTATATTTTTCCTTCGCCAATGACAGTTTTAGTGATACAACCAAATTTCAAACTTTATTAATTATCATCGCTATTTAAGAACGATTTCCAAATATTGCACTCATTTTACATTGCCCTATGTACAGTGTAACTAGTAATTGCACTGTAAAAAGTCTATAAAGCAGAATATTTGCAAGTTCTGTGATGATTTCAGCCTATTTTATTTTCGAGATAAATTTTGGAATAATAAACTATAGTGGTCCTTTTGGAAATAAACTGTTTGGAACGAAGACTTTTCTTAAATCTTTATACCGTTATGAAGATTTTATTTTTAAAACATAATTAACTTAAAACGTTGCAAATGTTTAGAGAGAGATAGGGATACCAATTGGTCGGGCAGGCGGGGACAATTGCCGGGTAGATTTCGCAAAAAACTTTTTTGTATCTTCACTGAAAAAGTTGGAACAATAACTGCTTTGCCCCTCCCCCCACCAGAGCTTGAAAAAAACACCTTTTTTGTATTATCAGTAAAAATAATTGAATAAACCCTTCCACCCTCTACATTTTGGCGAATTGACACCCCCTGGAGAGAGAAAGAGGGAGAGATCGAAAGGAAGAATGAAAGAAAAGGAAGAGAAGAAAAAAAGAAGAAAAGGAAGAGAAAGAGAAGAAAAAACGATTTTAGTTTATTTGCCTTTGAAAAGAAAAATATATTGCATATCATATTAAAAACACAAACAAACATATAAAAACGATACATTTAAAAACGAGATAATTAATAAGGCTTGAACTTTGAGTTTAGTCAACTTCATTCTAAACTCATATCACCATGAAAATTTACACAACATGAATTTTTTCGTACAAGCCTACTGATTTTTATCGAATAATTTCGTGTTTTTTATTCCATACAAATACAAAATATATTTGTAATATATTTATACATTAAAATATATTTTGTATATACCATACAAAATCATCTAACTATAGCCGGTAAAATAAAATGAAGTAGCAACCCATATCAACAGATCAAAGAACGCTTGTTTCATTACAGTTAGTTAATTCAATTAGAATAGTCGTTCCTAGCATAGATAGTACTAGGGGGAAACTTAACCCCGCCCTCCCATTTTTTGTGACTGGCGATTGAGTAGTAGCACAATCGCTTGATATAAATCTTTGCCGCAATACCCCCCCCCCCTTCAAGGCACCAAAGGCAGCTTACCCCAGACCCCCCCGCCCACTTAAAACGCCTTGACTTAGCCAAAAAAAAAGACTATCATCTTTTTTATGATACTTCAATTTTAACGTTAACGCTGGTGCCAAATGAAAAGAGTTATGCATACCTATTCTGGATGTCAAATTAACGTCTTCGGGAGATAATCTACAAGGCATATATTATCTTGTACTTTATTTCGTTGTTTTATATATGGCTCTTTGACTTCAACAGTTACATCAGAACTTCTCGTTGAAGCATTAACAAAAAATCCAACCAGCCTCTGTTTAAGAAAATTAAGAAAAGTGTCTTTTTCTCTATAGATTCCAAACATGCAGAGTTTTACCACAGAGGATAAGAAATTGCTTTCCTATAATTCCATGGTGAAAATTGTGCTTTATTTTCATTCGCTTGCATCAGTAACGTAAGTTCGAAAGTCAATTACATTGTATTCCTTGTTTCGGGGGGAGGATACCACCCTTTAAAATAATGATCGGTTTTAAAACCTCCCATGTATCATTTCCAATAACAAAGTTTGAAAGGTTAAATTCCATCTGATTGGTTGACCTGTGTGAAAATTTAACCCAGTAAAAAGAACGAAAAACTGTTAGTTCAAAGCTATATTTCTGTGGTTTTACGTTCGATGTTGCTGTTATAGCTTTTCTTAATCGCCCCCGTGTCTACCTTATAGGTCATTTTGTAACTACCTCCCCCTACCTCCCTATAGGTCAATGCAATCTTATTTGAAGAACTCGTATGCTATACTTGGTTTGTACGCATTTAGCTAAATCTAGGGAAAAGAAAGTTATTTCACTCTGTGGTCTGTGGATTTTTCGTGTCGTACGAAAAGCGGAACAACAGTACATCGACTTTAATTATCCCATGTTACATGGTGCGTTGAGTTAGGTCTACTGACATGCGATTGCTTTAACGCTTACATTCAATGATCTAGATCAATGTTCCGCGATTTTAGGTCCGTATTGCGTGATTAGGTTTAAAATCATGGACCTAAAGCCCTAAAGCAATGAAACATACCTAAACACAAACCATTGTTCAAGTTTTTCTGTATATTTTCTTTTTATAAAACCCCCGTTGTTTCTTTGAATCAAGTAATTTTATTGAACTTTTCGTTCTTTTTCTATTTAAAAAAAAATATTACAAAATATCCTACTGTGAATGCTTTGACATTAGTCAGATCAAACCGCTACTAAAAATAGTGAAAAAAAAGAAAATATAAAAACAGGAAAAACATATATTGCATAAAATACGCATTTTGGTTTCTTTATAGATAAAAAGACATGAAATGGAGTTTCCGTAACCCCCCCCCCCCAAATCATGCAGGTACGAAACAGGTTGGTGGTGTAATTTTAGCCCAAACTAGAAAAGGTTTGGAAATGCCAAGTTCGAAGAGTAACTACTCATAGAGAGAACGTGCAGGAAACTCGGTTAAACTATTATTTTGTCTCTAACGTATGCAGTGCCAAGCACACTCTAGCTCTACTAAAACCTTGCGTTACCTAAGTTTATGTTACGTTGAAGGGAAAGTCAACATAGTGCCAGAAATGAAGTTTTTGGATGATCAATTGCTCAATTTTGAAAACAAAATGAAAGACATTCCTAGAAAGTCTTTCACCATTTGTTAGAGCCTGAACCTCCATCTCCGTTCCACATTTTTTTTTTTTAAGTTTGCTTATGATGATTTTAGACGAAGATTATAATAATTTTATGGATTTTTAGATTAGCTTAGTGTGAACAGACTTGTTTAAGCGTGAACGAGGTACTTATCTGTTATAGCGACCCCACTCAAGAAGTGAAGTTAGGTTAATCGTAAAGAAATATACCAAAATATGATGAAAATATAATACTTCAGAAACAAATATGAGCTATATATTTGCTCACTAGGGGTGTGGAGTTAGGGGTAAAGTATAGTGGGTCTGCACACAAAATGTGTTAGTTACAATTATTCTGCATATTATGAACTAAAAATTGTTTTCAAACTTCAAACTGTCTAAATATTTTACCCCTCCCCACCCAATGTGCAAATACATAGCCCAAATTATATATTTCCCATCTATTCTGTCCCTTGTCTTTGTATTGTCTCACGCTAAGCTGAAAGAAACTAGCGGAAGAAACCGGTTCCTCAGTGTGCCAATGCATGAAGAACTTGAGTGGGGTCGCTATAACAGATAAGTACCGTAAAAGATTATACTTATTGTAGCATAAGTTAACCACTTAGCATATTAAATTAAGGACGTAGTGTCGAAACCGCTTTATACAGCAGCTAATCTTGAATGAAGCATGTTTTTGTTTGTACGCTTTATTATCTAACATTTCTTTTATCTATTAACTGAAAACGAAAACCTTTTGTGTTTTATTTCTTTACAGTTCCTTTATCTCTTAAATGAAGTAGAAAAGATTTTGAGTTGTATCTCTCTAGGTACCTTTGTTTAAATACCAGAATTAAAAATACTTAGAGAGGACACGGTCTAAACATTTGGGAAGCTTGCCACTCAAATAGTTACAGGTAAAGTGCTTTTTATTTGAACAGAACTCTTGGAGGAATACTACATAGGGATTTATTTCTTGGAGGGATTAAAAGTTAAAGGGGGATGCAAACAAAACTAGGCGGCGAAAAAATGAGAAAATTTAGAGAAATAAAAAAAAAATGTAAAAAAAGGGATGGGCCCAAAGGTCTCCTTTCACCGTTTGTGCCAGTTCGGAAGTACCTTCCGGCTTCTGTTCCTTCTTAGGCGAAAAAATGAAAGTACTTAGAACAATATTGGCTGGTTTCAGCTAGATTGACAGATTGACAGTAACAAGGACAGTGAAAATGTGAACCTGGCCCAAAACAGTTTAAGAAGGTGTAGCTTACAGTTGAAGGTGCACCTGTCTTTGGGAATCAATGGACTGTTAATATTTGAATTTTCTCGGGTGAAAGGCATTGTCGGACATGGGTGCCCATAAGGGGGCAGGGGGCACCCCCCCCCCTGGCTGGATGATGCTGCCTTATTTTTATATTTTCGTTCTGAGATTTCATTATATAGCATTAAAAGTGCCAATTAGACGAGGTTTGCCCCCCCCCCCTGGAATTCAGCTTATGGGCGCCCATGTTGTCGAATTTAACTAAGTAAGTTCTTAGATAATAATCATTATGCCAAAAATGAAAAGACTACTTCAATTTCAAAGGAGGGTTTAAGATGACTGCATCTCTAAATAATGAAAAACTATTTTTTTTTTAAGAAATAAAGAGACAGAAAAAACAGGTTAATTTCACTAGAAAGTAAAGAGCAACACTCAAAATTAACAAGTAGAAACGAGAGGAGCTGCCGGCCCCCAACGGCCGATCACCACTAACTGGGTCCCATCCAAAACAAAACCCTGTGCAGGCGCTTCTCCTGGACACATTTATTTTATTAAAATAATAAAGCATCTATACAAATTTAATCTATATAGTATAAAACTCATCTTGGTAGTTATTGGTTATTGTGGATTAGTATAATGTGTTAAAAGTTCTTTAACATAATGTGTTAAATGTTTAATATAATATGTATTATTATATATAATGTGTTCATATAATATGTATAATGTGTTAAAGTTTTTTTTTATTCGATGAGAAAAAAAAACTGTTTTCCTACTTCAGCAATTAAAACAAACATTCACTTGTCAAATCACCTACACCAAAACAGTATAGGCTAACCAAACAGCCAACCAACATAACAATTAATATTAACAAAATTATTAATTTTTAAATAAATTTGTTATTAATAAATTAATTATTAATAAATTTAATAATTTTCAATTAATTATTAAGAAATTTATTAATTTATTAATTATATATTGCTAATATATTAATAATGAATATTAATAATATAAAACTTTAAACAATTATAAGTTATTTTGGAAGTTTTTTTAGAAGCCTTTCCATTATTTTTCTGAAGTATTAATTTGGTTCTTTGGAGCCCCCCCCCCCCAAAAAAAAAAACCTTTGTTACAAGCCGCTCTCCATTCTATACCACTGATCATTCGGACTTCAATTCTCCTTTCTGAAGTTTCTTTTTTTTTGTCCGAAAATTGGAATTTGAAAATCTCTTTCCAAACTCATGCTTATTTCGAACGTGGGAAAAAAGAATATGAAATTAGGCTAATTTCATATCCAAGCTAATGTAATCTTGCTATTGCACGGGGATTTTTAGGGTGTGACGGTACTATTAGAGCGATTTCATATCACAACAAGAATAGACCCAAAGAGCTTTAAACATAACGCCTCCCATGTCCATTGGTTTATAATTGCAGAAAAAAATGCTCACTAATCATAAGCCATAATGCATTGAAAAAGAAACTTAAACATATCCAAAAACACAGTTTCAGAGGTAACGCTCTAGCCTTGTCTCCAAAGGCCTTACAGGTCATAGAACTTTTACAGTTAGGGGATGGGAAAGGGGGCAGTAGCCAAACCCCTTGCTTTTTTGTAATTTTTGTTCGCTTCAAGTTTAACTTGCCTATTCAATTTAATTTTCCCTCTTTTTAAGATTTTTTATTCATCTATATCAGTATCTGTTATCTTTATGTTTCATATGATCATTTATTTTAATTTATATTTGTTTGGGTTTCATTTATCCTTTAATAGCAATTTCTGGTCGTTTTGAGTTTGAATTATTATAAAAGTTTGTTTCTGCAGGTTTTGTCGTGGTTGTAAAGGGTTCGCTAGATTATAACTCGTACCACTGATATAATCAGAGAAAGATCGGACACAACATACTACCTTGGAAACCCCAGTCTCCACCAGGTTGGTTTGTGACGTAAAACCGTCAAGAGTCTCATAGAACGATTGTCTTAGAAACTCGCAACCACACTGTATAATCGACCTTATTACTCGGTCAAAAAAAAAAAAAAAAAAAAAAAAAAAAAAAAAAAAAAAAAAAAAAAAAAAAAAAAAAAAAAAAAAAAAAAAAAAAACTGTTCCTAATTTAGTAACTGAGATAATTGAGCACTTGAACAAGGTCTAGACCTTAATCATCCATCTAATCATCTAGGACAAAACGTTAAATCCAAATCAATAGTCCAAAAATCATGTCCAAAATAGAGCAAATTCAACACTAATAAATGTAAATCATTGTCCCAAAACCAAAACCATTAAAAATTGAGCCTGCTTTTTTGCCCACTGCAGTAAAAGACCTTGAAATTTCGATTAACGGTAGTCCATTTCATATCCCTGACCGGAGCCATGAGGCAGTTTAGCCGTTAGCGTTCCGTTAGAATCCATGCTGTCCAAGGCCGTACCCAGAGGGAGGGTTAGGGGGGTTTGAGCCCCTCCCAAAATGTTTTTTTTACTCGTAAAAACGTAAAAAATGGATATAAACAAATTTTGTATGTGTTTTTTATGTTGTTTTTATGTACCCCCCCTCCTAATTTTTTTTTTAGTAAAAACCCCTCCGAAAAAAAATCCTGGGTACGGCCTTGATACTGCCTATTCCTTGGTACCGTATTGATTCAAAATAGTTGTAAAATGCAGCATTGCAAATGCTCTTGAAGGCTTCATCGATGCAAGAGGTTTTACACGTTTAAAAGAGGTTATGTTTTGTTGGATCGCCATCTGGTTTGGGAGTAAGGACAAAGGTTCATTTCTTATCTTTGAGGATTCAGAGAGGAAGTACAGTTTGATTAACTGTGTAAATGCCAGCTAGCAGCACCGCGCCGTTTTAGAAGAATCTTTGGGATCTTTTCTGAGCTTAAGCACCATGAGTCTCCGCAGTGTACAGAGAGTACTTGGAATGGAATAATTTGCACGGTCGACCATGGTTTCTATGGAGCAGATGAGGTCCAAAGTCACTTGCCCTCGCCATCAAAGTTTGGAAGTTGAGCAAAAACTATACTAACAGCTGCTGAGGTTCAGTAATAGCTCTGCATGCTGTCCATTTATGGCTGAATGGATTAATTCAATTTGTCCAAAGGTCAACATCCTCTTTGCTTCCTTAATTTATTTATATATCAAATTGGTATTGTATTACTATGGTCTTTTCAAGCCAGTTGATCTTGCAATTGTTCACACATAATCATGACTAAAGGTAGAATGTCCAATTCGAATTCGACAGCATGAATTTCGAAACATACTGTCTGGTCTTGGTCTACTCGACGGGGCACCCACTTACAGAAATCCCACACATCAAGAGGCGCATGGCGGAAACTGTACCGAGTGTGGCGGAACTGTGCAGCACACATGACGTTCTGCGGTCACACTAGGTGATGGAGAGTGGGCGCCCCCTCGAGTCAACTTTAAGGATGAACTTTGTCATCATCAGCAACATACTATAAGATTTAAGCCTACTGAAGGCTTACTCTAAATCCGAATTATCGTTATTAATCGCTTCGTGGATCATTAAAAAAAATTAGAAATACATTCTAATACAAATGTATTAGAAATACATTTCTAATACACATGTTCATTTAAGATATTATCCTTTCTACGCCCTTTTGGGATTAGTATAGGAAAATCCCTTCGAGAGAATGTGAAATTCATATTCACTTATTTTTCAAAGCAAGAAATATCTAAGAAAAGTGTGTAATCCAAGGATTTATGCGTTTGTTGATTATTTCACTAAGGGAGGCTAGGGTGGGTTATAAGGTATTCGAGTTCCAATAAGTACCAAGGAATTCAAATAAAAACTTTTTCTTGACCTATTTTAGGTCTATTTACAGCTGAAAACTGTAGTTTTTTAAGATTTTTCTTTTGGTTGTTTCAAGATTATGAAGATCATTGAGGCAGTATTACATTTTCGCCAATGTTGTCACGTTGAACCAGGACAATAAAAAAGCAAAATTAATAAATTAAAGTTGACAGCTCTTTTCTGTCCGTAAGAAATCACACATTAACAATCTGTTAATGTCCAAAGACAACAACAACTTCAAAAGAAAGCTCTTTGGTGAAATGTTTTCAGCTTATTTTCTGCTGAATTTTTCTTCCATGTTCCTTCTTTTTTTATAGTTTGTTCCCGTTACTATAAAGAAAATACGCAGCTGCATATGGGAATTTTTTCAATAAAAACTGAATTCTCGATGTATTTAAGATACATTAATGTGTAAGTTTCCACTTAACCTATTCAAACAATAAGACTGCTAGGCGTGCCAAGTGCGGCGGAACTGTGCCAAGCGTGACCTAACTGTACAGAGCGCGGCAAAACTGTGTGGCACATGTGGTATTCCAAGGTGCACACTAGGTGGCGGGAAGTCAGCACCCCCTCAGATTTCCCTTTCTCTCTCCTTGCTAATTTAAATAATTATTGTCAAGACATCCCAAAGAAAATTATGTATCTCTTCATTTGTTAGAATTAGTGGGAAAAAATAACAATCTTGAACTACACATTGTAAATTCAACGAACAAAAGACTTCGTGAGATTGTTCCAATGATCCTGAAACTGCTGACCTTCGCATATGTTTAACTTGCACTTTTAACTCAAGTTGAATTTCCACATGCTCTACCTGACATTGACTTTAACAATATTTGTAAGAGAACAAACAACACTTTAAGAAAACTGGATTTTAAAAAAGTCAGCTCTATTCACTTTAGCTTTACAAAACCATAACGCAATGAGAATAAAGAATCAATCAGCTCAAAAATCCTTAAATACCGTATTTGGTGGAAATCCAATACTGTTTCTGAAATCTTTACTGAATGTGCTTTGATACTGGACTTTTATATTGTAAACATCAACCTTACGTTAGTAATTACAAGCATGAATACGGACCCAAAGGCCCAAATTTTAGCTCCCCGATGGAATATGTTGGCACAACTCAGATATCAGCAAGGTGTGGCCATACCATATTTTTGGAATATGTTCTTTACGCATTTTGACTTTGGGTTGTCAATATTTTAATATTATTTTAAGAAACAGAGACGTCGATATTTAGGAGGGTGATGCTTCTTCAAAATCAAAGATGGGACAATTTTGTTGTTTCTTCAGTTTTTTTCAATAAAAATAGTAAAAATAAAGCATTCCCACAATCTGGGGGGGGGGGAGAGCAAAAGATCTTGGAGGCAGATATTGTTGTGTTTGATGTTGGACTTTTATATTGTGACATCCGCCTTAGGCTAGTAATTACAAGCATGAATAAGGACCCAAAGGCCCAAATTTTAGCTCCCCGATGTAAAATGCTGACACAACTCAGATATCAGCAAGGTGTGGCCATACCATATTTTTGGAATACGTTCTTTACGCATTTTGACTTTGGGTTGTCAATATTTTAATATTATTTTAAGAAACAGAGACGTCGATATTTAGGAGGGTGATGCTTCTTCAAAATCAAAGATGGGACATTTTTTTTGTTTCTTCAGTTTTTCTCAATAAAAATAGTAAAAATACAGCATTTTCAAAATCTCGGGGGGGGGGGGGAATCCTGGAGGCAGATATGGTTGTGTTTGATGTTAGACTTTTATATTGTGACATCCGCCTTAGGTTCGTAATTACAAGCATGAACACGGACCCAAAGGTCCGTATTATTAAAACTACTAAAAATAATATACCGAATAATATGCCGGTATTACTAAAAATAATACCGAATGATAGTAAGCTGAAAGAGATACAACTTGTGCAGATGTGCAAAATGCGAGATAGAAGAGGGGTCGGTATTAGAGGGGGGGGACGGACACAAGGACCCTTTTTATAGCCAATCATACAGATTGACAATCCTTGCATGTCTCTTATTCTAACAAAGTATAACTAGTCTATAATTTATGATAGGCCTACACCTAGGCCTACTTAATATGGATTAATTTGGATGTCTGTATTGCAGTTCTAGCTTTAGATTTTTCTCAGAAAGCTCAGTAATCCTTTTAAAGGCTGGGGAAATCAAACTACATTTATTAAATGTTTGACTACTATGGGTTTGATTTAGAACGGGCGTAGTGTAGTCTTAACGATCTTAAATGATTTAACATTTAATCATTAAGGACCATCCATTAGTCTTTGAATGACCATAAGTCGAACGAGGTAAAAAATTTATGTTTGTGCGAGAACCAGTGGGAAGGGGGTGTTGAGATATGCTCTTTTTCGGGGATGAATGAACTTTTTTTGGGCTCTGTTTCATTAAATGATCTATGTATCAAGTTAGTCTTAATATGGTCTTTCCATGCCACTGGGGCTTACAATTATCTACCAGGTCTGACATAATTATAACTAAAAGTAAGGTGTCCAATTTAAGTTGTTTAATTTCGAGAACCTATATATCGAAAGCTACTATCTGAAATTAATCAAATTGAAGGTTAAATTGTGTCATCATCAGGAAAATGCTATTAAATTAATACACAAGACTCGGTCTAATCCGAGTTATCCTCTGGCTATTAATTGTTGTATGGGTCATGTAGGAATACATATTAGAAACAGGGTTTTAATATACCCATTCATTTAAGATGGTATCCTTTATAAGCCCTCTTGTGATTAATATAGGATAAACCCACCGACATAATATGGCACATTTGCCGCTTTTCTAAAGCAAGCTCTTGGAAAAGTATGTAATCCTAGGATCTACGTTGTCTGTCAATTTCTTTATTATGAGAGATTAAGGCAGATTGCAAGATATGTAAGTTCAACTATTTGAATAGCTATCGCCTTAGTGCCCCTCTTATTGCAGACAGTTTTTTTTTAGGTGCCATAAAAGGTTACATTCGCATGCTTTCCAGCATAAAAGGTGGGGAAAGGAGGATTATGAGCGTCGTTAGAAAATTTTCGGGGTGTTCAAAGAGCTCGCCTTAAAAACCATAGAATGATGACCCTGTAATTAATGTTTGGTATTTCAGGTTAGGTTATATATGAGGTCAGGTTATATTGAAGGAACATTATATATCTCTTCATTTGCTAGTATCTGTCGGAAAACCTAACATACTTTAATTACACATTCTAAAATAAAAAAAGAAAAGATTTAGTGCAATCGTTTCACTCATCCTTATACGGTTGAAAGTTATTATGTTATTATTATTAGTATGGTTATTATTAGCATAATATTTTATATTATTAGTAATAATTTATTAGTATAATATTACTAGTATAGAAAGTTATTATTAGTATAGTTTTATGGCTATACGGTTTTAAGCTTAAATGGTTTGAACATAAAAACTTAAAATAAACACATTAAAAAAAAATTAAAACTTTACTGAAAGCATCTTAGAGTTTAGCAAATACACCCAGCTGTTGATTGCAAGTATTTTATTCACTATTTGCCTTAAACCATTTGAACTTAAAATGAGCTCCTCCAAATGAAGGAAGTTCATAGGCTATATCACACTTTCATATTTATCTGCAGCACCCCTCATGGATTGTTTGAAATTATGGACCCAACACCGCATTTTTTTTTTAGGTTTCAGACATCCCCTCCCCATAAAGACATACCTCCAATAGCTAGTAGCAGGGCTGCTGTCTTTTGATACCACAAAAGCTTTCGATAGAGTCTGGTAAAACAAACTCCGGGCGCATGGAACTTGTGATCCTCTGCTTGAGGTTCTGGGGAGTTGTTTAAGGAATAGAATTCTCTGTTTAGTCCTCGACGGGTCTATTCCAGTAAGTGTTTAGTAAGGAATGAGTAGTATCCTGGGACCTGAACCCTTTCTGGTGTATATCAGCGACAGAGGGGACAAAATCACTTGTCCTCTATGTCATCTTACCGATGATACCATTGTCCATGTATCTATCCATAAACATGATGGCCTTGTACAAGCTTCCCTGCCCCTATTTTAGGATGTCCTGAAGATATAAAAGAGGTATGATGCCTGAATGGTAGAATTCAATGCATCTAAGACTGAGGAGCTACTGCATCACCTGATCCAAGGTCTCTGGGCAACAAACCAACTTGATCTTCAAAGATTAAGCTATCAAGAGAGTTTTCGTTTTTTTGGGAATTCATTACTCCTGAGACCCCTCTTGGGGTATGCATCCCGATCGGGCCCGATTCTTTTACACGGAACAGCTAGGAGCGATTCACAGTTTTAGGAACCTGTCATCATCCAGCTTTAGTATCCTTCTGCACAAGGCATGCATTGGGAATATTATGGGTTAGCCATGCATTAGGATAAATATGGATGCCCACATTTTTTAAAAGCTCCTAAAACCCTACTGGTACCACTCAAGAAAATCCAAATTAGCGCCTCAAGGCAAGTTTTAACATACCTTTACAACCACACAGGGAGAGGTTTGATGTGGTGTTTATGGCTGTTTTCTACAAGAGGATCTACCACCCTTTTCCCGATGAACTATATCTACCTGTAGCGCTGTTAACCAAGCCAAAACGGTAAAAAACGGTATGAAACCCTGCGCTGAATACTTGAAGAACAGCTTTCTAAGAGGCTGCGTGCTGCACCTCCATTTGGAATACTCTCCCGAGGGAGATTATCCCTGAAAACCTTTCTCTTCATTCCATCAAGAGGGAGTTCAAGAGACACAATTCTAAGCAAGAAGCCTTGGTAAATGGTTTACTAATGCCATGGAATTTAAGCAGCTTAGTTTGAAGCTTCCTAAGTAAAGGTGGCTAAAATTTAAAGTCTTTATGTTAAGTTTTTAGCGGATTGAAGGCAGGAAAATTATCATAAAAATCAACAAACACATATACACACCTCTTGCCTCCTCACAATTCTCCTTGAATAAATGAAATTTCTTATTTTGTAGGTAGGAGCTTAAAACCTTTAGTCACAGTGTTACCAGATATGGTGAAATTAATGGTGCAATTTTCGTCAGAACCATGCCCCTCTTTGGAGGTATATTTCTCTGGTGCCAGGAGCGGATCCAGGATTTTTTTAGGGGGGGTGCAAAATAGGTTGATCCGAAAAAAAAATTATGGGTGAGTGCAAAATAGGTTGATCCGATAAACATTCGTTAGGAGCAATATTAATTAACGCAAACTTGGGTCAATTAAGTAAATTACACTACTTTAGACTACGCTAGGGGGAGCGCGCCACCCTCGCCCCCAGGATCTGCCACTGCCTGGTGCCTAAACTCATATGAATTCCCGTATACTCATGGGAAGTATTAAACCTATTATTTTTTCAATCCTCATGAAAAACAAATTATCTTCATCAAATTACCTTTTTTAGTTCTGGTTGCTATTTGTCTGGTTTACTCTTTAATTACAGTAGCATCACAGTAGCTCGATATTTGTCATTAAATTGACGAGTCTACTTTTGACTTAAACTGCCTGACACATTTCAGTAATTACTGAATATACAAAATTGCGAAATTATTATAGTTTTTTGCCTTCTTCGTCATCTTTTGGCTTTTTTTCTAGCTTTTTTTTAGCTTTTCCGATCAAAAATTAACCAAAAAAAGATAAAGACTGGTCAAAAATTAACCAGGGGCAAGAATAAAATACACCTAGCAGATACTTAAAATTCAGAGACAGTATAAAGTACATGTTTGGAAATTCTTTTAGCATAGTTATGTGTTTAGCAGTTAGCTTAACGACTTTCATTGAGTCTATAGTGTGTCGTAGATTTATTTTTTAAAGTTTCACTTTTATAGGTTTGTCTGAGTTCAATAAAAGTTAGTGCCCTTTAAGGGAGTAAGGAGCGGAGCTAGATACTTCAAAGGTCCTTTCCAAAGCGTAGTTTACGTTTCGAAAACATTCCTGAAAGCTTCATTCGCATAGCTCCACTAATTTCCAAAGTAGCAAAAAGCCCCTTATCTAAAATTTCACCAAATAATCGCATGATTACAATATATTACTTAATATTAATAAATATTATTATTAACTGATATTAGTAAGTTAATAATAATATAATCTTTAATGTTAATATTATCTTAATTATCAGTTTCAACTATTTATTTAAATTGTTTTACATTTTATTAGTATTTAAGTAAATTTAATTGAATATTTAACATTTCGTTAATTTAATTAATAATGTTAGTAAATAATTAATATTAATAAATACTAGTACTACAGACAATTCATCGCAATACCAAGCCACCTGAGGACAACACAGCTGCGAACATTCTTTTACAACCTCAATCTGTTGCCACCTAAGGACAACACAGCTGCGAACATTCTTTTCCAACCTCAATCTGTTCAGAGTTCCACTAAATTTTAACAGAACTAATAATTATTAGACAACCTGCGTGCACAAAGCCCTTGTACCTTGGGCATGCACAACACCTCTGCGCCTGCGCAGAGATATTGACCTGCTACTTAGAACAAGCCTTGGTATTGAGTTTATCATTTATGCCCCACTTGAAAAAAGGAGACAAATTCTAATGCAAAAAAGTGAGTTCCCTTCTTATTCAAGATGAGGGATCATAATTCTCATATCTGGGGTTTTTTGGCTATGGATAATCTAATGGCGTAGTCAAGGACGTATCCAGGGGAGGAGAAGGGGTTTGAACCCCCCGAAATGTTTGTCCGACTCGTAAATCGTAACAAAATTAATATGAACAAATTTTTGATGCGGTTTTAAAATTTTTTTTTTAACCCCCGAGAAAAAATCTTTTTACAGCTCCCCTCCCTTCCGAAAAATAATCCTGGATACGACGCTGTGCGTAGTAGTAGTTTTCATTACAAAATTTTTGACACTATTTCAGACTCTGGGTGGATTAATAAATAATAAAAATAAATAAAACAATAAAATAATTTAACAAAAAAATTATTGATTTAAGAATTTGAACTGTTAATAGTTTTTGGAATTATCAGAAAACATACCTGCACAAAACTCTAGCACTTTGAGTTCTTCTGATGTTCACCCTGGGTATCATATAATCCACATAGCTTGCGTTCAATAGCTTTGACTTCACCGGGCCGACCATTTTAACAACTGAATAACTTAAGGACAAAATTCACTATTTTTTTGCTAATTCACCAATTTCTGTCAAGGTTTGCTGATATGTATATTGAATGTAAGAAGTAGCTGACTTACTCAAATGTCATAAGCTAACTAACACGTGGTGATGTTTATTTAGTGTTACGATAGTACAACAGGAAATTAATTTCCGCATCAAATGAAGCATCAAGTCCAGTTTCACTTTCACAAATTATTTTGAGCTTAAAGTGAAGGCAAAGCGATGTTTTGTATTCTCAAATTTAATTTATTGCTCTTACAACACTGGTGTTACTTTATTCAATATGATCTTAGCTTGTCCTTCTGAAAGCCTCGTTCATAAAAAAAGAATGTAAACAATAAATTAAAGGAAAAAAACTTTTTCACTCAGCACTCCGTTTTTTGTTAATCCATCAGTCGCCTGTTATGAAAGGAGCACGACTGAACTTAATTTGTTGCTTCAACAACTATAACCGAAGAGTATAAGAGAGATTACTTTCATATAATTCTGTGGTAAAAGCATTCCTTAATTTCATTAACTTATGCCTGTGACGTATTTTCATAATCCAATCACATTGTTCTTTTTTTGCATAGTCAGATTTCAAAGATTACTCTCCTGTAATTCTGTAGTGAAAAGTGTGCTTTAATTTAATTGGTTTACGTCTGTGATGTATTTTCAAAATTTCGGGAGAGACAAAAAACCCTATGATTTTGCAACTTGATTGGCTCTCCTGTATAAAATTTTAAGCCATGAACAAGTAAAAGGAACGAAACATTAAATTCACCTGATTGGCTCTCCTGGGTGAAGGTTTAAGCTGGCGAAAAATAAAAAGCTTTTGAGCCACAAAATTTTTTACAAGTAGAAAAACAAAATTTTTACTCTCTCCTACAGTTTCTAGCTATCCACAAGAGCGAAATGTATAAGAAGAATAGCACTGTTAGACAAGTACGCAGGGTGGAGGCTAGGGGCCTGGGTATCCTAAAATCTTATTCAGGTTTTCCTTCATTTTTGTATTCCGATCGTGATAAAATTGCTTAAAACAATAAAGGTTATGGAAGAATATAATTTACAAAATGAGTATCCTTAAAAAGTTCCGGAGGTTTTTCACCCTTAAGCCACTCACTAAGTCATTATACCAGCCTAGTAGACAAAGAGGGGTGACACAAGGACCTAATCTCACGGAATCTGACTTCATTCATAATTACCTGCAATTTTGCCAAATAAGTGCTTAAGGCCTGGCCCTCTCACCCAACTTTATAAATATAGATGCGCTACGCCTCCTACTCGGGATCGTGAATAGATCGTTCAGGGGTTAGCCTTAAGCGATCAAAAAAGGGTATTAAACCAGAAATAAATAAGTACGTTTTTATCAATTATTGGCTGATTTCTACTGGCATTTGAGGCATTTAAAAGCTTTGCATTTAAAAATTTTAAAGTAATTCAGTTTAAGTATAGGACTCAAACTGTATGATGAGCATCGTAAAACAAAGCACAATATTTTGTCTACGCGACACTACGCCGTTCGATTTCCACAGCATCGTAAAACAAAGCACAATATTTTGTCTACGCGACACTACGCCGTTCGATTTCCACCATAATTTTATATAAGGACTTCTGGCGTCTTTGTAATTTCCATATAATGGGTCTTTTATCACTTGCTTCGACAAAGATGCTCCCCGAATCTGATACCTAAAAATATCCCTGCGCATGTGTCCGTACCCTTTAAAAAAATAAACTTTAAATCATCTTTGGCAATTTTTCTCTAATAACTCGATTTATCCTATGGCAAATAATATTACTTTTATCACCCTTGCAAGCTTAAAAGAACACTAAAAAGAGATAAAAAATAGATATTTATTTTAAAACAATGAGAACCATCTCTTGCCAAACATATGTTGCTGTGCAAATAAATACATGATATTAAAAAATGAACAAATAAAGAAATCTGAGTAAATCTCCATAGTTGCTCTATATAAGATAAGTTATTATATGTTGAATCATAACATTGTTATTTTTCATATATTAAATTATCTATTGTATAATGTACTAGATATGATTATATTAGCCTATATTGTATATATTATATTTCATATTAAACTTTTAATTAAGTTTATTAAATAACATAAATTATTCCATTTATTTCTTAGAAATACCAATAATAATGATTATATAGGTGTAGCCTCTGTGGTTTACAGGCACTTCAGCTGCAGCAATCAAAAAGCCGTTGCGTTAATTTGTTCAGAAAACCAGGGGCGTAATTTGTTATGGTGCAGAGGGGCAACAGCCCCTCCCAGACTCCAGTTCGCCCCCCCCCCCCCAGCTGAAATTTAATCTTTTCAAAAATCTTGCCAAAAACTAAGATAAGCCTGCATAATTCAAACACCCACAGAAACGGGTTGGTTTTCTTTAGTACATCTTTGCCTTTATGATACGTTTTTCAGTTTCCACGTTTCAGTTTTTTCAGTTTCAGTTTCCACGTTTTTCATGGCTCGTTTTTCAGTTTCCACTGTCATTTTCACTTAATTTGGGAAAATTAGCTTCAACTTTGCCCCCCCCCAGGGTGTTGACAAAATTACGCCACAGCAGAAAACTTATATTTACATTCCACCGCCGCAGCTAAAGCAGGTTCTAACTAAAAAAAAAAAATCCTCCTTTTACAAAGAACTCTGGATAAAAAAAAAACGAAATATGGTTTCACCTGTAAATTTTGTGTTTCGTCCCGTGCCATCATTACATACCCCTTCGTACATACCGCGGCTACATACCTTCATATCATAAAAAAAGGTACAGAATACGGCACTAGACTTCTTAAAGTCCGAACCGACAGTGTTGACCTACGTCCCAAGGCCTTTCAGACAGGAAGTGCGAGGGGGAATGGGGCCAGCCATCATGTGCTTTCACACACCCTTCCTGTTTATCTTCCCTAGTTTTTTTTCCAGATACCCATTTCGAGCTGGGTCGACTCTGGCTGAGCTTAAGGAGTCACGCCACTGAGCCACATACCAAACCAAATAAGTGGTCACACCAAGAATCGAGCCCTCGCCCTTCGGACAAAGGATCCCAAATCCAGCGCACCATCTACTTGGCTAGGTCATCCGTAACACATCCTCTGAAGAATTTTAAATAATTAAAACGAAAATATATATAAAGTACAGGTAAATTTTCTTAATAAGACAGTGAAAAATAAAACACTTTTTACAACAAAAATAGTAATAAAAGTCCGAATATTTGGGTTTCAGCATCCGGAATCAACGAAAAAAGGTCAAAGAAACGAAAGAAGAAAAGAACAGCTTAAACAAAACATATAAATAAAATATAACAAACGAAATACAGTAAAAAGAAAAACGAAAAAAAATGGAAGTTCACCTGAAAACAATGTCCAGTATGGCAAAGTTTTCCAATAAGGTTTCTTTCGTTTTTCTTTTTACTATACAGCGTTTGTTAGGTTTTTCTTTACATGTTTTGCTCAAGCTACTCTTTTTTTCTTTCTGTCTTTTTTTCGTTGAAAAAACTTCAGTGGCAGATCCAGGAGGTGGCCAGGGTGACCCTGCCCCCCAATATTTTTCTGGCACCCTCATTCCTTGTTTTTCTCTTTTTTTTAGAATAAACTTGTCAATTTGGTCAATTATTGGCAAGTTTGTCACATTGCCCCCCCCCCCCCCCCCAAGCTTTAGCTCATAGGCATTCTTGTCGCATTGGGCCTCCCCCAAGATTTTTCTCTAGATCTGCCCCTGTAAAGGCTTTCATATGTTGAACCCGAAATGTTTCGACTTATAATATTATTTTATATTACTTTTTTTTCCTTGTCCAATTATGAAAATTTACCTGTTATTACTATATTGACGTCTTAATTGTAGATGGAAAGGCAGTTTAGTCTGAGAAATTGCTTAGAAATTTTAAGTAAATTCAAATTGAGAGAAGAATAAAAGTAAAAAAAGCTGCTTAAACAAGATTTATTATAATCCTATGAAGCAAAATAACTTCGGTATATAGGCCTAGCACCACAGACAAAAAGATATTCTACTTGAAAAAAATGTCGTGGTTCAAATCTTATCGTTCTTTTTACTGTTTTAATATTTATCACAGGAGAACCAAGAGCTTATTGGGGAAGTTACTTGTCTCTCCAAAAGTTGCTAATGGAACGATACTATGAAAACGACACAGAAAACCTAAGGCAGCCACAGTTAAAAAAAACAAACAAAAAACAACAGATTAAACATGATTTAACAAGAAAGAAAATTTGTTCGAAAGAACTATCTAAAAAAAAAACTCAAAATTCAATCAAAATTCTATCTAAAATAACTGCTGAGGATTACCGACGTCAGCTTTACAGCCTTTGTGATGAAGAATAAATTTATAGTTGGAAGTTAAAAATGGAATATGACAGAAAAAGAACACTGTTTGAAGCAATTCAAACATTAAAAAAAAAAAAAAATAAACTGAAAATAATTTCTTCTTTTTGAGAAACAACTTTCCAAAGCGAAAAACTGTTCATTCAAAGTTAATTCAGGGATGGGAACTAATATATAGGTTTATCTTAGTAAATGTTTACAGAAGAAATAAATTTTTGGGAATTAAAAAGAGGTTGAAATACCTCGGCAATGATGGTTCTAGATTTGTCTAGATCAATGATCTGTCTAGATTTGTCACTCAACATTAGCTAAGCCGAAGCATTAGTTAACCAGGTTTTAAAAAGGCAGAGTTATTTGTCTCTCAAGAAATAAGAAATAAATGATTGACTTGCGATAATACGTCACAAAAACAAGACCATTGAAGCCTGAAATAGTACTATTTCTCTTTGTTAGTACCTTTTGCTGTATATTATTTGGTTTCCAAGAATAAAAAAAAAATTCGAGTTTTTCTCTAAAATATGTTATGTATATTTTTATCAAAGAGAGAGATATACCTTAACCAAAATCCTTAATTGTAAACAGTGACGTAGCCAGGAGGGCAAGGCAATGGTGTAAATTCACAAAAATTTGCCATAGGGGGTAAAACTTTAATCTTGAAAACCTAGGGCGGGGGCCAATTTTGTTGTTTTTACAATTCTTTCAACGTAAATACCTAAAAAATAATTTATTCAATGAAAATATCTCAAAATGATATATCTCAAAATCTAGCGGGGCAGAAAATATAAGGCAGGGGCAAATGCTCCCCTGCATCACCCCAATTGACATCCCTGCGGCAAGGTAGTATACTTTCCTCTAGTGCAGTAGATGCTTGGACATCATTTACATAGATTTAATACAGTAATCTTCGGTTCAATTGAACACCAGCCCGCCCCCCCCCCTTAATGGCTGTATATAGCTCCGGCCTAAAAACTAGTTTTGCGGATTTTGTGAGTTTGTCTTCTGTCTTGTTTATATCTCTCATCAACAGTTGGTTCCAAATACCAATTAAAAAAAAAAAAAAAAAAAAAAAAAAAAAAAAAAAAAAAAAAAAAAAAAAAAAAAAAAAAAATCTTCAGGCATTACGGGGGGAAGATTCAATTGTAATTAAATGTGAGTTATTTAGCTCCTTTCTTATGTTTCTTGAAAATTTGTCCTAGTAGTGGACTTAATGCAGTATTTGAAGGTTTTTCAGATTTCTTTGGTGATTGCCTTTGAATTCTGATTTCAATTGACATTATTGAAATACAATGGATATAAAGACAAAATAAAAGAATGTGCCCCATATCTTGGGCCAGAACAATATTTTTAGGGCAGAACCACATTTCGTCAGTGTTGTCACGTTGAACCGTGAAAATAAATAAGCAAAATTAGTTAAATTTGACAGTTTTTGTCGAAAAATTCCAACCTTCACAATTCGTTGATTCAAAAAAGACGACTACATTTTCAAAGAAAACCCACGCCTTCTTAAGTTATTTGCTGCAATGTGCTGTAAGCTTTTTTTTCAGATTTTTCTCACATTTCTTTTTTTTTTAATTTAGCACTCACTACTAATAAAAGCTACATATGGAGGACCTTTTCATTAAAAATTGAATTACCACATGGTAATGGTAATTTCAATGGTAAAATCTGAATTACCATTGAAAAATTGAATTTTGAAGACAGGCTTATGTAAGCTTCAATTTAACCATTTCAAACAAACCATATTCTCTTTGAGCAACAATTAATTTTTAGCTAAAGTAATGAGCACTCGCAAATTCTGCAGAGTAATTTTAGTTTTCGTGATGGCTCACCTCCTGCATAAGACAATTCCTTTGTCAATACACCGAACTTTAGCTCAAGAAAACCAAATAAACATATTCTAAACACATCAGCACAAATTAGTATGTAAATCAGCTACTCAAAGATCAGCGATTCACACACATCAAACACAAGATCCAAATGCGGGTCAAACAGCATTTTCGATCTGCTGGACAAGTTTTTGACGTCCAACGGAATTCTGTCAGCAATATTTTTGTTGGTGTGTTCAACCTTGCGTACGTTTTTTGGTGAAAGGCGCAATTATTATTACAACACATTTATTGGAGCCGTAAACGGTTTGAGATGCAAAGGTTTAGGGTGTGTTCCTCAGGGGCGTCGTTTGGGGGTGGCATGGTGGGGGCGATTGCCCCCCAATAATGTAGAGAAAAAATATTATACATCTCATGCCCTTTGACTATCCTGATATGGACCCCTCTTGCCCCCCCAATAAAAAAGCTGGAGATTCGCCCCTGGTCTTCCTCAAGCCAGAAGATAACTGATCTGACTTATTTGGATACCCTAATCCCAATCTTTGCAGCTATGAGGATTGACCTGAACTAGTCCTCAAAGTAATTTGATTGAGGCTCAAGATCACTAATCTTACTAATCCCCCTAGATGAGCAGGCAACTGAGGATAAAAAACGTTGCCATTTTTTTATTATTGTTATACAGCAGTGTCAATTCACAAAACTGTAGGGAGATGGCAAGGATTTTTCTTGGTGAAGAAACAAAAAAAGTATTTTAAAGTCTATCAGGGGGGGGAGTATATTTCTATTTTTCCAATAAAACACCAAAATAGGTGTCTCCAAAATCAATCGGGGGGGGGGGGGCAAAAAGTCTATCTGCAATTGTCCCTTTTCTTCCCCCTCCACCTGGTGCCCCTGGTTATCACGCTAAAGTTTGACTCTTTCTCACAACTCTACCTTATAAAACAATATAAAAAAACTTTAGCGTAAAGAGCGGGGCGTTGAAGAGGGGACAACCCCTTTCATACACGGAATAATTTCTGTTCGTTTTAAGTTTTAATGCCACTCCTTACTTTCAGTAAAAAAATGTTTTTCTTATTTAATTTCTGAACGTTTTTAAATTAATGCAGGTTTCGAATTTGGCTCACCGTACATGAATAATTAAAACGAAATTTGGAAATTGATTTTACTTTTTTTTTTAACTAATAATAACCTTATAATAATCTAAGTTTGATTTTTGTTCCAGTTATTTAAGAATGACTCGTGAATCATAATGGCTGTTTAATAAGAATAATAGCCTATTTTAAAATTTAAAAAGAAACTTTAGCGTAAGAGCGAGCTATTGAGGAGAGGAACCCATCTCATATACGTAATGGTTTCTGTTCGTTTTAAGTTTTAACGTTGCTTCTTACTTTCAGTTGAAAAAACTTATTTTTTTTATTGCTTATCGTTTTTAAATAATGTCGAGTAATCCAGCTCCCCCTCCATAGAAAATTCCCTCCATAGATTCTCCCACGTAACAAATTAGTGATATTTGCGGAACTAATTTTTATAAGGCATAATAACAAAACGGCCGAAGAGGTCGAAAGTCCCAAGTTGAGCAATTCTCAAATGACTGAAATGAATGAAAGAAAATATCTTTATAAGATATATGTAATAATTTCTATTCGTTTTAAGTTTTAATGTTATTCCTTACTTTCAGTTGGAAAATCACTTTCAGTTGTTATTCCTTACTTTCAGTTTATTTTTTATTTAATAACAACCACATGCCAAAGACTTACAATATCTATGGTTTATTATGACACAAAAAACATAGTTATGAAGCTGCTTAAGGTAATATTAAATGCTAAGATTGACCGGAAAAATGACACAAGCAAATTATTGCTTGCGCATGGAAAGATCCTCCCACGTAAACCAATCCCCCCAAACAGAAAAATCCCCCCAGAAAACGTCGGTATACTTACAAATAACCAATACTATATGCAAACAATGGGCAAAGTTCATAACTTGCAGCCTTTCCCCCGGAGACTGTGGGGTATTAAGTTGTCCTCACAGACATAGTTATTAGATATTTCGACTATGTGGAACAAAATGGCTACCTCAAAATTTTGATCCTTTGACTTTGTAAAAAAATGAGCATGGGAGGGGGTCTAGTTGCCCTCCAATTTTATTGGTCACTTGTAAAGTGCGCTATAACTTTTAATTTCCGTTTGAAGGAGCCCTCTCGCAAAATTCTAGGACCACTGGGTTGATACGATCATACCTGGGAAAAAACAACAACAAAAAAACAAATGAACACGCATCCGTGATCTTTCTACTGGCAAAAAATACAAAATTCCACATTTGTGCAGATAGGAGCTTGAAACCTCTACAGTAGGGTTCTGTCATACGCTGAATCCGATGATGTGATTTTCATTAAGATTCTATGACTTTTAGGGGATGTTTCTCCTTGTTTTCAAAAGTAAGGCAAATTTTCTCAGGCTCGTAACTTTTTATGGGTAGGACTAAACTTGACACAACTCTTATATATTGAAAGGCATCATTAAAATTCGATTCTTTTGATGTATCTGTTGGTATCAAAATTCCGTTTCCTAGAGTTTCGGTTACTGGTAAGCCTGGTCGCTCCTTACTTACAGTTCGTTACCACGAACTGTTTGACTATTTATTGATTTATTGACCAACCAGAATTCTCTTAGCATGACAAGACGGAGTAAAAAAAAACATAATGCATAAAAAGGAAACAAATTTGAACAATAACATACACATAAACAAGCACGTATCCAGGACTTTTGTCCAGGGGAGGGAATTTTTTTCAAGGACTTCTTTTTAAATGCATTTTTGTTTTTTTTACGAGCTGGTCAAAAATTTCGGAGAAGGGGGGCTCCAAAACCGGTACCCTCCTGGATACATCTTTGCATATAAATATAAGTATTTGCATACATAATGTTACATAGTTTATATATAAAACAGATGAAAGTTTAATGCTTAAACCATAGGCTTAAATTGCAGTAATACCGGTACAGCAAGTCTGGATAGCGGTAAAATGGAACAAGAAAAAATCCAACAGTCATGAAAAATTACCGCGCAAAGCTTATTTATAGCTAAGACCAACTGTCAGTACCTGGTCAGAACACTACTATAATGCAACAACTATGTGTGGTGCCACTAACCTAAAATCTGCCCTAATAACTCCATAATTTCGAAAAAAAAGACGGACGAATAGACCTAAAAAGGGCCAAGGGGGTAACAAATGTGTTTGTTTTGATGTCCTTAGTATTTTAGGATCTATTGTGCGTGATTGCATTTTTGTGCGTAATTTTTATTCCGTGATATAAACCTCATCTCCATTGATATTGAATTACTGATATATTCATCTGTCAAGTTGACCTTCCTTATATCTTTATTGTGTTGTTGTTCATTTTCTTTCTTTATCCTTACGTTTTTTTATTCTGGTTGCCAAATTCTTATTAAAAAATCAAATAAAAAAACAAGTTTTTTCAACTAAAAGTAAGGCACAACATTAAAATTTAAAACGAACCGGAATTATTACATATACGAGGGGGTATCCCCCTCGTTAATACCTCGCTCTTTAAGCTAAAGCTTGAATTTTGTCGCAGTTCTTTAAGAATGACTCCTGAATCACAAAGGTCATTTAATTAGAATAAGTAGCTGTTTCAAAAATAATAGAAAAAATTGGCCTAAAGAAAGAGGTATTGACGAGGGGAATATCCCCCTCATATACGTAATAATTTCTGTTCGTTTTAAGTCTCAATGTTGCTCCTTACTTTCAGTTGAAAAAAACTTATTTTTAAAAATTTAATTTCTGATCGTTTTTTTAATAATGCTGGGAAAACCAGCTCCTCCTTCATGGAAAATTCCCTTCCCCCGCGAAAATTCCTCCGTTGAAAGATCCTCCCATGTACCCCCCTCCCCGACACCCACCAGAAAACGTTTGTATGCTTGCCAATAACCGTTATTATATGTAATGGGCGAAGTTCATAACTTGCAGCCCTTCCCCCATAGACTGTAGGGGGTTAAGTCAACCTTAAGGACATAGTTGTTAGATTTTCAACTATGTTAAACAAAATGGCTACCTCAAAATTTTGATCGGATGACTTTGGGGAAAAATGAGCGTAGGAGGGTGGCTAGCTGCCTTCCAAGAATGTTGGTCACTTAAAAAGGGCACTAGAACTTTTGATTTTCGATAAAATGACTCCTCTCCCAATCTTCTATAGCCAGTGGTTCGATATGATCACTCCTGGGGGGAAAAACAAATAAACACGCATCTGTGATCTTCCTTCTGGCAAAAAATACAAAATTCCACATTTTTGTACCTAGGAGCTTGAAACCTCTACAGTATTCTCCGGTATGCTGAATCTAATGGATTGATTTTCATTAAGATCACTTGATTTTGTGGGTGTGTTTACCCCTTTTTCAAAGACTGGGCAGATTATCTCAGGCTCGTAACTCTTGATGGGTACCATTAAATTTGATGAGTTTTACATATATTGAATAAGCATCGAAATTCGATTCTTTTAATATACCTATTGTTATCAAGACTCTGTTTCTTAGAGTTTCGGTTACCATTGAGCCGCATCGGTCCTTACTTACACATTTCGTTACCACGAACTGTTGGAAAGGAATAGTAAATATTGTTGTTTTTAGTAGATTGGAGAGATGTCGTAGTACTGATATGATGACGTAGACGAAGTATTCACATGCTTAAAATTTCCGATATTTGAGATTCGAAATCATTATATAGTAATAAGCATCTGATCTCAGTTACTTGTAGAATAATGATTACATAGCTTGAAATAATGCCAGGTTTTGCCACATGCTAGATGGCGTTTATATTTTTTTTTCTATACGACACTAGCGCCAGTTTCCCCTATTGTAAGTTACCTATACTGTTTGCCCCAATCTTTAATAGAGCTAAAGGAAAACATCCAAAAAAAAAGAGAAATAAAGTTTATTTACTTTAAAAAGCAGAGTTGTGACAGGACAAAGGAGGGGGCAATCCCTTTCATATACGGAATAATTCTTGTTCATTTTAAGTTTTAATATTGCTCCTTACTCTCAATTGAGAAAACTTTTTTTTATTTAATCATTATTATGAATCTAAAATTAGATAACATAAGCAAAAAATTTTTTTGGAAAGTTTTTTTAGGGATTCGATAACTATTGAGCCGCGTCGCTCCTCACTAAAGTTCGTTACCACGAACTGTTTGATCAGAATCACTTATATCTGATAGATGAAGTGAACACGGTACGATCAAATAGTAGCCTATCTCTTTCGACCTGCCAAAATCATTTCGTGTGGATCAAGTAAAAGACGTATGAATAATAAAGTCGTATGAACGAATACAAAAGCGTAGTATACTTTCTACTGCGAAATATGATGTTTTGCTTATATACTGTCTCCTGAAGACTAGAATACAAACACTAACTTTATACTTCACTAAAGTATTAATCATCGGAGCGTCTAAATTTTGCGTTTTCCAAAAGAAAAAAAGGCATATAAATATTAGTACCCGGGATACAAGCTTCTCTCGGTGAAATGGGGACATTAAAAAAAAACTCAATCGCAAAACCAATTTGATTTCATTTCATTTTATTCGCTGTAGAATGTAAAACCCTTTGGGGTATTGGATGGCTGGGTATTTGTGAAATCATTCATACGAGAAGTATTTTTCCAAAATTATTAACCGAAACGTCAATCTTGTTAAACGAACACTAATCATTGAGTGAAGCTCGATCGCCTGGTATACAAGCTACTGGTATGTACGCAGGGCGGCCTCCGGCCCCCCCCCCCAAAAAAAAATCTCACGATTTTTTTACTATCCCATTGTTTTCTGATACTTCTCACAAAATAAGGGATTTAAAGGGTTTGCCTTCCCCCGAACCAATTCCAGCGTACGTGCCTGACAAGCCATTATTGTAATTTTTCTGCGGCAATGCGTAGCATTTAATGAGAAGCAGTCAAGAATCAAAGACCCACTTCACAGCTACCAAACGTGAAGGTCTTTCTCTAAAAGCTCAGAATCAACTGATTTTTCAACAAATAAATTGCGTCTTTAGACATATGCTCTTGGGCTACTTATGCCCAAGACTTTCAACCTTCAGGGGTCTCTAATTTCAGTCGGCAGACGATTTATGAAAATATTTAAAGGGGGCTGTGAGGGGAAAACGAATTTCCGCAAAGGCGTGACCTATCTAGATCGTTTTTTCACACCGGAAAATCGTAGAATATCAATTTTCAACAAAAATTATAATGTAGCTTTCGAATTTTTTTTAATAGCAAAAATATTTTGCTTATCCAAGAAATCAGAAAAATTCTGCATAAAAATCAAGTTTATGTTTATAGTATTTGAAGTTTAAAGAATGACCGTCCAACAACTACCTATTTTAACTGTCTCATTATCTCCCAGCCAATCACTTATCTTCACCTCTGAAAACGATCACACTGTCTTGAGTCTCCTCAATGGCTTTTCTTCATAACTCGTTTTCTCAACTCACCAACTTTTTAACTCATTTTTTAAAACTCGTTTACCTCAACTCACCAAGTATTTTGTCGTTTCTTTGGTATTTTTCTATTATATAAAACACACTCGAGAAGTGAAGTTTGGTGAATACTAATGAAATAAAACAAAATTATGATGAAAATATAATAGTCTAGAAACAAATTTTGGCTATATATTTGCACGATAGGAGGGGGGGGGAGATAAAGTATAGCATTATTAGAAACTATAGCAAATTAGAAACCTGCTGTTCCAGCTCAGTTGTGTTGTAGCGTAGCCCTTCGAACAATCTGAAATAATTCTTGAACATCCAAAGTGATACACTATATTCACTAGTCAAAGCAAACTATCACTAGTCAATCACTAGTCAATCACTAGGTGATATCACTAGTCAAAGCAAACTAACCAGTGTCCTCAAGAATCGCATTAATAATGAACTAAAATGAACTAGGCCAAGAATCACGTTAATAATGATTTTTTTTTGTCTTTGAGACGGTCAGCGGACGCTGAAGCTCCCAATTTAATAAGTCATAAATTTGCTAATTTTTGCTAAAAACAATTTTGCTAAAGTAGTATTCTATTTTCATTATATTTTATTGTCACCAAACTTCACTTCTCGAATGTATTTTATATAATAGACAAGCACCTTCTTTTTGTCACATAAATTAGGGAGCCATTTTTGGCCACTTCCAAATCTTTAATTACTTCCAAATCTTATCAGTATGTGCACTTCCGATGACAGTGCAATATTACAGCACCAAAAATTTCCCCTCTTGTATAACTCTCCTTGTATAAATAAATAATAATAAACGGGTGATTGGGTACACCAAAAAGTATAAAATAAAACACTATTATACAAGACTTGATGTTGCAGCGGTAAGAACACTTGCCTGTGGCTGTAGTAACTTGGGTTCAAATCTTAAAGAGGATAGATTTTTGTCTTACTGAAGACTAAAACGTCGAAAAGAAAAATAATTAAAAATAGACTCGTCTTCAGAATGGACTAAAAAGTAGTAGATATTTTTTTTCTTGAAAATCTTAGAATATAAGTGAAAACGAGGAGCGCATACCGAATTGGGCTCTACTTAACTTGATCTTTTTCATTTGTTTTCCTCAGCTCATCAACTTTTTTCATTTATGCATTTTTAACTTCGACTAATTTGATATCTATGTTGCTGTGAAGTAAAATCTGTTTTGCCCCCCCCCGCTTTACTTATATTCATAGATCCTAGAGACGAAAAAATTGTTTTCTACTTTTTAGTCCATCTTTAAAACGATTTTTTTCTTAATTTTATATTTTATGTAATTCTATATTATGTATATTATCTTTATAAGTGAGCAATAATTGTGTATATATTTATTTGTTTATGTTCTCGATAACGGCTCTATATTTTTTCGGCAAAAATTAGTATCTTGGGATATTCTCGCATAAAAAATCGGTCTTGATAGGTCAGAAGTCTGAGAAAATTCGTTAACAGCCTTAATTTTGGTTTTTAAAAGTGACGTCATGTACTATGTTGGTTGAGTTTCCAACGCACTGATTATTTATATGAGGGAACATTGGTATCTAGGGATATTTTCGCATGAAAAAACGGTCTTAATAGGTCAGAAATCCGAGAAAATTCGTCAATAGCCTTAATTTTGGTTTTTGCAAATAACGTTATGTACTATGTTAGTACATCATTTTATCATTTCTTATGACATCATATAAGTATTTTCTTACTGATGTAATGCATAGCATAAATAAGATTGTTGAGTTTCCAACGCATCAATTATTTATATAATATAATATCTGTTGGAAGGCCCAAACAATTAAAATTTGCAGTTGCAGTTACTATAAATGATGATTCTTTGGAGCCAACACCTGAACTATCAAACGTTATAAGATGTGAAAATCGACAACCTGGACCATCAATTGCAACAACACCAATACGGGCAGCAAATGCCATTGCTAAATTGTCTGAAGTAATCAAAATCCAAAAACGTGTCAAAAATAAAAATGAAGAGCAGAGAAACGGGCGGTTAGAAGATATGCGAAAAGGACAATTAGAGCGTGTCAAAAATGAAACGAAGAACAAAAAGACACGAGGTTAAAAGACATGCAACACCGAGCAAGTGAGCAAGTCAAAAATGAAAATGAAGAGGAAAGATACACGCGGTTAGAAGAAAAGCTGCGGCATGTCAAAAATGAAAATGAAGAGCAAAGACACGCGCAGTTAGAAAACATGCGACACCGAGCATGTGAGCGAGTCAAAAATAAAAAGGAAGATACATACGCGGTTAGAAGAACAGCGGCGGTGTGTCAAAACTGAAAATGAAGAGCAAAGACACACACGGTTAGAAGACACGTGACACCAAACATGTGAGCGAGTCAATGAAAATCAACCTGGACAGCGAGAATCAAAACGTGTCAAAATTGACAATGATAGCGATCATTATTGGGTTTGAGATTTTTACATGCACAAGTTCATCAATTCCTACCATACCTTTGTTAAAAAAAGCAAAAGGTTTGGCGATATGTATTTCATAATGACGGAAGACAAGCCAAGGTAAAACGAACCAAACAAATAGAAAATGATAGCGATTATTATTAGGCTTCGGATTTTGACATGGATAAGGTCAGGTAAAACGAACCAAACAAATTGAAAATGATAGCTATGATTATTAGGTTTCGGATTTGACATGGATAAGGTCGTCAATGCGTACCGTATCTTTGAAAATCAAAAACCTGGACTAGATAAATCGTTGGAAGAAAAAGAAGTTTTTGTCCCACCACCTGAACAATTAAAAGAAGCAAAGGTTCGGCGATATGTCTTTCACAATGACAAAAGACAAGCCGAGACAAAAATTAAAGGTCCAATAAAAAAAACGTAATTTTACAAAGACACTACTTCTAATTTAAGGTCTATTTGGACGTCATGACATCAAGAAAAGGCTCAAATTGTCTGCGTTTAGAAGATAAGCGACAGTGAGAATTCATATATAGAAGCCTACATATATATATATATATATATATATATATATTTATATATATATATATATATATATATATATATATATATATATATATATATATATATATATATATATATATATATATATATATATATATATATATATATATATATATATATATATATATATATATATATATATATATATATATATATATATATATATGTATGTATGTATGTATGTATAAATTTATTGCCCATCATAAATGTAAAATACAACACTGATGGAGTATAAAGAAAGAAAATGGAAAGAAACAAATAAATTTTGACAAATACAAACAGAACCAAAACAAAGAAGAACAGACAAGAAGAAAAAAAAAATACAAATAAGGGCAATTATATGTAAGAACAAACATATTATAAAGACGGACAATTTCAGAGGTGCTTTCACCAATAATCTGCCTCCGATATCTCTCATTTCTTTTCTGTACCGCGGACACTGGACTTGCAACTCCATACCGCGAGGATAATGAGCTGTTATTAGTCCAGAGAGGCAGCCTTAGCAAATATTTCGTATACTTGTAGAAACACTTCCGTATATCCCTAATATCTGAAGCAGTAAGAAGAGACCAAAATCGTGCAAGGGCAAGTAGATGCGGAACAGCAAATGCATTATAAACGCTAGCTAAGATACGGCGGTTAAATTTGAGCTTTAACGCAACTAGTAAACCATACGCATTCCTAGCTTTTCTGGCAAAACAATCTTTTAACAGTTGACGCGTGGCGCGAAGGTTTGACCCAATCGGTACACCAAGATACGTCAGTGTATCTTGTGCTTTGATAACACGTTCACCTGACTGAACATTTGTCGAATATATATATATATATATATATATATATATATATATATATATATATATATATATATATATATATATATATATATATATATATATATATATATAATATATATATATATATATATATATATATATATATATATATATATATATATATACATATATATATTCACTATGCATACAGTCAGTAGGTTCAATTTGACGAATTTTGTCCGTAATTTTGGCAAGTTCATGTTGTTTTGTCTTACAACGGGAGAGGGGGGTTGATGTAAAGTTTTCACGAATTTTCTTGGGGGAGGTAAGAGAACTTCAAGTTTTATGCTGAGGAAAGAGTGAAATATTTCCCCCAGCTCTCACAAAAGAAATCAAAATCAAATACATAAATATAATATATATATATATATATATATATATATATATATATATATATATATATATATATATATATATATATATATATATATATAATATATATATATATATATATATATATATATATATATATATATATATATATATATATATATATATATATATATATATATATATATATATATAATATATATATATATATATATATATATATATATATATATATATATATATATATATATATAATATATATATATATATATATATATATATATATATATATATATATATATATATATATATATATATATGTATATTATAATTCGGATAAGAAGTGCCCAGGAATCAGGAAATTCGTGGATTCAGATGGGGCTGGCGACCTTCTTGAGCCTAGTGTATGGATGTCTTTCCTTTTCTAGGCCTGTCTTGCGACTAGCTCTCCAGCCTCTCCTGCTAGTTTATTAATATTCTTGAAGTGGATATTGCTTCCGCAAAGCGACATATTTGTCGCCATGGAAAAACATTGGTTTTCTAAAATTGGAGAAAATTGTAAACTATAATTGTTTGAAAAACAACAATCACCGGATTTAATTTGACCACCATGCTGATTAGACTATATTGATTTTTACACCCAAAAAACCTTGGTTTTGCTTTCATAATGACGAAACAAGTAAACAGTTCACTTCCGCTTACATGCCCAGTAAGCTTTTTTAAATTTACATTTATAAATCTAGCACAAGCAATATTTATGCAGGATCCTATTCAAATAATTGGCTATATGGGACAGAGACCAGCGTTGCCAACGCGGTACAATTTTACCGGCTATGGTACAATTTAGGGGTCCTGGTACAATTTGGTGAGTTTGATCGTTTTCTGGTAAAATTTAAATTTTCCGGTAAATTCTGACTGTATTTGCCCCCTTCTGACTCGGATATCTGCTCAACTTTTAGTTTATCGAAAATTTTATTCTTGTTAAGAGCGGTTTATTTAAGAGTAGAAGGAAAAATTTCTTTTTGATCTTGGTTCATAGATTTTTTTCCCCTTTTCTTTTCTCTTTTTTTTTTGCTTTGATTATTTTTTTGGCATATTTGTTTTTATTTTTATAATTAGATATTAGTCATAGTTTGTTTGTTTTATTTTCTTTATTTGTTTGTTGTGTTCGCTTGTTAGAAATTTTGTTTGTTGAGCGTTTACAATATGGATAGTCGCCCACAGGGCCGTATCCAGGATTTTTTTCGGGGAGTGTTTTACGAAAGGATTTTAACGGGGGGGGGGGGTCACAAAAAAAAACTTTAAAGACGCATCATTTTTGCATTTTAAATTAATTTTTGTTACGTTTTTACGCATCGGACAAAGATTTCAGGGGGGAGGGGTTCAAACCCCCTAACCTCCCCTCTGGATACGACCTTGGTCACCTAGTATCAGGTGCTTTCATGTCTGTCTTTGGGCAACCACTTGGATTAATGTTATGTGTTATATAATTTTGTAATTAAATGAATTGAATTGAACTGTCATGGTAAATTTTTAACCTGCGGTTGAGACGATACAAATTAATCTCTTGTGGTACAATTTTACTCAGAATACTGGTACAGTTTAGTGCAAAGCGTTGACAACAGTAGAAAAGGGGGTGCTACTCGTGACAGTACAAAATTCGGTTATCAAAAGAATGTATCTCCTATCAGTACACCATATTTGGGCATGGAATCCCCAGGGAGAATGATTGCGTAATCAAATTGGGTCAATGACCTCTTTTTCCAAGGTCGATTTATTGTTGTTTTGGTCAAGTGCATGCGAGTCCCTAGGGAGAACACGTGGTTAATCAAAGTGGGTCAATGACCTAAATTTCCAAAGGTCGATTATTGTTTCCAGGCAAAGTTTTAATGTCTGACAGATGATGTCATGGTTGATTGATTTGTCAAGAAAAGGGGAATTAATTGGTTGTTTCTAAGGGGAATTATTGATTCACGAAAGGGTTTCTTAGTAATTTGAAATGTGACAGCGCAGGGATGCCAAAAACAAAAGGAACACGCAGAAATTACGTTTAGGGTTATTTGGGCGAAACCGTTTTAGACATTTTAGGGAGTTATTTCGGCGAAACAGTTAGAGACATTTTAAAAGATGATTTTAGAAAAGGTTTTAGAAGAGAATTTGAGGGTGAAACTCTGTGGTCGTTATAATACACAAGTTCCATTTGAACAGTGTCGTGAGGTCCTCTACCCCAACCCCAAAAGGGCCCTCATACCCCACCCCAACCCCGAAGGAAGCCCCCGGTCCTCAAAGGTCCCCCGGTTTCCTAGTAATTTCAAATATCTTTTCGTTAAATTTATACAATTTTAAGCATTCTATATCCTAGCTAAAAGCGACCACTGACTTCCGTCAATTCTTAAAGCATTATGCCACTCTGTTTTGACATAAGGCTCTTCCAGCGCGAGGTTAAAATTAGCTATCACCCTTTTCCTGTGTGTTTACAATAGCGGCGGCCAAGTCAAAGGAACTGTTTCTCCGTCAAAATTAAAACACTTTCAGACAATTGCAATAATTTAGCGCAGGCCTATGCAATCTCTATTTGGAGAAGTGAAACGGATTATTTTCAAATATTTTGATAAAGTTTCTTTTATATTCCCAGGAGGGGGGCTTGAAAACTATGGTAGGTTTCTCAGATTCAAAAGGATGCCTAGTATATTTCGCGAAATTTTTACTTTAACAATCTTTTTATCTTATTTAAAGCCCATAGACTGGAACATTTAATTTTTTTTCTAAATGGTAAAAATAGAAACATTGATTTCTATCCTAAGGCTATAGACTACTGATTGTCATGATTTTTTTCCCAAGTTGTGTAATAAAAACGTTTAAGTAAGGGGGATACGTTGTGCGAACCATTTCTCTTTGACATTTTAGCGATTTTAACTATAGCATTTGAATAAAAGGCAGTAAGATATATTCTTTATTGATCTGCATTGCGCTTGAATAAATCGCAAGATTAACTCAATGAGAGGGTAAACCTAGGGTGGCTTAATTTTCCAAAATTTAGAGGGAGGGGGTCAATTTTGAATCGAGGATATTTGTTGGGGAAGGGGTTAACGCTTTCGAGGATATTTGTTGGGGAAGGGGTTAACGCTTTTAATGGTGACAAAATAGAAATGAAAAGATAATTGTTTTTACCATAATTGTTTTCTACTTCGTTGTGCGAACCATTTCTCTTTGACATTTTAGCGATTTTAACTATAGCATTCGAATAAAAGGCAGTAAGATATATTCTTTATTGATCTGCCTTGCGCTTGAATAAATCACAAAATTAACTCAATGAGAGGGTAAATCTAGGGTGGCTTAATTCTCTTAAATTTAGAGGGAGGGTGTCAATTTTGAATCGAGGATATTTATTGGGAAAGGGGTTAACGCTCTTAATGGTGACAAAATAGAAATGAAAAGATAATTGTTTTGGGCTTCAGTGTCTAACCATTTCTCTTTGACATTTTAGTGATTTTAACTATAGCATTTGAATAAAAGGCAGTAAGATATATTCTTTATTGATCTGCCTTGCGCTTGAATAAATCAAAAAATTAACTCAATGAGAGGGTAAATCTAGGGTGGCTTAATTCTCTTAAATTTAGAGGGAGGGGGTCAATTTTGAATCGAGGATATTTGTTGGGGAAGGGGTTAACGCTTTTAATGGTGACAAAATAGAAATGAAAAGATAATTGTTTTGGGCTTCAGTGTCTAACCATTTCTCTTTGACATTTTAGTGATTTTAACTATAGCATTTGAATAAAAGGCAGTAAGATATATTCTTTATTGATCTGCCTTGCGCTTGAATAAATCGCAAGATTAACTCAATGAGAGGGTAAACCTAGGGTGGCTTAATTTTCCTAAATTTAGGGGAGGGGGTCAATTTTGTATCCAGGATTTTTGTTGGGGAGGGGGTTAGCACTTTTAATAGTGACAAAATAGAAATGAAAAGATAATTGTTTTTAACATAATTGTTTTCGACTTCAGTGTCTAACCATTTCTCTTCGACATTTTAGTGATTTTAACTATAACATTTGAATAAAAGGCAGTAAGATATATTCTTTATTGATCTGCCTTGCGCTTGAATAAAAAACTGAACGTTCGTATAATAATGCTGTGAGTTATTTCTGAGAAAAGTTGAATTTATTATAATCAAACTATGATTTTCAGAGTTTAGGTTGCTTTCGACAAAGATTTCTCTTTACATACGGCAAATTTCCACAAGGTGATTGATCCATGGCCCTTCTAAATGTGATAGAAGCTACTACACCCTGCTTCAATCTCTTTTTACGTATTCAAACTGAATGTTCGTATAACAATGCTTTGAGTTATTCCTCAGAAAATTGACCCCTCCAAATATTTACTCAGAGGGGCGGGTGCTGAAATGTAAAACGTTACTTATTTGCCCATCATTTTCACAGTTTTCAAGTTGGGATCTTCGAACACACTCCCTCCTTATCAGTTTATTCTATGAAAGTGAGCTGTATTTGTTAGAGTTTCAGAAACATTACATATTTATTTAATTTAAGCACTTTTTTCAGATATAATAATGTTTGGTGTGATTGACACAGAATATATTGGTCTGACATATTCCTCAACTGGCATTATTTTCGAAGCAGCTTTCTTACTCCTAGACAATCAACGACGTGAAATTCATAGCTATAAATGGAACATCAGATACAATATGTATAAGTACGAGAAAAACAGATGGAGTCCAACGCTAAATTTTATAAATCGAAATGGCTTTTACGCTAAAACCATACGACCACAAAATGAAAATGGCTATGAAATAAAACATGTACAAGAGGAAATTCAGGAAATATGCAGTTTTTTTCGGTGTGCAAGCTGTTTATGTTAAGGGAAACGTGCCAACTGATAAACTCTTACTAGAAAAATGTGATAAAAACATAGCATTATTCAATTTAGAAGACTTCAAATGTGAGAAATACCTGCATTCAGTCCATGACCCAGAAGATGAAGTTAGATATTTCGCTCAATGGATACCGGAAAAGATACCTGACATGGAAAAATGCATCAGATATCCAAAGACCTAAACTTGCTCCTCCTCATATCAAATGGATTAAGCTTCTTTTTTTTTAAATATGTCATTATGTATTTTTTCAAATGTTTTTAAATATGTTTGAGCAATAAATATCTTAAGCCTCAACCGTTTTTATTCTTTAGAATAGTCCATCGCCATGAAAATTATACTTTCAGATTCAACATGTCAGGGAACACACTTTCAAGTTCAGCATGTTGGAGAACCCTAAATAGTCACCCCTAAAAAGGTAAGTTAACCCTAAAAGGTTAAAGAATTTCTCTGAAATTACACTTTCAGATCCAACATGTCAGGGAACAAACTTTCAGGTTCAGCATGTAGGAGAACCCTAAATGCTCATCCCTAAAAAAGGTAAGTTAACCCTAAACGGTTAAAGAATTTCTCTGAAATCACACTTTCAGGTTAGGTTAGGTAGGACCCCGACCCCCACTACCCCAACCCCGAAGTAACCCCCCGGCCCCAAAAGGCCCCCGGGCCCCCAAAGACCCTCCGGACCCCGCAATACTTTTCAAAAGGCTTTATTATATCTTTTCAGAACAAGTTATTTTCTTAATATCCTTCTTAAACCAATTTTACAAATACTAAATTTTTCCTTAGTAGATAGAAAATGCTATATCATAGTTGTGAATATTTTCTCGGGAGATAAGCAGTTCTATTTCAATTTTAAATTTTCTCAATGAAGTGAAGAAAAGTTCAAGTTCTCTTCTGAATTTTCTCAATGAAAAAGAAATTAGTTATTAATCAATTCTATTTTTTCCAAATAATATAAAAATTTTCCACTTCGGTTCAGATTTTTCTCAAAGGGATGAAAAAATTTTAAATACTGTTCCAAGTTTTTCATAGAAGATGGAAAAGTTCAAGCTCTCTTCTGAATTTTATCAAAGAACACAATTCAATTCTAATTTCTCCAGAAAAAATAAAAATCTTCCACTTCAGTTTTAAGTTCACCAAAGACATAAAGAACTTTAAAGTTCTATTCTAAATTTATCCGTAGTAGATAGAAAAGCTACCAAAGAACACAATTCAATTCTAATTTCTCCAGAGAAAATAAAAATCTTCCACTTCAGTTTTTAAGTTCACCAAAGACATAGAGAACTTTAAATTTCTATTCTAAATTTATCCATAGTAGATAGAAAAAGCTATACCATAGTTGTGAATATTTTCCCGGACGACAAAAAGTTCTAGTTCAATTTTCAATTTTCTCAACGAAGTCAAGGAAAGTTCAAGTTCTCTTCTGAATTTTACCAAAGAAAAAGAAATTAGCTATTGATCATTTCTATTTTTCCAAATAATATAAAAATTTTCCACTTCAGTTCAGATCTATCTCAAAGAGATGAAAAATTTTAAATACTCTTCCAAATTTTTCACAGAAGATAAAAAAGTTCATTCTTCTGAATTTTCTCAATGAAAAAGAAATTAGCTATTGATCAATTCTGTTTTTCCAAATAATATAAAAAATTTTCATTTCGGATCAGATTTTTCTCAGAGATGAAAAAATTTTAAATACTGTTCCAAATTTTTCATGGAAGATAGAAAAGTTCAAGTTCTCTTCTGAATTTTACCAAAGAACACACTTCAATTGTAATTTCTCCAGAGAAAATAAAAATCTTCCACTTCAGTTTTAAGTTCCCCAAAGACATAAAGAAATTTAAAGTTCTATTCTAAATTTTTCGATGGAAGATAGAAAAAATAATAGCATAGTTGTGAATATTTTCCCGGAAGATAAAATGTTCTACTTCAATTTTAAATTTTCTCAATGAAGTGAAGAAAAGTTCAAGTTCTATTCTGAATTTTCTCAATGAAAAAGAAATAAGTTATTGATCAATTCTATTTTTCCAAATAATATAAAAATTAACCACTTCAGTTCTGCTTTTTCTCAAAGAGATGAAAAAATATTAAATACTGTTCCAAATTTTTCACAGAAGATAGAAAAGTTCAAGTTCTCTTCTGAATTTTACCAAAGAACACAACTCAATTCTAATTTCTCCAGAGAAAATAAAAATCTTCCACCTCACTTCTTTATTTCGCAAAAACATAAAGAAATTTAAAGTTCTATTCTAAATTGTTCGATGGAAGATAGAAAAAGTAATACCATAGTTGTGAATATTTTACCGGAAGATAAAAAGTTCTACTTCAATTTTAAATTTTCTCAACGAAGTGAAGAAAAGTTCAAGTTCTATTCTGAATTTTCTCAATGAAAAAGAAATAAGTTATTGATCAATTCTATTTTTCCAAATAATATAAAAATTATCTACTTCAGTTCTGATTTTTCTCAAAGAGATGAAAAAACATTAAATACTGTTCCAAATTTTTCACAGAAGATAGAAAAGTTCAAGTTCTCTTCTGAATTTTACCAAAGAACACAACTCAATTCTAATTTCTCCAAAGAAAATAAAAAAACTCAGACTTTTCTAATAAACATTCTAAGCGTCGACATGCTAACCTATCCTAAATAATAGAAATATAACAAAGTAATGCATACAATATTTTTATTGAAATAACAACATGTAGAATATTAACATAGAAGTATATTACATACATTATAATACACTATTAATATATATGAGTCACTTTAAACATTTTGAATCTGTTCCATATAGAAATATAACAAAGTAATGCATAAAATATTTTTATTGAAATAACAACATGTAGAATATTAACATAAAAGTATATCACATACATTATAATACACTATTAATATTTATGAGTCACGTTAAACATTTTGAATCTGTTCCATAAATTAAATCATTAGGTTCTCTCTTGGTAATAGAGTTACTCACTTCTCTTAGTTCATAACCACTTGAATAATCATTATTCCATTTTGAATCATATGCAATTTTTACTGGGATGTCACATACAGGTTCAATACACATTTCATCTTTGCTATTATTTAATTCATTGATCATATGATCTTTGGTAGTAATAATGTTCACTTATGCTTTATTCTCCATTAATTTATCTTGACATTCATTAGTGATATTGGCAGCCAATGCTCTTTTTATTTTGTCTGTGATTTCGTTGTCTATTATCACATTATTTTTACAGAGCTAACAGTTCTGACACGTTGACAAGATATGATTTATGATGTTGGTGCAGCTGTATGCATGTCTTCTTTTTCCCTTTGCTTTCATTCGAATGCTAACACCGGAAAGATGACGATAAGATCTATCAACGGCTAACATGTTACCAGAACCATTAGCTAGAAGTTGTCCCTCTTCATCAACTATTATTTTTATGTTGGCATTCTCTTTGACTACTAACTTCTCTGGAAATGATACTTTCGTATATCCACCATTTGTACTATGGAAATTCTTGAGTACTCCAAAGGAATTTAACTCCTCACTTTCATGACAATGTAGGCATACATTCCCAATAAGATCTCCACTACTACTTTTTTCATAGTTCAAATATATCTCTTTGTCAGCATTCAAGGCAACGATGACTTTATCATGCATACACACTTTCATCGAATAATTCATTTTCACTTCCTTTTAAATATGATGTCCGTGTTTATCCGTCCAATGGATGAAAATTACTAATCTAATACATGCAATAAACTAGATAGTCTCGATAACCTACCATGGAGTACCACTGGGAAAGCCGCTTCTGCTGTAAGAGCAAGCATAGAGTACGATTACTATAGCCGCAAGTATATTTCATGTCATTATAGATGGCAACACACCCCGTTTAGACACATAGTCATAGTGAGAGAGATGTGCAAAAAGTTAGGTTAATTTAGGTTGACTTAGAGTGGTGTGTCACTCTAAGTGAACCAAAAAAACCATGGGTTAGATTAGGTTAGGTTAGGATAGATTAGATTAGGTTAGGTTAGGTTAAGTGACGCGCGCCACTTAACCTAACCTAACCTAACCTAATCTAATCCATCCTAACCTAACCTCATGTCATTATAGATGGCAACACACCCCGTTTAGACACACAGTCATAGTGAGAGAGATGTGCAAAAAGTTAGGTTAATTTAGGTTGACTTAGAGTGGTGTGTCACTCTAAGTGAACCTAAAAAACCATAGGTTAGATTAGGTTAGGTTAGGATAGATTAGATTAGGTTAGGTTAGGTTAAGTAGCGCGCGCCACTTAACCTAAATTAACCTAACTTTTTGCACATCTCTCTCACTATGACTGTGTGTCTAAACGGGGTGTGTTGCCATCTATAATGCCATGAGGTTAGGTTAGGTTAGGATAGATTAGGTTAGGTTAGGCTAAGTGGCGCGCGCCACTTAACCTAACCTAACCTAATCTAATCTATCCTAACCTAACCTAATCTAACCTATGGTTTTTTAGGTTCACTTAGAGTGACACACCACTCTAAGTCAACCTAAATTAACCTAACTTTTTGCACATCTCTCTCACTATGACTATGTGTCTAAACGGGGTGTGTTGCCATCTATAATGACATGAAATATACTTGCGGCTATAATAATCGTACTCTATGCTTGCTCTTACAGCAGAAGCGGCTTTCCCAGTGGTACTCCATGGTAGGTTATCGAGACTATCTAGTTTATTGCATGTATTAGATTAGTAATTTTCATCCATTGGACGGATAAACACCGACATCATATTTAAAAGGAAGTGAAAATGAATTATTCGATGAAAGTGTGTATGCATGATAAAGTCATCGTTGCCTTGAATGCTGACAAAGAGATATATTTGAACTATGAAAAAAGTAGTAGTGGAGATCTTATTGGGAATGTATGCCTACATTGTCATGAAAGTGAGGAGTTAAATTCCTTTGGAGTACTCAAGAATTTCCATAGTACAAATGGTGGATATACGAAAGTATCATTTCCAGAGAAGTTAGTAGTCAAAGAGAATGCCAACATAAAAATAATAGTTGATGAAGAGGGACAACTTCTAGCTAATGGTTCTGGTAACATGTTAGCCGTTGATAGATCTTATCGTCATCTTTCCGGTGTTAGCATTCGAATGAAAGCAAAGGGAAAAAGAAGACATGCATACAGCTGCACCAACATCATAAATCATATCTTGTCAACGTGTCAGAACTGTTAGCTCTGTAAAAATAATGTGATAATAGACAACGAAATCACAGACAAAATAAAAAGAGCATTGGCTGCCAATATCACTAATGAATGTCAAGATAAATTAATGGAGAATAAAGCATAAGTGAACATTATTACTACCAAAGATCATATGGTCAATGAATTAAATAATAGCAAAGATGAAATGTGTATTGAACCTGTATGTGACATCCCAGTAAAAATTGCATATGATTCAAAATGGAATAATGATTATTCAAGTGGTTATGAACTAAGAGAAGTGAGTAACTCTATTACCAAGAGAGAACCTAATGATTTAGTTTATGGAACAGATTCAAAATGTTTAAACGTGACTCATAAATATTAATAGTGTATTATAATGTATGTGATATACTTTTATGTTAATATTCTACATGTTGTTATTTCAATAAAAATATTTTATGCATTACTTTGTTATATTTCTATATGGAACAGATTCAAAATGTTTAAAGTGACTCATATATATTAATAGTGTATTATAATGTATGTAATATACTTCTATGTTAATATTCTACATGTTGTTATTTCAATAAAAATATTTTATGCATTACTTTGTTATATTTCTATTATTTAGGATAGGTTAGCATGTCGACGCTTAGAATGTTTATTAGAAAAGTCTGGAAGATTTTTATTTTCTCTGGAGAAATTAGAATTGAGTTGTGTTCTTTGGTAAAATTCAGAAGAGAACTTGAACTGTTCTATCTTCCGTGAAAAATTTGGAACTGTATTTAATGTTTTTTCATCTCTTTGAGAAAAATCAGAATTGAAGTGGATAATTTTAATATTATTTGGAAAAATAGAATTGATCAATAACTTATTCCTTTTTCATTGAGAAAATTCAGAATAGAACTTGAACTTTTCTTCACTTCGTTGAGAAAATTTAAAATTGAAGTAGAACTTTTTGTCTTCCGGGAAAATATTCACAACTATGGTATTACTTTTTCTATCTTCCATCGAAAAATTTAGAATAGAACTTTAAATTTCTTTATGTTTTTGCGAAATAAAGAAGTGAAGTGGAAGATTTTTATTTTCTCTGGAGAAATTAGAATTGAGTTGTGTTCTTTGGTAAAATTCAGAAGAGAACTTGAACTTTTATATCTTCTGCGAAAAATTTGGAAAAGATTTTTATTTTCTCTGGAGAAATTACAATTGAAGTGTGTTCTTTGGTAAAATTCAGAAGAGAACTTGAACTTTTCTATCTTCCATGAAAAATTTGGAAAAGTATTTAAAAATTTTTCATCTCTGAGAAAAATCTGATCCGAAATGAAAAATTTTTATATTATTTGGAAAAATAGAATTGATCAATAGCTAATTTCTTTTTCATTGAGAAAATTCAGAAGAATGAACTTTTTTATCTTCTGTGAAAAATTTGGAAGAGTATTTAAAATTTTTCATCTCTTTGAGATAGATCTGAACTGAAGTGGAAAATTTTTATATTATTAGGAAAAATAGAAATGATCAATAACTAATTTCTTTTTCTTTGGTAAAATTCAGAAGAGAACTTGAACTTTCCTTGACTTCGTTGAGAAAATTGAAAATTGAACTAGAACTTTTTGTCGTCCGGGAAAATATTCACAACTATGGTATAGCTTTTTCTATCTACTACGGATAAATTTAGAATAGAACTTTAAAGTTCTTTATGTCTTTGATGAACTTAAAACTGAAGTGGAAGATTTTTATTTTCTCTGGAGAAATAAGAATTGAATTGTGTTCTTTGGTAGCTTTTTCTATCTACTACGGATAAATTTAGAATAGAACTTTAAAGTTCTTTATGTCTTTGGTGAACTTAAAACTGAAGTGGAAGATTTTTATTTTCTCTGGAGAAACTAGAATTGAATTGTGTTCTTTGGTAAAATTCAGAAGAGAACTTGAACTTTGATATCTTCTGCGAAAAATTTGGAACAGTATTTAATATTTTTTCATCTCTTTGAGAAAAATCTGAACTGAAGTGGTAATTTTTATATTATTTGGAAAAATAGAATTGATCAATAACTTACTTCTTTTTCATTGAGAAAATTCAGAATAGAACTTGAACTTTTCTTCACTTCATTGAGAAAATTTAAAATTGAAGTAGAACATTTTATCTTCCGGGAAAATATTCACAACTATGGTATTACTTTTTCTATCTTCCATCGAAAAATTTAGAATAGAACTTTAAATTTCTTTATGTTTTTGCGAAATAATGAAGTGAAGTGGAAGATTTTAATTTTCTCTGGAGAAATTTGAATTGGATTTTGTTCTTTGATAAAATTCAGAAGAGAACTTGGACTTTTCTATCTTCTATGAAAAATTTGGTTCTTTGAGAAAAACCAGAACCTTTTTATTTTCTTGGAAAAATTAGAAGGGAACTTGAACTTTTCTTCACTTCGTTGAGAAAATTAAAAATTGAACTAGAACTTTTTATCTTCCGGGAAAATATTCACAGCTATGGTATAGCTTTTTCTATTTACTACGGAAAAATTTAGAATAGAACTTTAAATTTCTTTATGTCTTTGGGGAACTTAAAACTGAAGTGGAAGATTTTTATTTTCTCTGGAGAAATTACAATTGAAGTGTGTTCTTTGGTAAAGTTCAGAAGAGAACTTGAACTTTTCTATCTTCCATGAAAAATTTGGAAAAGTATTTAAAAATTTTTCATCTCTGAGAAAAATCTGATCCGAAATGAAAAATTTTTATATTATTTGGAAAAATAGAATTGATCAATAGCTAATTTCTTTTTCATTGAGAAAATTCAGAAGAATGAACTTTTTTATCTTCTGTGAAAAATTTGGAAGAGTATTTAAAATTTTTCATCTCTTCGAGATAGATCTGAACTGAAGTGGAAAATTTTTATGTTATTTGGAAAAATAGAAATGATCAATAACTAATTTCTTTTTCTTTGGTAAAATTCAGAAGAGAACTTGAACTTTCCCTGACTTCGTTGAGAAAATTGAAAATTGAACTAGAACTTTTTGTCGTCCGGGAAAATATTCACAACTATGGTATAGCTTTTTCTATCTACTACGGATAAATTTAGAATAGAACTTTAAATTTCTTTATGTCTTTGGTGAACTTAAAACTGAAGTGGAAGATTTTTATTTTCTCTGGAGAAATTAGAATTGAATTGTGTTCTTTGGTAGCTTTTTCTATCTACTACGGATAAATTTAGAATAGAACTTTAAATTTCTTTATGTCTTTGGTAAACTTAAAACTGAAGTGGAAGATTTTTATTTTCTCTGGAGAAATTAGAATTGAATTGTGTTCTTTGGTAAAATTCAGAAGAGAGCTTGAACTTTTCCATCTTCTATGAAAAATTTGGAACAGTATTTAAAATTTTTTCATCCCTTTGAGAAAAATCTGAACCGAAGTGGAAAATTTTTATATTATTTGGAAAAATAGAATTGATTAATAAATAATTTCTTTTTCATTGAGAAAATTCAGAAGAGAACTTGAACTTTTCTTCACTTCATTGATAAAATTTAAAATTGAAATAGAACTGCTTATCTCCCGAGAAAATATTCACAACTATGATATAGCTTTTTCTATCTACTAAGTAAAAATTTAGAATTTGTAAAATTGGTTTAAGAAGGATATTAAGGAACGAACTTGTTCTGAAAAGATATAATAAAGCCTTTTGAAAAGTATTGCTTGATCCGGAGGGTCTTTGGGGGCCCGGGGACTTTTGGGGCTGGGGGGTTACTTCGGGGTGGGGGTAGTGGGGGTCAGGGTCCTACCTAACCTAACCTGAAAGTGTGATTTCAGAGAAATTCTTTAACCGTTTAGGGTTAACTTACCTTTTTTAGGGATGAGCATTTAGGGTTCTCCTACATGCTGAACCTGAAAGTTTGTTCCCTGACATGTTGGATCTGAAAGTGTAATTTCAGAGAAATCCTTTAACCTTTTAGGGTTAACTTAACTTTTTAGGGGTGACTATTTAGGGTTCTCCAACATGCTGAACTTGAAAGTGTGTTCCCTGACATGTTGAATCTGAAAGTATAATTTTCATGGCGATGGACTATTCTAAAGAATAAAAGCGGTTGAGGCTTAAGATATTTATTGCTTAAACATATTTAAAAACATTTGAAAAAATGCATAATGACATATTTAAAAAAAAAGAAGTTTAATCCATTTGATATGAGGAGGAGCAAGTTTAGGTCTTTGGATATCTGATGCATTTTTCCATGTCAGGTATCTTTTCCGATATCCATTGAGCGAAATATCTAACTTAATCTTCTGGGTCATGGACTGAATGCAGGTATTTCTCACATTTGAAGTCTTCTAAATTGAATAATGCTATGTTTTTATGACATTTTTCTAGTAAGAGTTTATCAGTTGGCACGTTTCCCTTAACATAAACAGCTTGCACACCGAAAAAACTGCATATTTCCTGAATTTCCTCTTGTACAGGTTTTATTTCATAGCCATTTTCATTATGTGGTCGTATGGTTTTAGCGTAAAAGCCATTTCGATTTATAAAATTTAGTGTTGGACTCCATCTGTTTTTCTCGTACTTATACATATTGTATCTGATGTTCCATTTATAGCTATGAATTTCACGTCATTGATTGTCTAGGAGTAAGAAAGCTGCTTCGAAAATAATGCCAATTGAGGAATATTTCAGACCAATATATTCTGTGTCAATCACACCAAACATTATTATATCTGAAAAAAGTGCTTAAATTAAATAAATATGTAATGTTTCTGAAACTCTAACAAATACAGCTCACTTTCATAGAATAAACTGAGAAGGAGGGAGTGTGTTCGAAGATCCCAACTTGAAAACTGTGAAAATGATGGGCAAATAAGTAACGTTTTACATTTCAGCACCCGCCTCTCTGAGTAAATATTTGGAGGGTCAATTTTCTGAGGAATAACTCAAAGCATTGTTATACGAACATTCAGTTTGAATACGTAAGAAGAGATTGAAGCAGGGTGTAGTAGCTTCTATCACATTTAGAAGGGCCATGGATCAATCACCTTGTGGAAATTTGCCGTATGTAAAGAGAAATCTTTGTCGAAAGCAACCTAAACTCTGAAAATCATAGTTTGATTATAATAAATTCAACTTTTCTCAGAAATAACTCAAAGCATTATTATACGAACGTTCAGTTTTTATTCAAGCGCAAGGCAGATCAATAAAGAATATATCTTACTGCCTTTTATTCAAATGTTATAGTTAAAATCACTAAAATGTCGAAGAGAAATGGTTTAGACACTGAAGTCGAAAACAATTATGGTAAAAACAATTATCTTTTCATTTCTATTTTGTCACTATTAAAAGTGCTAACCCCCCCCAACAAAAATCCTGGATACAAAATTGCCCCCCTCCCCTAAATTTAGGAAAATTAAGCCACCCTAGGTTTACCCTCTCATTGAGTTAATCTTGCGATTTATTCAAGCGCAAGGCAGATCAATAAAGAATATATCTTACTGCCTTTTATTCAAATGCTATAGTTAAAATCACTAAAATGTCAAAGAGAAATGGTTAGACACTGAAGCCCAAAACAATTATCTTTTCATTTCTATTTTGTCACCATTAAAAGCGTTAACCCCTTCCCCAACAAATATCCTCGATTCAAAATTGACCCCCTCCCTCTAAGTTTTGGAGAATTAAGCCACCCTAGGTTTACCCTCTCATTGAGTTAATCTTGTGATTTATTCAAGCGCAAGGCAGATCAATAAAGAATATATCTTACTGCCTTTTATTCGAATGCTATAGTTAAAATCGCTAAAATGTCAAAGAGAAATGGTTCGCACAACGAAGTAGAAAACAAATATAGTAAAAACAATTATCTTTTCGTTTCTATTTTGTCACCATTAAAAGCGTTAACCCCTTCCCCAACAAATATCCTCGAAAGCGTTAACCCCTTCCCCAACAAATATCCTCGATTCAAAATTGACCCCCTCCCTCTAAATTTGGAAAATTAAGCCACCCTAGGTTTACCCTCTCATTGAGTTAATCTTGCGATTTATTCAAGCGCAATGCAGATCAATAAAGAATATATCTTACTGCCTTTCATTCAAATGCTATAGTTAAAATCGCTAAAATGTCAAAGAGAAATGGTTGGCACAACGAAGTAGAAAACAATTATGGTAAAAAAAATTATCTTTTAATTTCTATTTTGTCCCCATTAAAAGCGTTAACCCCTTCCCCAACAAATATCCTGGATTCAAAATTGACCCCCTCCCTCTAAATTTGGAAAATTAAGCCACCCTAGGTTTACCCTCTCATTGAGTTAATCTTGCGATTTATTCAAGCGCAATGCAGATCAATAAAGAATATATCTTACTGCCTTTTATTCAAATGCTATAGTTAAAATCGCTAAAATGTCCAAGAGAAATGGTTCGCACAACGAAGTAGAAAACAATTATGGTAAAAAAAATTATCTTTTAATTTCTATTTTGTCCCCATTAAAAGCGTTAACCCCTTCCCCAACAAATATCCTGGATTCAAAATTGACCCCCTCCCTCTAAATTTGGAAATTAAGCCACCCTAGGTTTACCCTCTCATTGAGTTAATCTTGCGATTTATTCAAGCGCAATGCAGATCAATAAAGAATATATCTTACTGCCTTTTATTCAAATGCTATAGTTAAAATCGCTAAAATGTCAAAGAGAAATGGTTCGTACAACGAATCCCCCTTACTTAAACGTTTTTATTACACAACTTGTGAGAAAAAATCATGACAATCAGTAGTCTATAGCCTTAGGATAGAAATCAATGTTTCTATTTTTACCATTTAGAAAAAAATTAAATGTTCCAGTCTATAGGCTTTAAATAAGATAAAAAGATTGTTAAAGTAAAAATTTCGCGAAATATACTAGGCATCCTTTTGAATCTGAGAAACCTACCATAGTTTTCACGCCCCCCTCCTGGGAATATAAAAGAAACTTTATCGAAAGATTTGAAAATAATCCGTTTCACTTCTCCAAATAGAGATTGCATAGGCCTGCACTAAATTATTGCAATTGTCTGAAAGTGTTTAAATTTTGACGGAGAAACAGTTCCTTTGACTTGGCCGCCGCTATTATAAACACACAGGAAAAGAGTGACAGCCAATTTCAACCTCGCGCTGGAAGAGCCTTATGTCAAAACAGAGCGGCATAATGCTTTAAGAATTGACGGAAGTCAGTGGTCGCTTTTAGCTAGGATATAGAATGCTGAAAATTGTATAAATTTAACGAAAAGATATTGGAAATTACTAGGAAACCGGGGGACCTTTGAGGACCGGGGGATTCCTTCGGGGTTGGGGTGGGGTATGAGGGCCCTTTTGGGGCTGGGGTAGAGGACCTCACGACACTGTTCAAATGGAACTTGTGTATTATAACGACCACAGAGTTTCACCCTCAAATTCTCTTCTAAAACCTTTTCTAAAATCATCTTTTAAAATGTCTCTAACTGTTTCGCCGAAATAATTCCCTAAAATGTCTAAAACGGTTTCGCCCAAATAACCCTAAACGTAATTTCTGCGTGTTCCTTTTGTTTTTGGCATCCCTACGCTGTCACATTTCAAATTACTAAGAAACCCTTTCGTGAATCAATAATTCCCCTTAGAAACAACAAATTAATTCCCCTTTTCTTGACAAATCAATCAACCATGACATCATCTGTCAGACATTAAAACTTTGACAACACTTCTACTGACAACACTGACAGAGACGCTTTAAATTAAGATGTGCTACTGACAGCCTGCTAAATTTGTAGGCTGGTTAGGAGGAACGATAATTAGGTTTCTATCTAAGAAAAACAAGTAATTGCCGGTAACTCCGTGAGATTTTAAGTCTTGTTTTGCCCTTATTAGTTTTATTATTATTTTATTAATTTTGTTATTAATCTTGTTAACTTTATAAATCTCTTAGAAAACAGTAAAGCTAGTCTTTTATGTGATACGCTGCCTTAAAGGATCACTTTACCTTGTGCATTATAGGTTTTTTAGCTTGTGTGGCTAAGTTATTTAGAATTGGTTGGGCCACTGGGCGGTCTTGCCATAAGTTTTTGAACTGATTGATGATTTAGTCTCTTTTCGTATGAGTCCAATTTAAGTGACGCTGGTTATTCTCAATTTTGGGGTCAATTTTTTTTTGATAATATATTGCGTATATTACTAATAATTTAATTGTTTATTAATTATCGGTTCTTTTAAGCATATTGCTTTAAGTAAAGTTGTAAAAGGATCCGTGATTGAATAATTTTCTTGTTTCTTTTATTTATGTATATCGGAGTAAATGAATCATTTGTTGGGAGTAATCTGAGTTCAAGACCAGCGGGCGAAAGTGTCGTTTAATTGTTTTTACCGTTTCTTATCATATTTACACTAGTTGATATGATTATCTACTGCATATCTTTTATGATTCACTGATGATTATTTTTTTTTTTTTACCAATTGCGGCTTGATGCAATGATGTTCATATTATTTATGTTTGTTCAGTATTTAGGACCCTAAAAAAAGAAAAGAAACATGTCGCGTACCTACAGAGCAGTGTATAATTTTGTTTTTCAAAATTATAATTTTGTTTTTTGTTTTTCAAAATGTATAATTTTGTTTTTCAAAATACAGAGCAGTGTATAATTTTGTTTTTGTTTTGTTTTTTTTTTTCTCGTTTTGTGTAATTTGTTCTAAGAGCTGATTTAGATCTTAGCTCCAGCGTTCGTCACTAAAACCACATGGACAACTCCCAAGTTTATGTGTATTGCTTTAATTTTGCTTATTGCTCCGTCTTTTCCTTTTTTGTATGACGGGTTTTTCCACTAAATAATAATAATAATAATAATGATAATAATAATAATAATAATAATAACTTGCATAATTCGGATCACAGTTTATATAATTATCCAGTATGATCTTTCCCTATCTCACCCATTATAAAAAACCCGGACCGAGGTGCGAGTGCTCCAGAGAACGTTTTTGCAGATATAAACATAAGCGGCATCGCACCGAGAATGAAGAGCCAGAAATCATCTGCGGTAAATTTACTGGATAATTATATAAACTGTGGTTCGGATTAGAAATCTGAATAAACGAAAGAAAACTATACCCGACATCTTCTTTCTAGAAATCTTAGAAAAACCATTTAAATACTCGCGTTTTGTGCTGGGAATAGAGGTATTCGGTTTTCATGAGACCTAGATCATTTAGGCATTAGAAAGTTTGTTTTTTTTCGATTAAATGGAGCGGAATTTTCTTTTTAAAGTTCAGGGAAGGGCAGTCCTAAAAATGCTATAATATACCTTCTGTAAAAACACCAAAAATTCTCTTGAAGGAATTATCAGTAAGGCGATTTGACCACTTTGGGAGTTCCCTGTGGTTTCACCCACTTTAATTGACAAGTTCGCTGAAAAAAGGGATGTAAAGTTTCACAGTCTTGTCCGTCAAGTTTCACAGTAAAACCAAATATTATCGACAGCTCTCGATGATGGCTAGTCTCCTAGGAGAATTCGCTAACGGGCCCTTTGTCTTTGTGAGGGTCAGCTGAGAATGAAGCTTCCAAAATAATTTTTAAGGTACAATATCTCCTTAAGGTACCATATCTCCTTAAGATACCATATCTCCTTAATCCAGAGAGCATTAAAAGTAAAGAACCTCGTACACGTATAGGTAAAACTGAGAATGTAAAATACAATAGAGAGTCATCAATACGCACACATTGAGGCAAAAACAACAATAGGCAGTTAAGAGCTCAATATTGAAGGCAATTGGAACTTTGGCCTGGACCTCGAATCCGGTCAGTGAGTCCACCCATAATAATAATTATAAAGGCCAACTCTATTTATCGGTACAACGAAACTTATGGCCTTACATTAGTGATTCTAAACGAATTCTCTTTTCCAGGGCCTGACATTATGTTTGTGCTATCATTAAAGAACTACCCTCAACCGAGTCGGCTTATGTACGTAGATTATGTTTAAGATATGTACTTAGAACAACGTGCTAGAAGGGGACCTAGAAATTGGAGCAATTTGAAACTTGCATGAGTATGATAAGAAACTGTCGTAGACTGTAGAAGATATACTGTATATTGACTTTCAGAATAGGGAGCAGAAAAAAATATGTTCAAAACTTCAAAAGAACTACAATACGAAGGATTAAGAAACTGGGTCTGTGGCCAGTGGGATCCACATGAAAAAACATGCGTAAATATTGCACCTGCCAATTCAATAATGCGTCCTCAGGAAAAATAAAGACGAAACACATACAAACCAAATCAATGAGAAACTAAAAACAAAGCGGTCTAAAAGGAATAAAGAAAAACAAGAAGATAGAAAGCAAAAAATAAAAATCCAGGGATCAATCACAAACATACAAACTTAAATGTGCACTTGTACTCTATGGAAGAATGAACTTAATGGCAAAGTCAGGGAAAAGAGGCTCGCTAGAAAGTCACGTTTTTCAATTGCACTTTGAAGAAGCTGAGCCTCAATGGCAACCTGCTTGTCAATCTAGAGTTTGATTTCGTCTAAAGTTGACAGTATTAGATGAAGCAACTCAACAATCAGAAGCAGTTTTAGGGGAGGGACAAAGGGGGCACTTGTCCTGGGTGCAGAAATTTTAAGGGTGCAAAATTTCAAATAAATAATCTAGCGGTTATACTCATTTTGTAATTTTTGAAATTGTGTTTTATTAAAATAAAGTGGAGGGCGCAGTTAATAAATGCAAATATTAAATAGATTATTAATAATTTATTAAATAAAAATAAATTAAAAACAAAAATAATTGAATAATAATCAACTAAAGCAAAAATATCAATAATAAATAATAAATTATTAATTAATTAATAAATGGAAAATAATTTTATAACTAAACACAAATTTCGTTAAAATATGGCCTGGAAATTGCATGGGAAACGGGGGGGGGGTTCCAATTAAGATTTTACCCCAGGCGCAAGAGAAGCCAGAGCCGCTACTGTATACAAATGATTCCACAAAATCGTGGAATTCAATCCAACGAGTGGGGCACGTTCTCTTTAGCTTTTTTTTCGTCCGTTGACAAAATTCTCTTCTTTCAATTTGTGTAGTAAGAATTGATCGCCTTTTTAAAAAAAGTTATAAATATTTTCAATTATGCCCACTTTAAACAGAGCATCCTTCAAAAAGATTTAAGCAGTGCGAGCTGCAATGCACATACATGGCTTGGGATACCTTTCTTGTATAAGCTGTTTGAACTACCTTAACATGTCCGCCCATCGCCCCTGCACCATAGTTTTCTTGACCTACCATGAATTGTAGTTGAAGAGTAAGACCATTATTAGTTTTGTATGTTACATCTGCCAATCATTTTCGAGATATATCAGGAATAAACTGCAAGAAGTTTTCATGAACTTTTCTATTTTCGACAAAACTAGCACACAAAGTCATTTGGGCTACAGTACCCACATGTATTGTTAGTATAGTTGCGCTTAATGGTACACAGCGGCTATAGACTCTCGAAGGAATGCAGCGATGGAGACCCGTAAAGCGGGTAATTTCTATCTAAATATATCGAAGAGCGTGGTTTCTCATTGAATTTACAATATTTAAACTGTTGTTTTTTGGGGTTTAGGGAGGGGAGGTACCTAAGTTAGGTTACGTATTTAATATATGGTATGCTTTAGCACCCCCCCCCCCCCTCGAACGTGCAAATATATAGCCCAAATTTGTTTCTAAACTATTATATATTCATCCTATTTTCTTTTGAATAGCATTAACCAAACTTGACTTTTTTCGTATGTACCATTAAGCGCAACAGTACCCTGTGGTTTTATTGACACACACAGAAAACTACCAAAAATCCTTCACTTCAGTAGAGAGGGGGGTGCTACTCCCGTACTAACCACGTGGTTTATGGTTTTCTCACTGAGAATGAAAAAACAGAATTTTTCTCACTTGAAAAAACAGGAATTTTCTCACATTTATGGTTGTTTCTTGGACGGTTATGAGTGTTGGTCAATTTATTTGATGTTTTTCATGGATGTCAACAGCAATTCAGGTCTGTTTTATGGTTTTTGTCAGTGAGAATGAAAAAACAGTATTTTTCTCACTTTGATGGATGTTTCTTGGACGGTTATGAGTGTTTGTCAATTTATTTGATGTTTTTCATGGATGTCAACAGCAATTCATGTCTGTTTTATGGTTTTTGTCAGTGAGAATGAAAAAACAGGAACTTTCTCACTTTGATGGATGTTTTCTGGATTATTGAGTCTAATGGGGTCAATGACCTAAATTTCCAAAGGTGTTGATGTTGTTGTTGTTTTGGGCAAGTGCATGCTCGAGGTGAATGTTATGCCGTCCAGGAATTTGGAACACCTGTGCTGTCGACCTCAATTCCCCTTTCGTGAATCAATAATTCCCCTTAGAAACAACAAATTAATTCCCCTTTCTTGACAGATCAATCAACCAATGACATCATCTGTCAAACATTAAAAATTTTCGCCTAGAAACGATTCTCCAGGAATAGATCCAAGTCATTAATGTCTTTGCCTCGGAAACAATTCTACTGGTCGAACTCCAAAAGATATTAATAAACATTGCCATGGAAACAACTCTCCAAGAAACATCTTAGCGATGAATAGATTAACACGGGAATTAGGTTTCTTAGTAATTTCAAATGTGACAGCGCAGAGATGCCAAAACAAAAGGAATACGCTGAAGCTACGATTAGGGATTATTTGGGCGAAATCGTTTTAGACATTTTAGGGAATTATTTCGGCGAAACAGTTAGAGACATTTTAAAAGATGATTTTAGAAGATGTTTTAGAAGAGGTTTTGAGTGTGGTCGTTATAATACGCAAGTTCCATTTGAACAGTGACGTGAGGTCCCCTACCCCAACCCCAAAGGGCCCCGATCCCCCTACCCCGACCCAAAGGGCTCCGATCCTCATACCCCAACCCCGAAGGAAGCCCCCGGTCCCCAAAGGTTCCCCGGGCTTCCAAAGGGTCCCCCGGGTCCCCCAAAGGGCCCCCGGCACCCCAAAGGCCTGATTTTTCAAAGTTCATTTTGAATTTCTTTCGTTGAAATGCAAGAGTGGGATTATTTCAGTAGTATTTGGTTGTGGTTTACCTTGTCACAGTTACATTCCCTTGATTTTTCAAAGTTCATTTTGAATTTTTTTCGTTGAAATGCAAGAGTGGGATTATTTCAGTAGTGTTTTGTCGTGGTTTACCTTGTCACAGTTACATTCTCTTGATTTTTCAAAGTTCATTTTGAATTTCTTTCATTGAAATGCAAGAGTTGGAATATTTCAGTAGTGTTTTGTCGTGGTTTACCTTGTCAAAGTTACATTCTCTTGATTTTTCAAAGTTCATTTTGAATTTCTTTCATTGAAATGCAAGAGGTGGATTATTTCAGTAGTGTTTGGTTGTGGTTTACCTTGTCACAGTTACATTCTCTTGATTTTTCAAAGTTCATTTTGGATTTCTTTCTTTGAAATGCAAGAGTTGGAATATTTCAGTAGTGTTTGGTTGTGGTTTACCTTACCACACTTACATTCTCTTGATTTTTCAAAGATCGTTTTGGATTTCTTTCTTTGAAATGCAAGAGTCTGAATATTTCAGTAGTGTTTTGATGTGGTTTACAGTGTCACAGTTACATTCTCTTGATTTTTCAAAGTTCATTTTGAATTTCTTTCATTGAAATGCAAGAGTTGGAATATTTCAGTAGCGTTTTGTCGTGGTTTACCTTGTCACAGTTACATTCTCTTGATTTTTCAAAGTTCATTTGAATTTCTTTCATTGAAATGCAAGAGTGGGATAATTTCAGTAGTGTTTTGTCGTGGTTTACCATGTCACAGTTACATTCCCTTGATTTTTCAAAGTCCATTTTCGATTTCCTTCGTTGAAATGCAAGAGTTGGAATATTTCAGTAGTGTTTTGTCATGGTTTACCATGTCACAGTTACATTCCCTTGATTTTTCAAAGTTCATTTTCGATTTCCTTCCTTGAAATGCAAGAGTTGGAATATTTCAGTAGTGTTTTGTCATGGTTTACCTTGTCACAGTTACATTCTCTTAATTTTTCAAAGTTCATTTTGAATTTCTTTTGTTGAAAAGCAGGAGTTGGAATATTTCAGTAGCGTTTTGTCGTGGTTTACCTTGTCACAGTTACATTCTCTTGATTTTTCAAAGTTCATTTGAATTTCTTTCATTGAAATGCAAGAGTGGGATAATTTCAGTAGTGTTTTGTCGTGGTTTACCATGTCACAGTTACATTCCCTTGATTTTTCAAAGTTCATTTTCGATTTCCTTCGTTGAAATGCAAGAGTTGGAATATTTCAGTAGTGTTTTGTCATGGTTTACCATGTCACAGTTACATTCCCTTGATTTTTCAAAGTTCATTTTCGATTTCCTTCCTTGAAATGCAAGAGTTGGAATATTTCAGTAGTGTTTTGTCATGGTTTACCTTGTCACAGTTACATTCTCTTGATTTTTCAAAGTTCATTTTGAGTTTCTTTCATAGAAATGCAAGAGTTGGATTATTTCAGTAGTGTTTTGTCGTGGTTTACCTTGTCAAAGTTACATTCTCTTGATTTTTCAAAGTTCATTTTGAATTTCCTTCATTGAAATGCAAGATTTGGAATATTTCAGTAGTGTTTGGTTATGGTTTACCTTGTCAAAGTTACATTTTCTTGATTTTTCAAAGTTCATTTTGAATTTCTTTCATTGAAATGCAAGAGTTGGAATATTTCAGTAGCGTTTTGTCGTGGTTTACCTTGTCACAGTTACATTCTCTTGATTTTTCAAAGTTCATTTTGAATTTCTTTCATTGAAATGCAAGAGTGGGATTATTTCAGTAGCGTTTTGTCGTGGTTTACCTTGTCACAGTTACATTCTCTTGATTTTTCAAAGTTCATTTTGAATTTCTTTCATTGAAATGCAAGAGTTGGAATATTTCAGTAGTGTTTTGTCATGGTTTACCATGTCACAGTTACATTCTCTTAATTTTTCAAATTCATTTTTGATTTCCTTCGTTGAAATGCAAGAGTTGGAATATTTCAGTAGTGTTTTGTCATGGTATACCTTGTCACAGTTACAATCTCTTGATTTTTCAAAGTTCATTTGAATTTCTTTTATTGAAATAAAAGAGTTGGAATATTTCAGTAGTGTTTTGTTGTGGTTTACCTTATCACAGTTACATTCTCTTGATTTTTCAAAGTTCATTTTGAATTTCTTTCGTTGAAATGCAAGAGTTGGAATATTTCAGTAGTGTTTTGTCGTGGTTTACCTTGTCACAGCTACATTTTCTTGATTTTTCAAAGTTCATTTCGGTTTTCTTTCGTTGAAATGCAAGAGTTGGAATATTTCAGTAGTGTTTTGTCGTGGTTTACCTTGTCACAGTTACATTCTCTTGATTTTTCAAAGTTCATTTCGATTTTCTTTCATTGAAATGCAAGAGTTGGAATATTTCAGTAGCGTTTTGTCGTGGTTTACCTTGTCACAGTTACATTCTCTTTATTTTTCAAAGTTCATTTGAATTTCTTTCATTGAAATGCAAGAGTGGGATAATTTCAGTAGTGTTTTGTCGTGGTTTACCATGTCACAGTTACATTCCCTTGATTTTTCAAAGTCCATTTTCGATTTCCTTCGTTGAAATGCAAGAGTTGGAATATTTCAGTAGTGTTTTGTCATGGTTTACCATGTCACAGTTACATTCCCTTGATTTTTCAAAGTTCATTTTCGATTTCCTTCCTTGAAATGCAAGAGTTGGAATATTTCAGTAGTGTTTTGTCATGGTTTACCTTGTCACAGTTACATTCTCTTAATTTTTCAAAGTTCATTTTGAATTTCTTTTATTGAAAAGCAGGAGTTGGAATATTTCAGTAGGGTTTTGTCGTGGTTTACCTTGTCACAGTTACATTCTCTTGATTTTTTAAAGTTTATTTTGAATTTCTTTCATTGAAATGCAAGATTTGGAATATTTCAGTAGTGTTTGGTTATGGTTTACCTTGTCACAGTTACATTTTCTTGATTTTTCAAAGTTCATTTTGAATTTCTTTCATTGAAATGCAAGAGTTGGAATATTTCAGTAGCGTTTTGTCGTGGTTTACCTTGTCACAGTTACATTCTCTTGATTTTTCAAAGTTCATTTTGAATTTCTTTCATTGAAATGCAAGAGTGGGATTATTTCAGTAGCGTTTTGTCGTGGTTTACCTTGTCACAGTTACATTCTCTTGATTTTTCAAAGTTCTTTTTGAATTTCTTTCATTGAAATGCAAGGGTTGGAATATTTCAGTAGTGTTTTGTCATGGTTTACCATGTCATAGTTACATTCTCTTAATTTTTCAAATTCATTTTCGATTTCCTTCGTTGAAATGCAAGAGTTGGAATATTTCAGTAGTGTTTTGTCATGGTTTACCTTGTCACAGTTACATTCTCTTGATTTTTCAAAGTTCATTTGAATTTCTTTTATTGAAATAAAAGAGTTGGAATATTTCAGTAGTGTTTTGTTGTGGTTTACCTTATCACAGTTACATTCTCTTGATTTTTCAAAGTTCATTTTGAATTTCTTTCGTTGAAATGCAAGAGTTGGAATATTTCAGTAGTGTTTTGTCGTGGTTTACCTTGTCACAGCTACATTTTCTTGATTTTTCAAAGTTCATTTCGGTTTTCTTTCGTTGAAATGCAAGAGTTGGAATATTTCAGTAGTGTTTTGTCGTGGTTTACCTTGTCACAGTTACATTCTCTTGATTTTTCAAAGTTCATTTCGGTTTTTTTTCATTGAAATGCAAGAGTTGGAATATTTCAGTAGTGTTTTGTCGTGGTTTACCTTGTCACAGTTACATTCTCTTGATTTTTCAAAGTTCATTTTGAATTTCTTTCGTGAAATGCAAGAGTGGAATATTTCAGTAGCTTTTTGTCATGGTTTGCCTTGTCACAGTTACATTCTCTTGATTTTTCAAAGTTCATTTTGAATTTCTTTCGTTGAAATGCAAGAGTTGGAATATTTCAGTAGCTTTTTGTCATGGTTTGCCTTGTCACAGTTACATTCTCTTGATTTTTCAAAGTTCATTTTGAATTTCTTTCATTGAAATGCAAGAGTGGGATTATTTCAGTAGTGTTTTGGTGTGGTTTACCTTGTCACAGTTACATTCTCATGATTTTTCAAAGTTCATTTTGGATTTCTTTCAAAAGTGTTTTGTTGTGGTTTACCTTGTCACAGTTACATTCTCTTGATTTTTCAAAGTTCATTTTGGATTTATCTCGTTGAAATGCAAGAGTTGGAATATTTCAGTAGTGTTTTGTCGTGGTTTACCATGTCACAGTTACATTCTCTTGATTTTTCAAAATTCATTTTGGATTTATCTTGTTGAAATGCAAGAGTTGGAATATTTCAGTAATGTTTTGTTGTGGTTTACCTTATCACAGTTACATTCTCTTGATTTTTCAAAGTTCATTTTGAATTTCTTTTATTGAAATGCAAGACTTGGAATATTTCAGTAGTGTTTTGTTGTGGTTTACCTTATCACAGTTACATTCTCTTGATTTTTCAAAGTTCATTTTGAATTTCTTTTATTGAAATGCAAGAGTTGGAATATTTCAGTAGTGTTTTGTTGTGGTTTACCTTGTCAGAGTTACATTTTCTTGATTTTTCAAAGTTCATTTCGGTTTTCTTTCGTTGAAATGCAAGAGTTGGAATATTTCAGTAGTGTTTTGTCGTGGTTTACCTTGTCACAGTTACATTTTCTTGATTTTTCAAAGTTCATTTCGGTTTTCTTTCGTTGAAATGCAAGAGTTGGAATATTTCAGTAGTGTTTTGTCGTGGTTTACCTTGTCACAGTTACATTCTCTTGATTTTTCAAAGTTCATTTGAATTTCTTTTATTGAAATAAAAGAGTTGGAATATTTCAGTAGTGTTTTGTCGTGGTTTACCTTGTCACAGTTACATTCTCTTGATTTTTCAAAGTTCATTTTGAATTTCTTTCGTTGAAATGCAAGAGTTGGAATATTTCAGTAGCTTTTTGTCATGGTTTGCCTTGTCACAGTTACATTCTCTTGATTTTTCAAAGCTCATTTTGAATTTCTTTCATTGAAATGCGAGAGTGGGATTATTTCAGTAGTGTTTTGTCGTGGTTTACCTTGTCACAGTTACATTTTCTTGATTTTTCAAGGTTCATTTTGGATTTATCTCGTTGAAATGCAAGAGTTGGAATATTTCGGTAGTGTTTTGTCGTGGTTTACCATGTCACAGTTACATTCTCTTGATTTTTCAAAATTCATTTTGGATTTATCTCGTTGAAATGCAAGAGTTGGAATATTTCAGTAATGTTTTGTTGTGGTTTACCTTATCACAGTTACATTCTCTTGATTTTTCAAAGTTTATTTTGAATTCTTTTATTGAAATGCAAGAGTTGGAATATTTCAGTAGTGTTTTGTTGTGGTTTACCTTATCACAGTTACATTCTCTTGATTTTTCAAAGTTCATTTTGAATTTCTTTTATTGAAATGCAAGAGTTGGAATATTTCGGTAGTGTTTTGTTGTGGTTTACCTTGTCAGAGTTACATTTTCTTGATTTTTCAAAGTTCATTTCGGTTTTCTTTCGTTGAAATGCAAGAGTTGGAATATTTCAGTAGTGTTTTGTCGTGGTTTACCTTGTCACCGTTACATTTTCTTGATTTTTCAAAGTTCATTTCGGATTTCTTTCGTTGAAATGCAAGAGTTGGAATATTTCAGTAGCGTTTTGTCGTGGTTTACCTTGTCACAGTTACATTCTCTTGATTTTTCAAAGTTCATTTTGAATTTCTTTCGTTGAAATGCAAGAGTTGGAATATTTCAGTAGTGTTTTGTCGTGGTTTACCATGTCAAAGTTACATTCCCTTGATTTTTCAAAGTTCATTTTGGATTTCTTTCATTGAAATGCAAGAGTTGGAATATTTTAGTAGTGTTTTGTTGTGGTTTACCTTGTCACACTTACATTCTCATGATTTTTCAAAGTTCATTTTGAATTTCTTTCATTGAAATGCAAGAGTTGGAATATTTCAGTAGTGTTTTGTCGTGGTTTACCTTGTCACACTTACATTTTCTTGATTTTTCAAAGTTCATTTTGGATTTCTTTCATTGAAATGCAAGAGTTGGAATATTTCAGTAGTGTTTTGTCGTGGTTTACCTTGTCACAGTTACATTCTCTTGATTTTTCAAAGTTCATTTTGGATTTATCTCGTTGAAATGCAAGAGTTGAATTATTTCAGTAGTGTTTTGTCGTGGTTTGTTTGTTTTGTCGTAGTGTTTTGTCGTGGTAGTGTTTTGTCAAGAGAATGTAACTGTGACAAGGTAAACCACGACAAAACGCTACTGAAATATTCCAACTCTTGCATTTCAATGAAAGAAATTCAAAATGAACTTTGAAAAATCAAGAAAATGTAACTGTGACAAGGTAAACCACAACCAAACACTACTGAAATATTCCAACTCTTGCATTTCAATGAAAGAAATTCAAAATGAACTTCGAAAAATCAAGAAAATGTAACTGTGACTAGGTAAACCACGACAAAACACTACTGAAATATTCCAACTCTTGAATTTCAATGAAAGAAACTAAAAATGAACTTTGAAAAATCAAGAGAATGTAACTTTGACAAGGTATACCACGACAAAACACTACTGAAATAATCCAACTCTTGCATTTCAATGAAAAAAACTCAAAATGAACTTTGAAAAATCAAGAGATTGTAACTGTGACAAGGTAAATCACGACAAAACCCTACTGAAATATTCCAACTCTTGCTTTTCAACAAAAGAAATTCAAAATGAACTTTGAAAAATTAAGAGAATGTAACTGTGACAAGGTAAACCATGACAAAACACTACTGAAATATTCCAACTCTTGCATTTCAAGGAAGGAAATCGAAAATGAACTTTGAAAAATCAAGGGAATGTAACTGTGACATGGTAAACCATGACAAAACACTACTGAAATATTCCAACTCTTGCATTTCAACGAAAGAAATCGAAAATGAACTTTGGAAAATCAAGGGAATGTAACTGTGACATGGTAAACCACGACAAAACACTACTGAAATAATCCAAATCTTGCATTTCAACGAAAGAAATTCAAAATGAACTTTGAAAAATCAAGAGAATGTAACTGTGATAAGGTAAACCACAACAAAACACTACTGAAATATTCCAACTCTTGCATTTCAATAAAAGAAATTCAAATGAACTTTGAAAAATCAAGAGAATGTAACTGTGACAAGGTAAACCATGACAAAACACTACTGAAATATTCCAACTCTTGCATTTCAACGAAAGAAATTCAAAATGAACTTTGAAAAATCAAGAGAATGTAACTGTGACAAGGTAAACCACGACAAAACGCTACTGAAATATTCCAGCTCTTGCATTTCAATGAAAGAAATTCAAAATGAACTTAGAAAAATCAAGAAAATGTAACTGTGACTAGGTAAACCACGACAAAACACTACTGAAATATTCCAACTCTTGAATTTCAATGAAAGAAACTCAAAATGAACTTTGAAAAATCAAGAGAATGTAACTTTGACAAGGTAAACCACGACAAAACACTACTGAAATAATCCAACTCTTGCATTTCAATGAAAGAAACTCAAAATGAACTTTGAAAAATCAAGAGAATGTAACTGTGACAAGGTAAACCACGACAAAACCCTACTGAAATATTCCAACTCTTGCTTTTCAACAAAAGAAATTCAAAATGAACTTTGAAAAATCAAGAGAATGTAACTGTGACAAGGTAAACCACGACAAAACGCTACTGAAATATTCCAACTCTTGCATTTCAATGAAAGAAATTCAAAATGAACTTTGAAAAATCAAGAAAATGTAACTGTGACAAGGTAAACCACAACCAAACACTACTGAAATATTCCAACTCTTGCATTTCAATGAAAGAAATTCAAAATGAACTTTGAAAAATCAAGAAAATGTAACTGTGACTAGGTAAACCACGACAAAACACTACTGAAATATTCCAACTCTTGAATTTCAATGAAAGAAACTCAAAATGAACTTTGAAAAATCAAGAGAATGTAACTTTGACAAGGTAAACCACGACAAAACACTACTGAAATAATCCAACTCTTGCATTTCAATGAAAGAAACTCAAAATGAACTTTGAAAAATCAAGAGAATGTAACTGTGATAAGGTAAACCACAACAAAACACTACTGAAATATTCCAACTCTTGTATTTCAATAAAAGAAATTCAAATGAACTTTGAAAAATCAAGAGAATGTAACTGTGACAAGGTAAACCATGACAAAACACTACTGAAATATTCCAACTCTTGCATTTCAACGAAGGAAATCGAAAATGAATTTGAAAAATTAAGAGAATGTAACTGTGACATGGTAAACCATGACAAAACACTACTGAAATATTCCAACTCTTGCATTTCAATGAAAGAAATTCAAAATGAACTTTGAAAAATCAAGAGAATGTAACTGTGACAAGGTAAACCACGACAAAACGCTACTGAAATAATCCCACTCTTGCATTTCAATGAAAGAAATTCAAAATGAACTTTGAAAAATCAAGAGAATGTAACTGTGACAAGGTAAACCACGTCAAAACGCCACTGAAATATTCCAACTCTTGCATTTCAATGAAAGAAATTCAAAATGAACTTTGAAAAATCAAGAAAATGTAACTGTGACAAGGTAAACCACAACCAAACACTACTGAAATATTCCAACTCTTGCATTTCAATGAAAGAAATTCAAAATGAACTTTGAAAAATCAAGAAAATGTAACTGTGACTAGGTAAACCACGACAAAACACTACTGAAATATTCCAACTCTTGAATTTCAATGAAAGAAACTCAAAATGAACTTTGAAAAATCAAGAGAATGTAACTTTGACAAGGTAAACCACGACAAAACACTACTGCAAGAGAATGTAACTTTGACAAGGTAAACCACGACAAAACACTACTGAAATAATCCAACTCTTGCATTTCAATGAAAGAAACTCAAAATGAACTTTGAAAAATCAAGAGAATGTAACTGTGACAAGGTAAACCACGACAAAACCCTACTGAAATATTCCAACTCTTGCTTTTCAACAAAAGAAATTCAAAATGAACTTTGAAAAATCAAGAGAATGTAACTGTGACAAGGTAAACCACGACAAAACGCCACTGAAATATTCCAACTCTTGCATTTCAATGAAAGAAATTCAAAATGAACTTTGAAAAATCAAGAAAATGTAACTGTGACTAGGTAAACCACGACAAAACACTACTGAAATATTCCAACTCTTGAATTTCAATGAAAGAAACTCAAAATGAACTTTGAAAAATCAAGAGAATGTAACTTTGACAAGGTAAACCACGACAAAACACTACTGAAATAATCCAACTCTTGCATTTCAATGAAAGAAACTCAAAATGAACTTTGAAAAATCAAGAGAATGTAACTGTGATAAGGTAAACCACAACAAAACACTACTGAAATATTCCAACTCTTGTATTTCAATAAAAGAAATTCAAATGAACTTTGAAAAATCAAGAGAATGTAACTGTGACAAGGTAAACCATGACAAAACACTACTGAAATATTCCAACTCTTGCATTTCAACAAAGGAAATCGAAAATGAATTTGAAAAATTAAGAGAATGTAACTGTGACATGGTAAACCATGACAAAACACTACTGAAATATTCCAACTCTTGCATTTCAATGAAAGAAATTCAAAATGAACTTTGAAAAATCAAGAGAATGTAACTGTGACAAGGTAAACCACGACAAAACGCTACTGAAATAATCCCACTCTTGCATTTCCATGAAAGAAATTCAAAATGAACTTTGAAAAATCAAGAGAATGTAACTGTGACAAGGTAAACCACGACAAAACGCCACTGAAATATTCCAACTGTTGCATTTCAATGAAAGAAATTCAAAATGAACTTTGAAAAATCAAGAAAATGTAACTGTGACAAGGTAAACCACAACCAAACACTACTGAAATATTCCAACTCTTGCATTTGAATGAAAGAAATTCAAAATGAACTTTGAAAAATCAAGAAAATGTAACTGTGACTAGGTAAACCACGACAAAACACTACTGAAATATTCCAACTCTTGAATTTCAATGAAAGAAACTCAAAATGAACTTTGAAAAATCAAGAGAATGTAACTTTGACAAGGTAAATCACGACAAAACACTACTGAAATAATCCAACTCTTGCATTTCAATGAAAGAAACTCAAAATGAACTTTGAAAAATCAAGAGAATGTAACTGTGACAAGGTAAACCACGACAAAACCCTACTGAAATATTCCAACTCTTGCTTTTCAACAAAAGAAATTCAAAATGAACTTTAAAAAATTAAGAGAATGTAACTGTGACAAGGTAAACCATGACAAAACACTACTGAAATATTCCAACTCTTGCATTTCAAGGAAGGAAATCGAAAATGAACTTTGAAAAATCAAGGGAATGTAACTGTGACATGGTAAACCATGACAAAACACTACTGAAATATTCCAACTCTTGCATTTCAACGAAGGAAATCGAAAATGAACTTTGGAAAATCAAGGGAATGTAACTGTGACATGGTAAACCACGACAAAACACTACTGAAATAATCCCACTCTTGCATTTCAATGAAAGAAATTCAAATGAACTTTGAAAAATCAAGAGAATGTAACTGTGACAAGGTAAACCACGACAAAACGCTACTGAAATATTCCAACTCTTGCATTTCAATGAAAGAAATTCAAAATGAACTTTGAAAAATCAAGAGAATGTAACTGTGACACTGTAAACCACATCAAAACACTACTGAAATATTCCAACTCTTGCATTTCAAAGAAAGAAATCCAAAATGATCTTTGAAAAATCAAGAGAATGTAAGTGTGGTAAGGTAAACCACAACCAAACACTACTGAAATATTCCAACTCTTGCATTTCAAAGAAAGAAATCCAAAATGAACTTTGAAAAATCAAGAGAATGTAACTGTGACAAGGTAAACCACAACCAAACACTACTGAAATAATCCAACTCTTGCATTTCAATGAAAGAAATTCAAAATGAACTTTGAAAAATTAAGAGAATGTATCTTTGACAAGGTAAACCACGACAAAACACTACTGAAATATTCCAACTCTTGCATTTCAATGAAAGAAATTCAAAATGAACTTCGAAAAATCAAGAGAATGTAACTGTGACAAGGTAAACCACGACAAAACACTACTGAAATAATCCCACTCTTGCATTTCAACGAAAGAAATTCAAAATGAACTTTGAAAAATCAAGGGAATGTAACTGTGACAAGGTAAACCACAACCAAATACTACTGAAATAATCCCACTCTTGCATTTCAACGAAAGAAATTCAAAATGAACTTTGAAAAATCAGGCCTTTGGGGTGCCGGGGGCCCTTTGGGGGACCCGGGGGACCCTTTTGGAGCCCGGGGATTCTTTGGGGACCGGGGGCTTCCTTCGGGGTTGGGGTTGGGGATCAGAGCCCTTTGGGTCGGGGTAGGGGGATCGGGGCCCTTTGGGGTTGGGGTAGCGGACCTCACGTCACTGTTCAAATGCAACTTGTATATTATAACGACCACACTCAAAACCTCTTCTAAAACATCTTCTAAAATCATCTTTTAAAATGTCTCTAACTGTTTCGCAGAAAAAATTCCCTAAAATGTCTAAAACGATTTCGCCCAAATAATCCCTAATCGTAGCTTCAGCGTATTCCTTTTGTTTTGGCATCTCTGCGCTGTCACATTTGAAATTACTAAGAAACCTAATTCCCGTGTTAATCTATTCATCGCTATTCATCGTGTTAATCTATTCACGGCATAACATTCGCCTCGAGCATGCACTTGCCCAAAACAACAACAACATCAACACCTTTGGAAATTTAGGTCATTGACCCCATTAGACTCAATAATCCAGAAAACATCCATCAAAGTGAGAAAGTTCCTGTTTTTTCATTCTCACTGACAAAAACCACAAAACAGACATGAATTGCTGTTGACATCCATGAAAACATCAAATAAATTGACCAACACTCATAACCGTCCAAGAAACATCCATCAAAGTGAGAAAAATACTGTTTTTTCATTCTCACTGACAAAAACCATAAAACAGACATGAATTGATGTTGACATCCATGAAAAACATCAAATAAATTGACCAACACTCATAACCGTCCAAGGAACAACCATAAATGTGAGAAAATTCCAGTTTTTTCAAAGTGAGAAAAATTCTGTTTTTTCATTCTCAGTGAGAAAACCATAAACCACGTGGTTAGTACAGGAGTAGCACCCCCCTCTCTACTCACTTCCTCCACATGCTCTTTCAAAATTGATGAAATGATCTCATTTCGAACTTGCCAACAGATATGAGTTGCATTTAACTCCTAATAAAGATCTGAATTTGCCTTCTTCCTTTTGAATATTTTCGTTAATTGATAGAGTTCCAAAGTCTTAGTGCCCAAGAAACGCTAAACCTTTTTCTAGCAAGTAAAATGGTCGTTGATACTACCAGGATGCCACCCCATGAAAAACAAAATCACTAGATTTTTGTGATTTCTAGTGATTTTCTTCAATAATCTAGTGATTCATGTGCTGATTTAGTGTTTTAGGCAATGTAAAAAATCACTAGAAATAGTGATAAATCGCTAGGGGTGGCTACTTTTATCCGCTTCTTGTTTATCTTGACTTTTCATCGTGTTAATCTATTCACGGCATAACATTCGCCTCGAGCATGCACTTGCCCAAAACAACAACAACATCAACACCTTTGGAAATTTAGGTCATTGACCCCATTAGACTCAATAATCCAGAAAACATCCATCAAAGTGAGAAAGTTCCTGTTTTTTCATTCTCACTGACAAAAACCACAAAACAGACATGAATTGCTGTTGACCTATTCTGTCTAAAGACTTGTCAATGCCTGGAACCTCTTCTGCGTGTGGCCATAAACATACCTGTCTTTTGCATGGAATCGGTGTGGTGTTTCACCTTCTCACGATCTCGAAGAACATCCCTCGCATCGTTCCATTTAAAAAAAAAAAAATACAATTTAATATTTTCCCAGTACATGAGCTCTGCTTCCCAACAACAGTAGAGAGCAAGAAGAAAAACTTTGGAGGAGGTTGAGGTGAACCCACTACCCCACCCCCTCACTATGCCCTTGATCCTCAATACACATATCAGCTTAGAGTCAACTAGGATACTTAGCCTGTCAATGTCTCCCTTAGCTAGAATTACTTAGTGCAAACTGATTTCAACTTAGGATAATTATTGGTAATAAAACATTTTGGAAATAAATTTCAGGTTTAATCCTATTGCGTTGTATTCCTGTTACAATCGTATCAATGCCCATTTTACTTCGAAACTTCCTGTCACTTAATGAATTCACCAGATGCTATACTGCATTTAATTTTTATTTTTTCATGTTAAATTGCCAAAGTTCCAACCCTTATGAGCTTCCCATTTTCTTTGAGCAATACCTCTAGCCCATTCTAGAAAGAAAAAACTGAACTCACCAGTCGGTTTCTCTTTTTACCCCAGAGTTCATTCTAGGAGAACATGGAAGTGCGCAACCAGCCCGTAGCCTTAAAAAAGAACAAATAATAAAATATAAAAATGTTCCAAAAATGGTAAATCAGAAGTAAATATACATCTACACATCTACAGCATAATTTCTATTGTCGAGAAAGGATCTATTTGAAATTTTATGATCAAACAGTTGGTGGTAACGAACTGTAAGTAAGCAGCAACCCGGCTCAATAGTAGCCGAAACTCTAAAAAAACAAATTTTGATACTAATAGATACATCAGAAGAATCAGATTTTTATGCTGATTTCAAATATATAAGTTTTATCAAGTTTAGTCTTACCCATCAAAAGTTACGCGTCATACCCATCAAAACCAATTTTATGACAAATGTTTTCTTTTGTACTTAATATTGAAAATAAACATTAAAACTATAGTAAAATTTTGAATTGATGAGCTTTCAGCAATTAATATCATTATACATAAAATATTCAGTTTAATTTATTAGCTCTTTTTAAAGTTGTTAAAGACGAATATAGTTTCCCTACAAACAAGTGTTTGGATACTGCCTCCTTTCCTAACTGTAAATAAAAACCAAAAGCCTACTGCGTCATTGGCGCTTAACTGAAAACGGATTATATTACAAATATTTTCTTTTCCAGTTCTTACAGTATTGAAAATAAAAATACAATTACAGTGGAATAAATTCTTGAACTGATGGACCTTTCAACAATTAATATCATTATTCATCAAATATTCAATTTGATGTTGTTTATACTTTCCAATACTGTTCAAGACGAATATAGTTTTCAGTAAAGCGCCAATGACGCACTAGGTTTTAGACTTTTACAATGAGAGAAGGAGGTCATACCCAAACTCTTGTTTGTGGTGATTTTTGTTCGTTTCAAGCTTGATTTGCATATTCAATTTAAGTTTCACTCGTTTTAAGATTTATTTATTAATTTACATTAATATTTATTGTGTGTTTGTTTGCATTAGATAGAGAGATAGATAGATAGATAGATAGATTTATTCATAATCAATTAATCATACAAGAAAATACATTGTGCTAATCCCCCAAAGACTCCTAGGCCTGTAACAGAGGGGGAATACATACCGTTTAAATTAAACACTAAATCAATAGAAAAACATTAAAATAGGCCTACATTGAATAATCCAATCAACACATACAATCCAATCACAACACTCCTAATCCCCCTAGAAAGGCTTAATTATTTAATTTCTGTTTGTTTTAAGTTTCATTTATTCTTCAATAGGAAAAGATTTTTTTTCGTTTTAAGCTTGATTTTCATTTTCAATTTAAGTATCACTCGACTTGAGATCTATTTATTCATTTATAATATTACTTGTATGTTTTTGCTATGATTGCTTATTTAATTTCTGTCCGTTTTCGGTTTCATTTATTCTTTAGTAGTAATTTCTGGTCGTTTTGAGTTTGAATTTTAAAAGGTATTTGTATCTGCTGAGCTTAAGTTTAAAATGACCTTTACTTTTCTTTGAAAAACTCATTTTTCGGAAAGTTTTTTTTTTAATTAATTTTTGTTCGTTTTTGATTGCAAGAAATTTCAAGTTTTTAAAAATTCCTTATTTCAAAACCAAATTAAAAAAAAATCAAACATTCATCAAAGTATCAAAACTGATATCAAAGTAACAATATCAAAGTGAAAAAATGGGTTTGTGTCAACCTCGGAGTTTTTATTATCTGATGTTTGAACTATTTTTAACAAAATTGCTATCCCAAAATTTTTATCGAATGGGTTTGGGAAAAAAGGCGTGGGGGGACTAGATTAAGCTTTGGCCTCTTTTGACTCTTTAAAAGTGAGCTAGAACTTTCTCTTTTCAATTAAATGAGCCCTCTCTGAAGTTTATACGAGTATCCCTTATATAAGAACCATATATATCCCCAGAGTGTAACTTACAACGCCTATCCCTGGGCCCTGGGGGGTTGTGTCAACCCTGGAGTTTTAATATCTGATGGTTGAACTATTTTTAACAAAATGCTCACCTGAAATTTTTATCGGATGGGTTTATCCATCCGATACGCCCAAAGGCGTTGAGGACGGGAGGGGCTAGTTGCCCTCTGATCTTTTTCACTCTGAGAAAATGAACTACAACTTTTAGTTTCCATCCAAATGAACCCTCTCTAAAGTTTATATGAGCATACCTTCCATAAGAACCACATACGCCTCCAGGACAACACTTACAACGTCTATCCCGCGGGCTCTGGGTTTTTTTTTTTGTTATCTAATTTTTGAACAATTTCCAAAACACTGGTTATCTCAAATTTGTAGGGGACAGGTTTGGGGAAAACAGAGCGTGGGGGGGGGTAGTTTAACTCTCTTGACTCTTAAAAAGTGAACTAGAACTTTCAATTTCCAATCAAATGAGCCCTCTATGAAGTTTATGCGTGCATCTCTTTCATAAGAACCATGAGAGGGGGGCTAGTTGCCCTCCCATCACTTTCGACTATTAAAAAGGGCACTAGCCCTATGAATTTCCAATCGAATGAGCCTCTTTTGAAGTTTCTACGACAACGCCTTCTATAATAACCTTGTATGTCCCCAGGGCATAACTTAAAACCCTTGCCCTAAGGGTTGTGGGGGAGTGTCCTCCTCAAAAACGTATTTTCTATCTGTAAATTAACTACGCTGAACAAAATGGCTATCTCAAAATTTGATTGGATGTGTTTGGGGGAATGATAGGTGTGGGGGGGGATAGTTGCCCTCCCATCACTTTTGACTATTAAAAAGGGCACTAGCCCTATGAATTTCCAATCGAATGAGCCTTTTTTGAAGTTTCTACGACAACGCCTTCTATTATAACCTTATAAGTCCCGAGGGCATAACTTAAAACCCTTGCCCTAAGGGTTGTGGGGGAGTGTCCTCCTCAAAAACGTATTTTCTATCTGTAAATTAACTACACTGAACAAAATGTCTATCTTAAAATTTTGATTGGATGTGTTTGGGGAAATGATGCGCGTGGGGGGGGGAGGGTAGTTGCCCTCCAATCACTTTCGACTATTAAAAAGGACACTAGCCCATTGAATTTCCAATCGAATGATCCTTTTTTGAAGTTTCTAGGACAGCGCCTTCTATAAAAACCTTGTATGCCCCCAGGGCATAACTTAAAACCCTTGCCCTGAGGGTTGTGGGAAGTGTCCTCCTCAAAAATATATTTTCTATCTGGAAATCAACTACGCTGAACAAAATGGCTCTCTCAAAATTTTGACTGAATGTGTTTGGGGGAATGATGGGCGTGGGGGGGGGGGGCTAGTTGCCTTTCAATCATTTTCGACTATTAAAACGGGACTAGAACTCTCGATTTCCAATCGAAAGAGCCCCCTTTGAAGTTTCTACGACGCCCCCTTCCATATGAAGTGCCTCTGGGAAAAAAAAAATAAAACATTGGAGCCGTAAAGAGTCCTTAAATTACAACCCTTGCCCTGAGGGCTGCGGGGGAGTTGTCATCCTCAAAGACCTAATTTTGGGAACTTAAAACTACGTTTAATAAAATGGCTGTCTCAAAATTTTGATTGGATATGTTTGGGGAAAAGGTGGGCATGAGAGGGGGGTTAGTTGCCCTCAAATCACTTTCGACTATTAAAAATGGAACTAGCCCTTTGAATTTCTAATTGAATGAGCCTTTTTTGAAGTTTTTACGACACCGCCTTCTATAAAAACCTTATATGGCCCATAGGGTATAGCTAAAACCCTGGCCTTGAGGGTTTTGGGAGAGTGTCCTCCTCAAAAATATACTTTCTATCTGAAAGTCAACGACGCTGAACAAAATGGCTATCTCAAAATTTTGATTGGATGTGTTTGGGATAATGATGAGCGTGGGGGGGGGGGGGGTAGTTGCCCTCCAATCACTTTCGACTATTGAAATGGGCACTAGCCCTTTGAATTTCCAATCGAATGAGCCGTTTTTTAAGTTTCTATTACAACGCCTTTATAAAAGCCTTATATGCCCCCAGGACATAACTTAAAACCCTTGCCCTAAGGGTTGTGGGGGAGTGGCCTCCTCAAAAACATATTTTCTATCTGGAAATCAACTACACTGAACAAAATGGTTGTCTCAAAATTTTGATTGGATGTGTTTGGGGGAACGATGGGCGAGGGGGGGGGGGCTAGTTGCCCTCCCATCACTTTCGACTATTGAAAAGGGCACTAGCCCTTTGAATTTCAAATCGAATGAGCCTTTTTTGAATTTTCTACGACAACGCCTTCTATAAAAACCTTATATGCCCCAGTGCATAACTTAAAACCCTTGCCCTGAGGGTTGTAAGGGAGTGTCCTCCTCAAAAACATATTCTCTATCTGGATATCAACTACGCTGAACGAAATGGCTATCTCTAAATTTTGATTGGATGTGTTTGGGGAAATGATGGGCTTGGGGGGGGGGGGCTAGTTGCCCTCCAATCACTTTCGACTATTAAAAAGGGCACTAGCCCTTTGAATTTCCAATCGAATGAGCCTGTTTTGAAGTTTCTACGACAACGCCTTCTATAAAAACCTGATATGCCCTCAGGGCACAAAATAAAACCCTTGCCCTGAGGATTGCGGGGGAGTGTCCTCCTCAAAAATATATTTTCTATCTGGAATTCAACTACCCTGAACGAAATGGCTATCTCAAAATTTTGATTGGATGTGGCTTGGGGGGGGGAATGATGGGCTTGGGGGGGCTAGTTACCCTCCAGTCATTTTCGACTATTAAAAAAGGCACTAGAACTCTCGATTTCCAATCAAATGAGCCCCCTTTGAAGTTGCTACGACGACCTCGTCCATATGAAGTGCCTCTGGGGGAAAAAAAAAATAATAATAAAATAATGGAGCCGTATGGCCTTTACTATAGGCAATGCCACAGCGTTGCCTCTGATAGTATTGGTTATTGGGAAGTATACAGGTGTTTTCAGGAGATTTTTTTTCTAGTGGGGGGTCGGGGTCGGAGTAGGGGTTACGGTGGAGGATCTTTCTATGGAGGATATTTCCTTGGGGGAAGGAAGATTTCCATGAAGGGGACGCCAGATTTCCCAGCATTATTTAAAAAAACGATCAGAAATTAAATAAGAAAACAAGTTTTTTTCAACCGAAAATAAGGAGCAACATTAAAACTTAAAACAAAGAGAAATTATTACGTATATGAGAGGGTTCGCCCCCTAGTCAATACCTCGCTCTTTACGCTAAAGTTTTTTGGTAATTTCAAAAGAGCTATCTATTCTAATTAACCGGCCTTTGTGATTCAAGGGTTTGTGATTCGAACAAAATTAGAACTTTAGCGTAAAGAGCGAGGTATTAATAGGGGGAGAGAACTCCCTAATATACGTAATAAAAACATACGAATATATAAATTCGTTGCGTAATTTAATTCGTAAGTTACGTTAGAACAAAATTTTGAGAAAGCCAATTAGCCAAAAAAAGGAAAATTAATATGCGAATTTCGTTTTAATTATTCATGAACGGTGAGCCAAAATCAAAGCTGCATTAATTCATAAAAGTTCAGAAATTAACTAAAAAAAACAAGTTTTTTTAACTGAAAGTAAGGAGCGACATTAAAACTTAAAACGAACAGAAATTATTCCGTATATGAAAGGGGCTGTCCCCTCCTCAAAGCCTCGCTCTTTACGCTAAAGTTTGACTCTGTCTCACAACTTTATTTTTTAAAACAATAAAAACTTACTGTAAAGAGCGAGGCGTTAAGGAGGGGACAGCCCCTTTCATATACGGAATAATTTCTGTTCGTTTTAAGTTTTAATGTCGCTCCTTACTTTCAGTTAAAAGAGCTTGTTTTTTTTTTTTTTTTTTTAGTTAATTTAACAAAAGAACCAATACGAATTTCAAAAATCTTGACTACGACAGTAACTTCTGAATTATCAAACGATAAAGAAACCTACGGAAATCATAAGATGCAGCTGATTAATGAGGCTTTAGACTAGTTCATCATTAAGGCAACTTTTGGAGGCTTACCCCCTCCAAATAAGTAGCTTGGAAAGCTTTCATGAATATACATAAATCTTCAGTCGTAGTGTAATAGAGTCGGACCAATCTCACAATGAGGAATAGAAGCTGTCTTGGTTAGGAGCAATAATTTTTGTAATAATTTACATATTTTAATTATATATTAATTATAATTAGTAATTTTAATATCGAATAATTTTTATATTTTTGATTGAAAAGGCAATTTCTGCTTTGATTTATATTTATTAGATGGTAATCGAAGTATATTCTTATAACCGTTTGTATTTTATAACGTGCGTTGGTAAATTCAGAATATTGAAAAAAGAGTGGGCGGATGAATAGACTAAAATTTTGATTGTTTTGGCTGTTTATTAGACATGTTTGCAATAATGTAACTAAGTAGGGATTCTTTGATATCAGTTTGAAACTTATGGAGCTTGCTAGCAAACTACCCTAACGTACCTACACCTATCTGCCTACCCATAGTGCCCTTACTCGTTTGGTGTAATTTTTATTTTATTTTCCATGTTTGATATGTTTGGTTCTTTTCTTTTTGTCGCTTCGCTTTCTTCTTTTGTACATTGGCGTAATTTCTTCAAAATCAAGGGGGGGGGGCAAAGTTGGAGAAAATTTTCCTAAATTAAGTAAAAATGACACTGAAAACCGAAAAATGACCATAGAGTACCATAAAGGCAAAGATATACTAAAGAAAACTGAGCCGTTTCTCCGGATAGTTGAATTACTGTATACAGGCTTATTTTAGTCTTGATAGGATTTTTGAAGAAACTAAATTTTAGCTGACGGGGGGGGGGGGAACTGGGGTCTGGAGGGAAGTTGCATCACTGCCCCATAACAATTTATGCCCCTGCTATTTTAACGGGTTATAAATAAGTTACCATTATTACACTTACAGTAGTAGTAGTGGGTAGTTACCCCTTTCCCCACCCAAATCCACCGTGTATCCAATCCACCGCAGATAATATCAAAAGTAAGAACATTACCCCTTCATTAGGGCTAAGACTAAATGCTAGACAGTAAAGCAAAATGAACATTTTTTAAGCATCTGCATATTTCTGCATGACATTTTCTGTGATATGAATTTCTAAGAATGATGAGAATTACCTTTAAGTCGTAAGTGGCAACCCAATAAATGCTTAATTCTACTTCTTATTGTCAAATTGGAATATTTTAACCCCCTAAATGTGTATATCAAACTGTAAGTATGGTTAAAAGCCCGCCCCCCTTCCATCCAGATGTGTCCTAATATGATGAAGATTTAAATTTTACGTTCCCTTCCAACCATGAATATTTCCTGATGGTGAATATTTTTTTCCCGAGCTTTAACCTCTAGAAGTGAGTCATAGATCTGATTATGACTCATAGCTAATCGATATCTCTCATGGATGAGACACGTTTAGGAAACAAAATAGGAAAAACTTTTAATGAAAGGAAAGTCAGATTTTTCCAGAAATCGTCAAATGGAGAGAATTGCGTGAGTTCATTTGCATTGTAGAGCTGAGGGACGTATCGTTCAAATGAGACCTAAAGATATTAAATAAACAAATGCTAAGTTTGAACGCAACCTGTTTCTATAAAGAACTGTCTTAGTTGCCGTAGTGACTTGTCGTAAATCACGGCAGTAAAGAACCTTCCTTTTGGAAAATAAATTTAAAACAAAGTTTTTCTGAAGGAAGTAAAGAGCTAGGTTTTAAAATCGAATTCTGTGAATGAATAGATTAATGAATGATCTGGAAAAGATTAGACTTGCGCTAGATTAGCCAAAAAATTAAATAACGGAAACGTGGCTTAAAAATTTGTTTTCTAGGATCCAGGGGCGTAGCTCCAGCATTTTTATTGGGGAAGGATAAGAGGGGTTCATATCCAGTTAGTCAAAGGGCATGGACTATATAATATGTTTCTTTCTCCAAATTATTTGCTAGATTATTAGCCTAATAATTTGCTGGCTGGATTATTTCAAAGTGAGATGCAGTGACATCTAATGTGTTTTCATTTTCCAGGTTTCGTTAGTTTAAACCATTGACCAAACGATCGTTACCGGGAGTTGTAGTAAACAAACTATGAGTAAACAAACTATGAGTGATTCTAAATCAGGTAAATATTGAAAGATTTCAACTTATTTCATGACTATCTAACATAAAAAAAAATCTTGCTTCTTTGTATATAAATAAAATAAAAAAGACAAGTTTTTAAACTGAAAGTAAGGAGCGACATTAAAACTTAAAACGAACAGAAATTATTCCGTATTTGAAAGGGGCTGTCCCCTCCTCAATACCTCGCTCTTTACGCTAAAGTTTTTATTGTTTTAAAAAATAAAGTTGTGTGACAGATTTAAACTTTAGCGTAAAGATCGAGGTATTGAGGAGGGGACAGCCCCTTTCATATACGGAATAATTTCTGTTCGTTTTAAGTTTTAATGTCGCTCCTTACTTTCAGTTAAAAAAACTTGTTTTTTTTTAATTTAATTTCTGAACCTTTTTGAATTAATGCAGCTTTGATTTTGGCTCACCGTACATGAATAATTAAAACGAAATTTGCATATTAATTTTACTTTTTTGGCTAAATGGCTTTCTCGAAATTTTGTTCTGACGTAACTTACGAATTAACTTACGTAACAAACTTCTATATTCGTATGTTTTATTACGTATATGAGGGAGTTTGCCCCCTAGTCGATACCTTGCTCTTTACGCTAAAGTTCGAATTTTGTTCGAATCACAAACCCCTGAATCACAAAGGCTGGTTAATTAGAAAATAGATAGCTTTTTTGAATCTACTAAAAAAACGTTAGCGAAAAGGGCGAGGTATTGACTAGGGGGCGAACCCCCTCATATACGTTATAATTTCTGTTTGTTTTAAGTTTTAATGTTGCTCCTTACTTTCAGTTGAAAAAACTAGTCTTTTTGTTTAATTTCTGATCGTTTTTTTCAAAATGCTGGGAAATCCGGCGCCCCTCCATAGAAATGTCCCTTCCCCCAAGGAAACATACTCCATGGAACTATCCTCCCCCGTAACCCCCTCCTCCAGACCCCCCCCTCAGAAAAACATCCCTCCTGAAACGTCTTTATACTTCCCATCAACCAATACTATATGTAAACAATGGGCAAAGTTCATAACTTACAGCCCTTCTCCTGAGAACTGTGGGGGATTAAGTCATCCTCAAAGACATATTTATTAGATTTTCGACTATGCTGAACAAAATGGCTATCTCAAAACTTTGATTGGATGACTTTGGGGAAAAAAATGAGTGTTGGAGGGGGCCAAATTGCCCTCCAATTTTTTTGGTCACTTTAAAAGGGCACTATAACTTTTAATTTTCGTTCAAATGAGCCCTCTTACGATATTCTAGGACTACTGGATCGATTTGATCACCCCTGGGGAAATAAAAACAAAAACAAAAAAACAAACAAATAAACACGCATCCGTGATCTTTCTTCTGACATAAATACAAAATTCCACATTTTTGCAGATAGGAGCTTGAAACTGCCGCAGTAAGGTTTTCTGATACGCTGAAGCCGATGGTGTGATTTTCATTAAAGTTTTATGACTTTTTATGGGTGTTTCCCCCTTTTTTCGAAAATAAGGCAAATTTTCTGAGGCGCTTAACTTTTGATGGGTAAAACTAAACTTAATGAAACTTATTTATTTGAAATCAGCATAAAAATCTAATTCTATTGATGTATCAATGGGTATCAAAATTCCGGTTTTTAGAGTTTCGGTTACTATTGAGCCGGGTCGCTCCTTACTTGCAGTTCGTTACCACGAATTGTTTGATTGATTGGGAAAATTCATTCAACAGAGCAATTACTCATTTCAAGGAGGAATGTTGTATATCAGTTAGAAAACTAACAAGTACTTTGATAGAGTAATTATGTGGCGCATTGGATAGCCTTTGAGTTTTGAGTTTGAAAACCTTTGAGTTTTGCTTATAGGAGTTTCAAGGGCGCCACCTATTGTCTCGCTATTAAAGTAACTGGTGTAACTTCCCCCCTAACTGCCAGCAAACTACGAGTTACATCAATGGCACTGTAGTCAGGCGTAAATTTGTTTTATCCACAGGCGTTTCTAAGCAGAGTTGCCACCCGATAAGGAAAAAATCCCTAGATTTTAGGGATCTTTGGGTTGATTTAATGATTTTCTTGTATTATCTAGTGATATATGTGCTGATTTAATGAATTTTTGTTTAGGCAATACAAAAAGTCATTAGAAATAGTGATAAATGACTAGGGCTAGCAACCCTGGTAAAGCGTAATGACTAGGCTGCACTTGTTAATGAAGACCAATTTTACGACTTTTACTTGCCAATTTTAACAAATTTACTTACCAATTTTAACAATTTTACCAAATTTACTTACCAATTTTAACAATTTTACCGCTACAGGGCTAAAAATGTACCCATGCGTTATTTGCTGAGTTGGGCTGTGGTCAACTTTCAAGCGTCAAAAGAAACTTTTTCTGAAATACCGTAATGGATCATTCATAAATCTTATGACTATGAATGCGCCCTGGGCGAAATGGCTGTGACGTTGTATTTATTGTCGTAAAAACGTTACAGACGTTCAATTATTCAAAATTTATATGTTGTGCTTGCAGTATTATTTCTTTCCAGCTGCAGTAGGCCTAAACGAGCGCGCATAATTCTTAACATCACGGGCAAGATATCCCCCCCCCCAACAAGGGACATGTAATAGGGAGGGTGTTAGTAAAAGATCTTGGTTGAGGCAAGATATTAGAAGTCATCCGGTTTCCATAGGAAGGATATATCAGTTTCTGGCTTAGGACAATTTTCTCTGGGTAAACCTTTAAAATTCAAACAAATTTCCTATGGCTTAAAGCTGATGCTCTGTGATGCTGCAGTTATTCTCCATGATCTTGTTGGGAATTTTAGCTTAAGCTGAATAAAAATTACTAAATAAATTCTATGAAAAAAAACGAAGTTGAACACAAAACTTACAAATGTTACGTCTCAGTTTGGCTTTTTTTTTATCAAAACCCACTGGATTTCAAAAGACTAGCCATACAAAACGCAATTTTTAGCCTTATTAGTATAATTTTAAACATGGTTTTTCTTTTTTACAACTTTTTATGTGTTTGCAAAAGCAACAAATATCAGCAAAGTTTGCAAGCACTGAAAAAAAAAAAAACCGCTAGAGGCAAAAACGTGAAAAAAAAAACCCACTAAAGGTGTGATGAATGGTGATGAAAAGTGTAATGAATGTGAGGATTGAAAGTAAACATAAACCATGACCTGCAGTTGCGGGATCTTTTCTTTATGTGTTCTGGACTGGGTGACTGACAACGGCGTAATCGTACATAACTTTATCTGTTGACCAAGGGTACATCCAGGAATTTTGATCGGGGGGTTACAATTAAATACTTTTAAAGATGCATCAAAAATTCACTTATGTGCATTTTGTGAGTCAGATAATTTTTTTTTTTTTGGGGGGGGGGGGGGTAATACCCCTGACCCCCCTGGACACAGCCTTGCTGTTAACATTATTCTTTACATCTTAGCACTTCCATTTCAATTAATCGCTTGTCCTTAAAAACTTCTCACGTCTCACATGTATCTTGGTAGTATCATCTTGCAGCTGAAATTGCAGCTCAAAAAACTTTACATAATAAACACATGAAGCTCAAAAATTTCGTAGAAAAACAAAATGGGTGAAAAGCCAGGAATTTCTGTTGGAAAAAATTAAAGGAGGCGTTCCTTTTCCAAATTTCAATCTGAAAATTCTTCTCCCAGGTAAAACTTGTTTTTTATCCCTTTTTGGAGAGATTCGAACGTAGCTTTTGGTTTCTTTGCAATTTATAAAATCTTTTTAAAGACTAGAATTTCAGTACAGTCTAAACACACCGTAAGAAAAAAAATAAGTAAAAATCACCAGATTGTTAACAAAATCCCTGAAATCGAGATGAATTAACTTGTAAATTTAATTGAGCGTAATCCATGACTTGAAGTCTTTAGCCGAATTTTCATTTTGTATCTTACGGGCATAGCAGATAGCTATTTCAACCGGCAGCCCAAGTCCATCCAAAAGTCAACCGATGATATCAAATAGTTCGTAGTAACGAACTGTAAGTAAGGAGCGACTCGGCTCGACAGCAAGCGAAATTCTAAGAAATGGGATTTTAATATCAATAGATACATCAAAAGAATCAAATTCTTATACTGATTCCAAATATATAAGATTCATCAAGTTTAGTGTTACCCATCAATAGTTACAAGCCTGAGAAAAATCACCTGATTTTTGAAATAGGGAGAAATACCCCCTAAAATTAAAGGAATCTTAATGACAATCGCACCACCAAATTCAGCGTACCAGAAAACCCTACTACAGAAGTTTCAAGCTCCTATCGGCAAAATGTGGAATTTTACTATGTATGCCAGAAGACAGATTACGGATGTGTGTTTATTTGTTTTTGTTTTCCCAGGGGTGATTGTATCAAAATAATGGTCCTAGAAGATCGGAAGAGGGTTCATTTGTACGGAAATTAAAAGTTCTAGTGCCCTTTTAAGTGACCAAAAAGATTGGAGGGCAACCTGGCCCCCTCCGACGCCCATTTTTCCCCAAAGTTATCTGATCAAAATTTTGAAACAGCCATTTTATTCAGTATAGCTGAAAGATTAAATAATGTCTTTAGGTGTAAAATGACCCCCCCCTCCCACAGTCCGTAGGGAGAGGTCTGTAAGTTATGAAATTCGCCCATTGTTTGCGTATTGAATTTGTTATTTGGAAGTATACACATTTTTTTGGAGGGAGAGGGTTTGTGCTTGGGGTAGATTTCTATAGCGAGAATCTTCCTTGAAGAGGGAAATTTATGGGGGGGGGGGGGTGTGAATGTTCCCGGGGAAATGTTACGCTGGGGGGATTTGACAGAATTACTATACGAAATTCTTTTCTTTTTTTTACATTCTTTTTGCCAAAATTTTCTTGTAGAGATGTTCCGGGGGAATTATCTGGGGCATTTTTCCCGCGTGTTTTGATTTCCGGGAAATAATTTTCACGGAAGGAGGCACTTCTGGAGTGATCGAGAAACCGATTAGAGATTAAAGTGTTACTCAAATCAAACAATGTCAAGAAGAATTTTTCTGGCTGAATCGTCCGCAAGCAATTTGAAAGGGAGGGGGATTGTCAACGAGGATGTAACCGTCTTGATAGAATTAGACGAGGGGTGGGAGGTGGATTTTAAGGTGGATGAAATATCCACGGACGAGTTTTCCTTGAGGGAGAGGGGCATATTTCATAGAGGGTGAGTCAGATTTACCGGCATTATTTGAAAAATGAACAGAAATTATTTCATACATGAAGGGTTGCCCCCTCATCAATGGCTTACTCTTTGCGCTAAAGCTTGACTGTTTGTCCCAATTTTTTAAGAGCGTCTACTGAAACATGGGGCCGTTTAATTAGACTAGGAAGCTTTTTTAAAAGTGCTAACAGCTTTAGCGTAAAGAGCAAGGTATTGAGGAGAGGGCAACACTGCATATACGAAATAAATCTGCCAAAATTAATATGCAAATTTTGCTTTTGTTTTCGTGTACAGTGAGCCAAATTCGAACCTCCTTTAGTTGAAAAAGGTTCAGAAATTAAGTAAAAGAAACAATTTTTTTTTAACTGAAAGTAAGGAGCGACATTAAAACTTAAACCGAAAAGAAATTATTCCGTATACGAAAGGGGCTTTCACCTCCTCAACGCTTTACTCTTTACGCTAAAGTTTTTATTGTTTTAAAAAGTAGAATTGTGACAAAGAGCCAAACTTTATCGTAAAGAGTGAGGCGTTGAGGATGGGGTAGCCCCTTTCATAAACGGAATAATTTCTGTTCGTTTAAAGTTTTAATGTCGCTCCTTACTTTAAGTAAAAAGGACTGTTTTTTTATTTAACTGTGAGAAAAATTTGCACTTAGCTGATTGAATCGGTATTTTGCGTTCAAAACCATGTTAGCTCAATAATTATTATAGAGACTGGACTTATATTCGCGTCCGATTTTAATAGGCAAAAATTTAAATGAGCGAAATTTGTGTGTAAGTTCTTTGAAAGGAAATGCGGATAGTGAATAAAACTTTAATAAGGTATCCTGGATGGGGCCTTAAGAAGTCCTTATAGGCCGACACCTTTCTAGAATTCTGATTTACAGCGTCATGAAGAATTTACAAAAACATGTTTTAATATAAAAAAAAAATCTTAAAATAAGATTCAAGTCATTGGAATTTTGTCCTCGAAAACCTATAGTCAAAGAAGTAGGCTTGAACTAAAAGTGAAAGCAAAATTCTTTTTGCCGAAGTTAAAACAGGTATACCTGTCTTCGATGCCATATCCAGGATTTTTCGAGGAGGGGGGGGGGGTATTTTTTCGGAAGGTTTTACAAAAAAATCAAAAAAAACACTTCCAACATTTGTTTAAATGCATTTTTGTTGTGTTTTCTGGAGCCGGATAAAAATTTCGTGGGGAGCTCAAACCCCCTAAAACGCCCCCCCCCTGGAAGCCTGTCTGATATGCAATCCGCATGTCTTTTAGTGTCAAAATCTACTTTTCAATACCCATTTGATCTTGCCATCAGCAATTCAGATTTTTAGGAGAAGTTGAGGCTCATGAACGTGAAAGATAATTCAGAGAATCGGATACGTTTTATTAAAAATCGTGAACAGCTACAACTATTACATTTCTGGCCGGATAATCGCTTTTACCTGCGAAAAATCGTTTACCAGTGTTTAATAATCGTTTACCTACGTTAATCGTTTACGAATAATCGTTACTACGAATAATCGTTTAAACAGAATATAAACGGCTTTCGCCTTTATCAAACAGTTCGTGGTAACGAACTGTAAGTAAGGAGCGACCCGGCTCAATGGTAACCGAAACTCTAGAAAACGGTATTTTGATACAAATAGATACATCAAAAGAATCAAATTTTAATGCTGATTTCAAATATATAAGTTTCATCAATTTTAATCCCACCCATCAAAAGTTAGGCGCCTGAGAATATTTGGCTGATTTTCGAAAAAAGGGAGAAAGACCCCCTAAAAGTTATAGAACCTTAATTAAAATCACACCATCGTATTCCGCGTATCAGAGAACCCTACTGTAGAGGTTTCAAGATCCCATCTACAAAAATGTGGAATTTTGCATTTTTTGCCAGAAGAAAGATCACGGGTGCGTGTTTATTTGTTTTTTTTTTTCCCAGGGGTGATCGTATCGAACCAGTTGTCCTAGAATATCGTGGAAGGGCTCATTGGAATGGAAATTGAAAGTTCTAGTGCCCTTTTTAAGTGACCAAAAAAAATGGAGGGCAACTAGGCCCCCTCCCACGCTCATTTTTTTCCCAAAGTCACCTGATCAAAATATTGAGATAGCCATTTTGTTTAGCATGTTCGAAAATATTATAAGTATGTCTTTTAGGATGACTTAATCCCCCGAACTTCCCGGGGGGAGGGCTGAAAGTTATGAACTTTACCCAATGTTAACATATAGCATTGGTTATTTGGAAGTATACAGACGTTTTCAGGGGAGATTTTTTCCTGGTAGTGGGGGGGGGGGGGGTCAGGGGTTATGTGGGAGGATCTTTCCACGAAGGAAGTTTTCATGGGGGAAGGGACATTGCTATGAAGGGGACGCCGGACTTCCCAGCATTATTTAAAAAAAGATCATAAATTTAATATAAAAAAACAAGTATTTCAACTGCAACAGCAGCAACATCGAAACTTTAAACGAACAGAAAATATTACATATATAATTGGGTTCACCCCGTAGTCAATGCCTCGCTCTTTAAGCCAAAGATTTTTTAGTACTTTCATAAGAGCTATTTATTCTAATTATCGGCCTTTGTGATTAAGCGGTCATTTCTAAAGAATTGGAACAAAATTTGAACTTTCGCTTAAAGAGCAAGGTATTGACTAGGGGGCGAACCCCCTAATAAATGTATTAAAAATATATGAATATAGAAGTTCGTTACGTAAGTTAATTCGTAAGTTACGTATATTTATTACTAATAAAAACGTTCGTAAATAAAATTAAACAAGTTTCGAGAAAGCCATTTAACTAAATAAAAGTAAATTAATATGAAAATTTTGTTTTAATTATTCATGTACGGTGAGCCAAGATCAAAACCTGCATTTTATTCAAAAACGTTCAAAAATTAAATAAAAAAACAAGTTTTTTAAACTGAAAGTAAGGAGCGACATTAAAACTTAAAACGAACAGAAATTATTCTGTATATGAAAGAGACTGTCCCCTCCTCAACGCCTCGCTCTTTACGCTAAAGTTTGACTCTGTCTCACAACTTTATTTTTTAAAACAATAAAAAACTTTAGCGTAAGGAGCGAGGCGTTGAGGAGGGGACAGTCTCTTTCATATACAGAATAATTTCTGTTCGTTTTAAGTTTGAATGTCGCTCCTTACTTTCAGTTTAAAAAACTTGTTTTTTTATTTAATTTATGTTACAGACCAGGCAATTAATGACGGCGTTATTAATTTCATATTATGACAGAATAACGGCAATTAATACTGGCTGATAAACCTGCCAGTGCAGAGCTGAAGAAAAAACTAAATAATTTTTGCGATAATCTATTTTGTTGATTTTCTTATTTTTCTCTTAGAGCCTTTTCTTAATAAATCACTTCTCTAAAAACTTCTCTAAAACTTCTTCTCTCTAAAAACTTCTCACGTCTATAATAAATAGCTAGCACTATTTAAGGGCTGTGTTTTACAATTTATCTTTGTAGTACCCCCTGAGAAAGAATCAAACAAACTCAAGATAATTGGAAAAGGGAAAGCTTATTTACCATTCTCAAACGAAACTTCCCCCCTTACTGAAAGTATGTCATAAATAACCAAGTAAAAAAAAATCCCCTGCATTTTGTCCCCTCTTATTTTTAAATTGCTTAATCAATTTAATACCCCGTAGTTGTCTAGGATACATGAACACGAATTTTTTGTGCACTTATTGGTTTAAAGGTGGGCTAATTACAAAGAAACTAAACTAATAACTGTAATTTTGATAGCTTAAAAAGTCATATGAAAAAAAAAATTGTAGCCTATGCTATAGTTTAAAAATTGCAGTTAACCAACATCATATAATAAATAATTAAAAATGTATATCTTTACAGACTAGACAAATGTTTGAGGAGCTTTAAAGGTGATTTTTTAACTGAAAAAATATTGGAAAGGTCTTTCCTTTTATTAAACATAAAATTCAAAATGGATTGCTTGACATAAAAAATTTCTTTCTATTTTTGCAGGGATTTTAGACGTGGCTTTTATTTATTTAAAACCTTAAAATTGCTTTCTAGAACTAAAAATCCCAGCCAAGTCTAAACACACAACGGAAAAATAGCCATAACGATTATTATAGGCAAGGCCGTATCCAGGAAGGAGGGGGGGTAGGGGGATTGATATCCCCCCCCCCAAAAAAAATATTGTCCGACTGGTAAAAACGTAACGGAAATGCATTAAAAAAATTGATGCATTTTTTAAGTTTTATTCGTACCCCCCCCCCTCCCCCCCGATAAATACGGTATTGGTTACAGGTATAAAAATCACCAAAAGAACCACAAAATAAGGGAGATCGTGATAAATTTGCTGAACTTGCCAACCTAAACCATGACTTGAAGTGTGTAGCCCTATTGTTTTTTTTGTCTTATGGACATAATGAAAAGCTAATCAGCTAAGGAATTTGCGAAAAAAGTATTTTTTCAACTCTGCATCAGAAAGCAAGGTTTGTAATTGACTGATTCATCTGGCATTTTCTTCGTAAAACCAACAATGAAAAAAAGGGTTTTTGTCTTTAAATGTGTTATGGCGTGATATTAATCCATGAGATTTGGAAAATGCTCAAAAGATATAAGGCATAATACGAAACGTTCTACTTGTCAAGTGCAGGGATAAAAAAAAAACTATGTTCCATATATTCTATATATTTTCATACAACTATATAACTGTTCATATAACTATATAATTATATATGTTCATATAACCATGAACTTATGTTCCGTATGTTCCAATATTTTACTATGTTGATCTTTTTCCTCTTAGAACCTTTTCTTGATAAATTGCTGGCTCTTAAAAACTTCTCACGTCTATAATAAATAGCTAGCACTATCTAAAGGCTAGCACTATATAAATAGCTAGCACTATCACTATCTAATAGCTAGCACAATTTTTCTTCGAAGAACCCTATGAGAAAGAATCAAACAGACTCAAAAGGAAAAGCTTATTTAACATTCTCATAGGAAACTTTTTCCCTTACAGAAAGCAGGTCATAAATAACCAAGTCAAAAAAATTCTCTGTCTCCCCCTTCTCTTTCAAATTACTTAATCAATCTAGTGATACGTAGTTGTCTAGGATACGCGAATAAGAATTGGTGTAGACGTCTAGGTTTGAAGATAGGGTAATTCAAAAGAAATTGGGAACAATAAATTTTCGACAGCTTAAAAAATTATATAATAAAATTGTAGCTTAATTTTCAGGTAGAAAATTACCACTTAACGAAATAATTTTGTAGAACAGGAAAATGTCTAAGAAATTTTAACGAAAGAATTTCTAAATAAAACATTAAAGAAACATATTTTTAGTGCAAAATTCAAAATGATAATTCTTTCCTTATGCAAAAAAATTCCAAGATACGCGAATAAGAATTTTGTACACGTCCAGGTTCAAAGATAGGCTAATTCCAAAGAAATTGGCAACAACAACATTATTTAATCGTAGTTTCGATAGTTTTAATAAGTATATAAAAATAATGGCTTAATTAATAGTTTAAAATTACAGCTTGAGAATAATCTATAATAAATGGGGAGCGACCCCCCTTCCCCCACATGGTATACATCTCAGAACTCCAAGTATGTCACACAGTTTCACCATGCTTGGCACACTTTAGTCACGCTTGGCTTACACCAAGTGGTGTACGTCATTTCGAAAGGTGGGCGCCACGTCGATTAAAAAAGTTTTTTGTTTTTTTTTAATATAAATTTTCAAACAGGAAATCGTTAGTTAAATTTTAGAGCAAGATTCACAATCAAAAGGCTTAGTTCAGTGATTAGAAGGATGTGCCACGGAGGATTTTTGCCCAAGGGAGAATGGAGTCACTGTTTCTTTATTTTCACTGACTCCTGAGCATATGAAGGGTAGCCGACTCCCTACCCTAACTCCAAAGCAAGAAGCTGTAAGCCTTCTTAGGTCCAATCTTCAAGCACCATTGAATTCGATTAAAGAAGAATATACGGCCAAAGGACAATTAATGGTTGCTTGAATCCCTTTAAATGATTAGTTGGAAAAATCTAAGTCGTTCTAACCATTTCTAAATGTTATTTTTTATCCTTGTATTTAATTATTTTTTGGTAGTAAATCTTGCTAGAGCAAAATTTACCACTGCTAGAATCCGACAGGTAAATCTGCAAGAGTCTAAATGCCTGTTCATGTGGACCCCCCCCCCAAGTCGGTACGTCCTACAAGTGAAGTCCTTGACTCTGGATGAGGTACAAAATAGCAGCCAAATTTGAAAAAATAGTTTTGGCATGTATAATATGGCAATACAAAAATAATTAATTATAATAAAACTGGCTTCTAATTATATTTCCAGCTTGTATTAAAAACAAAGTTTTCAGAGCTGGAATGGAATCCCATATAATTTTTTGCAGTGCTTTTTCTTCATTAAATTTACATTAGACAGAATTTTATGGTTCCTTAATAAATGAGAACTATTCCTCTTAATTCCACCCTTGTAGGTCAAATCTACGTGTATACAAACTACTTATCTATTTCAACATAATAATGACAAATAAAAAATAATAATGTGAGTGAACACATTGCAAATGTATGAAATTATTGGAAACGTATGAGAGTCTCAGGGGAGGGTCCATGTTGAAACAGTCAGGTCTATAATATTTTTCTGGATGGGGATGAGCATGGACATATACAGGGAGGGGGCAGGTTTGAACCCCTCCGAAATTTTGTCTGACTCGCACAAGGTGGTCTGATGCATGGATGATCAACTTCAATGCATCGAAAACAAAGGAGGTTCTTATTACCCGATCAAAGGTGCCACGTGAACACCCCAATTTCATTTCAAAACTAAAACTATAAAGAGAGTCAACGAGCTTAGTCTACTTGGGATTCATTTCTCCACCGCTCTCTCTTGGAATAACCACCTTGATCGGGTAAGAACCTCCTGCGCAAGTAAGCTTGGGGCTAATCTTCGCTGCAAAAACCTTCTTCCATCCAGCTCGATTATCCCATTCTACAAGTCCTACATCAGACCCACAGCTGAATATGGATGCCCACTATATGTTGGTACTCTGAAAACGCTGTTGGCACCCCTCCAGAAAATCCAGAATAGGAAAAATAGAGCGGGTGGCGCCTCTAAACATGAATCGCTCCAGCCTCTAAATGAAAGGTTTGATGTAGCGTCGACGGCTTTTTTCTACAAGTACATTAATTCGCCTCCCACAGACGAGCTCTCTCGCATTGTGCCCCCCTTTGTCCAGGCGTCAAGGCAGATACGAAGGCATACAACTCGGTCCAATTGTCTAAAGAAGGACAAGCGAAGAACCGAGTACTTGAGGAACAGCTTCATCCATCGCCGTGAATATAGGAATAAAAAAGGAAAATATTGTAAACCTCGGGGTTTTCCACTCTGTAAACCTCTGTTTCAGTTCTTTCTATGTATGCCCTTTTATATTGGCAGATGTAATGGTTTACGTAAATTCCAAAGATAGACGATAAACGTTGGTACATGGTCCTTATTGAATAACGTGAGAATACACATAGAGAAAATAAGGTAGCACAAGAACAACTAGCTACGACGAAGGCGAAAGATGGACTCCCTTTAGAAATGAGCCAAGAATATAACTTTCCTGGAACGGAAGTTCCAGCTATTGGTTGTTCAACCATGCCTGGGAACGGACCCTTTCCCACGACTAGCCTTAGTCCCAAAAGCCCCCCCTGGACTGTTCTCGTTGACATATACATGGCCAAATCTCTAAGAAACAAGACACCAGAAAAAGCCTTCTCGAATTTATGTTCCAAATACTTTACAGATTCTCCCCCCTGTTTTAAGTTAAATTTCCCAAATTTGGCTTATCCCCTTCTCATTAAACCCTCAAACTTTAATTGAATTCAAAACATTCAATACCCTTCCCAAATTATTTCACTTCTCACCTACTAACATTCTTCAGCATAAACTAGTAAAGAATTACATTATATAAACACTACACAATACTTGCATAAGTAAAAACTTACATAGTATAAACGAACCGCACTAATAACAGTAGTCGGAAACTGGATATTTTAACACTTCATTTTTCTCTCTATACTTTAAAATAGACTTGTTCCCCATACCCCTGAATTTTGATGAGGACAAGAAAAGTTGGGATTATGTATAAACTTCGGATTAGGGCAAAAGGAATGACCGAAAAAGGCTAATTAATCCTGAAAATACCAGCGACAAATAAATGAAATTGCAAACTCTAAAAATCATACCATGCTGCAATGACGTTAAGATATTATTCCCAATAAAATCCTCGGGGTTTTATTGCTGCGGAACGCCTCGGTTTAGACCTATTTGGTTTTTCTCTACTAACTTGTGGTTCGACAAATGGCAGTACTACTGTTGATATCTCTACATAACTATTAGCGCTACGCATTAAAACCATCCCGTGAGGCATCAACCTCATCCCACTGGACCTCAAAACCAGCCCCCTTTCCACCTTTTTTTTTTCATCCCACGGGACCTCAAAACCAGCTTCCTTTTCCTGGGTATCCAAACCGCCCTGCGAGGCATCAGTACCATCTCGCAGTGCAACAAAAAAAAACATCCCGTGAGGCATCAGTACCATCCCACGGGACCTCAAAACCAGCTCCCTTTTCCTGGGTAGCCAAACCACCTTGCGAGGAATCAGTACCATCTCGCAGTGCAACAAAAAAAAAACCATCCCGTGAGGCATCAGTACCATCCCATGGGACCTCAAAACCAGCTCCCTTTTCCGGGGTAGCCAAACCGCCATGCGAGGCATCAGTACCATCTCGCAGTGCAACAAAAAAAATCATCCCGTGAGGCATCAGTACCATCCCACGGGACCTCAAAACCAGCTCCCTTTTCCTGGGTAGCCAAACCGCCCTGCGAGGAATCAGTACCATCTCGCAGTGCCTTCTCATTATCATTGAGTCCAAATTTCACCCTCGTCAGCGCAGAAAAAAAATTCATCGGAAAAAGAAGACGTGTCTCCTTTCCCCACTATCTGTTCTATCTGTTCATATTGTATTGCAACCTTATACGCATCACCTAAGCAAAAAAAAAAAATTCTGCACTATTCTCTAACAAATACCGTTTGTAGGACGGTCTGATCCTCTCCTTGAATAAATTAAGAGCAAATCTTCCAAGGACTACACCATCATCCCTGGCTTCTAAGGACACCCTACATAACCTTCCTAATTTTTGCATCCTTCTATAGAATAGATATGCCTTTCATCCTTAAATTGAGCCACGCCTACAAACTCTGCAACCATTTTGCCTACTATTTTGCCTGGGGCATATGCTACAAGTAATCCACGTTTTTAAACTTGACAAATTTATAATCGAGGGGAGTCAAATAAAAGAAATGGAAATATGCCATTTATCCTCCACTGTTTTACAAAATCAAAAGCAACCTTTTTGTTATATCCAGATTCCGCCGGATCAAATATAGAAATAATAACTGACATATTGATATCAAAATTTGAAAAGCAATTACTCTAAAAATTTAAATATTGGTCTTAAACACCGTTCTTTAATTACGGACGCTAAATTTTGGGCAATAACTTCACTTCTAACAACAAGGGTCTAATAAAATTTACTGGGTTGTTTAGTCGTGGTAAATCACTTACGAAAGATAATCCTTTCCAAAACCAATTGTAGTTGGTTTCAATTAAATCACTAGCGTCAAATGTAGTCACAATTGAGAATTAATTTTCGATTATCGAATTCAAAATGTAAAATTGTTGTTGGAAACTGTCAAATGTAGATCACACGTCGACTGTATAAAATCAGGTAAAAAAAAAAAACCACCAACCGTAGAATGGCTAAGTGAAGGTAGAAATCAACCGGAGACTCTCAGTTGTAGAAATTTGAATTAGTAGGTAGAAGCTATCACGAGGGAATCCATATTAGGCATTGTGTGACAGCCTTTTTCAAAATGTTCATTTAAAAGAAAGTGTTTCTCAAGAAGGAGCTTTGAATAGAAGAAAGTTCAATAGCTCGTAACGTTTCGATATCTTATTAATCAGTCTTTTGCAGTATTTGCAGCTCAATATCACAGCAATTTTGGTAGCTGGCGAAATAACTCTTCAATATGTTGCCAGTATTTAGCGTAAGATGTCGTAAGTACTTATAACGGTCACTCAAATGTCACTTGGAGGTTTTCCCCTAGTGATTTATGCTCCACTAGTTTTAACCGCTTGCCGCCACTCTGTAAACCTCGGGGTTTTCCACTCTGTAAACCTCTGTTTCAGTTCTTTCTTGTATGCCCTTTTATATTGGCAGATGTAATGGTTTACGTAAATTCCAAAGATAGACGATAAACGTTGGTACATGGTCTTTATTGAATAACGTGAGAATACACATAGAGAAAATAAGGTAGCACAAGAACAACTAGCTACGACGAAGGCGAAAGATGGACTCCTTTTAGAAATGAGCCAAGAATATAACTTTCCTGGAACGGAAGTTCCAGCTATTGGTTGTTCAACCATGCCTGGGAACGGACCCTTTCCCAAGACTAGCCTTACTCCCAAAAGCCCCCCCTGGACTGTTCTCGTTGACATATACATGGCCAAATCTCTAAGAAACGAGACACCAGAAAAAGCCTTCTCGAATTTATGTTCCAAAATACTTGATAATATACTTATATAATGGAGCTCATTATTTTCAGGTAAATCCATTCGTTGAACCAGAATTACAATATTACTTATACTTTTCTTGGAGACTGACCTGAATCTGCTTTGAAAATATATAAATTTCCCTGTTTTCGTATATTTCTGAGTGACATATTTTCGTCATATTTTTTAATCTAAAACAAAATACAAAGCAAATTTCAGAAACGTGTTTGGTAGATGTATGCTATCAAACAAATGATAGCAACTTCGTCGTCCTACGTTGTTAAAATCGCAGAAACTGCAGAAACACAGAATGCCTAAAATTTGCCCAGGAAAAATAAATCTTAAGCAAATAAACAAATAAAATCAAGGAGATAACTATCAGACTTTCAGAAAAATTTGAAAGACCGGCTCATGTGTCAAAAAGCCATAGAGAAAAAGTATCCTATTGCATCTTCCACGTAATTCAAATAAACAGATTACTTATGAATTAGGAAATGACGCTTAAGAAGATTCGATTCCTTAAAGGATCACTCTGTCTCGACCATTATAAAAATTTCTAGTTAGCGTGGTCAAAAAATTTAGAATTGATTGGGCGACCCTACCGGTAACTTGTATAGCTTGGATATGAGATCAGAAAACAAAACGAAGGAAAACTATAAGCCGTCGCCTACTTTCCTGGAAATCTTAGAAAAACCATTTAGCTTCTCCTGCTTTGTGCCAGACATAGAGATGTTCCAGGGCGGATCCGTGATTATTTTTAGGGGGGGGGCAAATAGGTTATTCCGAAAAAAATTTTCAGGGGGCGCAAAAATAGGTTGATCCGGTAAACTTGCGTTAGGATCAAGTTTAATTAACGCAACTTGAGTTAATTAAGTAAATTACACTAATTTAGACTACGCTAGGGGGGCATGCACCCCCTCGCCCTCCGTCTGGATCCGCCACTGAGATGTTCACATTTAATGAACCTTGCATCCTTAGAAAGTGTTAGTTCTGTTTGTACGATTAAACGGAGCAGAATCTTTTTTTAAAGTTCAGCAAAGGGCAGTCTCTAAAAATATTTTGGCATAACTACTAGAATATCAGCTCCAAGAAAACACCATTTGAGCAATTTGAAAGCTTTGGGAGTTCCTTGCTGTGCAACCCGCCTTTATGTGAAACCTTACCGACACGTGATGGATATTATATATGCTGTATGGAATTAGTAAGAGATTATACGTTGGCTTTATTTATAAACTAGCTTCTCGTTAGCTTTTCAAACTGTTGGCATACAGGGGCGAATCTCCAGAATTTTTATTGGGGGACAAGAGGGGTCCATATTCGGATAGGTCAAGGGGCATGGTATATATAACAATTTTTCTCCTCATTACTGGGGGGGGGGGGTAACTACCCCCCCCCCCTTCCCCAAACAACGACCTTGTTGGCGTATTTAACATCCCCTTTAATTTTTACCAAAAGTGATTTAGGAATTTTCTGTAGTGTTGGGAAAAAAATCGCTAAGGGGCCCTTTGTTTTTGTGATAGTCAGCCGACGCTGAGGTTCGCAAAATGATTTTTATTGTATCAAAACCCCCTTATGATGACAGAGATGGCAGTGGAAAATAAAGTCTGACTTAAAACGAAGAGAAAAAAAAAACACAATTAGGCGTGGGCTTCCCACTCCCTGAATCACCCAAAAGGATTGAGCACCTACAAGGTCCCTTTGTCCGTGTGCCAGGGGTTTGCAGTTACATAGACCAAACCCAGTGGGCCATTTTGGGTTGAATAAGGTAATAAATACCTAAGGGTCTACGAAATTTATCAGTGAGGGCTTTGTTTTAAAATGACCTACTTGAGTCATTTTAGATCTATACCAAAAGATCTATACCCATCTATGCCCAAAGATCTATACCCAAAGGACAATACCCATCAAAGATCTATACCCATTTTGAGATCTATACCCAAAGGACAAGACTCTAGGTAAGGATTACCCTAGAATTATGAAATTTCCCCTTTATTTTTAATTAATGACTCCAGAAACCCTTAAATTCACTCTGATGAATGTCATACACCATGTAGGAAATAATTATTAGCCATGTGTTAATTTAGAAAAGTCATCTGATAATCTTGGACCACTCCCAGTTATTCTTGAATTAACCCAAACTGAAAAAAAGGGCAGCATGCCTATATTTATGAAACTGGGAGGGGTGAATGTTCTGGCCTAGGGTCTCTTCCTGGGGTCCTGAAATTATGTGGACCAAAATACTTGCAAATTGCGATGTGAACAAGGTAATATATTTCTCATCTTTCTACTAGCATATATATATAAAACCTTTGATTGAAATAATGTGTCTGTATAGTTTGGTATCCTTGCCCTTGGAGCTCCAAGGATTATGTCACCCTGGATATATGTTTCCTGAATTTATTAACCGTCTTTACTAAAATGACTGTCTTCAAATTTTGCAGAAATGCCAAGTGAGTCTTGAGGGCACATAGGGGTTCCCTTCCAGTTTATTTTTCGATCTCCCATTTTGTAGGATCAGGAAAGCAGAAAAAATTATATACGGTAGTATGCCATGGTTAGGGGGTTCACCCTACCTTCCGTCATCTGGCATGTTACCTTAAAATTCTAGATGATGTGACACATCTCCGCCGCACGTGGTGCAGTCCCTGTAACGTTTAGCACAGTAGAGCCACACTTGGTACACTTCGCCACGCTTGTCACGCGCCATCTGGTATATATGATTTCTGAAAGTTGTGACACCCTGCCATGCTAGTCATTAAAAAGCTCTTTAAAACTCTTTAAAGTTCTAAAAAAAACTCTTTTTTTCTCAGTAAAAAACTCTTTAATAACTCAATGTAATCTAGTTTACTAGGAAACTGAAGAGTGCATAATAGCAATTAGAATTCATATCCTGTGTAGATGGATGATTGATATCTTTGAGAATAATGATTTTTTACATCTTTCAGAGATGTTTTGTGAGAAAACTTAGAGAATTTAGTAGCGACTAATATTTGCACCATACGTTTAATTTTTCAATGAAAATCGAGATAGCCCATTAACATCTACATATTCATGCAATAACACATCCACCTGCCTTTTCTTAGAGGTCAAGTGGATTTTTCATTTTTTGATAACGCCTCTAGAATCTTAAGGAACCAAAAACGTTGTATGATTTGGCGAGTTTTTATACAGATCCAACATTAGACTAAATAAGCATAATAATCAACGCCTTGAAGCAAGGGCAACTTATAAGATAGATGAGGTAGCCAAATATATTCCATTTTGGTATCAAGTTCCTCCTATGGTTTTGTTAAGTAGCATTAAAACAGTTTGCGTAAAACATGATCAGGTGTTTTTTTTTGTTGGCTGAGGTGTATGAATACAAACGTTAATGAACATACCCAACTATATGAAAATAAAAAAAATATACAGTATACAGTATATAGTATACAGTATAACCAATGTAAGTGAATGTGCCAGTGAAAGTAAGCATAAATATAATTGCAATATTTGCTTAAAATAAAGTTTATCTTCTATATAAAATTTTATTTTGTATTTTAAAATTATTAAAATTATGTTATTAGTGTTACCACGAATTTCCAATATTGGTAAATGTCGACATTCACCGGTGAAAATCCGAAATACCTTTTTTTCTCCTTGGATTTAGTCAGCGTTGCCAGTCAACTTTTCCAGTTTTATGCAAGGTTTGATGGTGACAAGTTAGGTTAGGTTGGGTTAGGTTTTTTAACCCATTTCTGGCATTTATAACCTAATTTAACATAATGACCCAACTTTAACTTTTACCATCAAAGCTTGCATAAGACTGAAAAAGCTGATTCGTAAAGCTAATTGAATGCAAGCAGAGAAATGGGTATTTCAGACATTTACCGGTGAATTTCGACATTAAACAGATTTCGGATATTCATTATAACATTACCACCATTCTCTTCAAGATCATTGCAGTTTCAATTGGAAATTAGAATCTGTAGAATATTTAATAAATTATGATTTGAGGTCTAAGAAAGAATTTCCAATATTCAGTATATCAATTACTCTCAATACCTGGAATATATAATAAGAAAAAGCAAAATATATAAAAGCCAAATATTAAAGTTGTAGCAGTTTACTCAGCAGAACGTAGTTTTGTGTTCTGTCGGTAGATGACATCACCCTCTTTGGTCCTAACAGGATGGATTAACCGTACACAAGAGAGGAAAATGGATTTAACTTCTTTTAAAATACAATTTCTTAGATAAGATAAATGAGGTAGCCAAATGTATTCGATTTGGGCAGCCTCTCTACCGCCAATAGTTTTATTGAGTATCATTATAGTAGCTGGCGTCTTGGTATACGTAAAAAAGGATCAGGGCTTTTTCGCCGGCATTTATATGAAGACAAACTCGAAATCAAATATTTTGAGGAAACTAGGCAGACATAAGTAGAAAGCAAGAAAATAAGAGAAAAAAGACATTGGCTGAGAATAAGAATATTCAACACCTGGAAGAAAATTTGGATCAAAAGAAGTTGGTTGAGAAGGTAAAGAGGACAGTAGCAGAAAAGCTTCTTCAAGAAGCTTATGAAAGCTGAAAATGCCGTAGATCCTAAACACTTGCAGAAATGGGCCTTTGACAGAACTAAAATCTCATCAAAATGTAGGGGGAGGCAAGGATTAAAAAATATATTTTTTTAAATCAAGAGGGGCAAATTTTTTCGTTTTTTTTCCTTTTTTTTTCTATAAAATACGAAAAAAGGTCATTTTCAAAGCTTGGGGGGAATTATAGATGGAAATGCACCGCTTGACCCCTCCCCAATTGTCAAACTTTTGCCCCCTCCCCAATTGTCACCCCTTGGCCCTTCTCCCCAATTGTCACACCTGACCATGATCAAACTACGATTCAAAGTTTTATACATATATGTAGAAGACATTCTCACAGCTGAAAGCTGTTAAGCTAGGCAAATGAAACTTCCGGGAATCAAAACTTCCAGGGTGAAACTTTCAAGAAACATCCCCTGTGTGATGCTTCAGCAAACTATGAGAAATGGGATAAACTATGGTAAGAATGGACTATGAAGGGGCCGTAACCAGGATTTTTTTTCTGGGGGGGGATTACTCAATTTTTTTGTGGGGGGGGGGTACACAAAAAAACTCAAAAACCACATAAAAAATTTATTTATATCCATTTTTGTTACGTTTTTACGAGTCAGACAAATATTTCTGGGGGGGGGGTCAAAACTCCCTAACCCCCACCCCCCTGGGTACGGCCTTGGTAGGTATGGGGTATGTCTTCAGACATTGGAAGTTTTTTGGTGAATTTCTAGATAATGGTCTTTCTGCTGTTTTGGAAAGTCACGGAGTAGATGAGTGGCACTCTCGGGAATGGATCTAAAGCCTAAATTGTAACCCAGACTATCAATTTCTTCCACATCTCTAATGTATTAAAAAATTGCATAGAAGACAGGCTAACCTCAGTTTTAACTTCGGTTAAGAAAATTGTTTTCTTAATTTTGGTTTGAGCCTACCTTTTTTTGAAGCTAGGTTTTTAAAAAATTTTGATTTGATTAGGATTTAAATCTATATTATGACCGAGACCATATCTAGTGGGCTGCCGGGTTTGAAACCCTCCCTCACTCCCCCCCCCCCAAAAAAAAACAAATCAAAAGATTTGTCTGGCTCATAAAAATGTAACCAAAATGGAAATAAGCAAATTTTTGGTGTGTTTTTTAAAGTTTTTATTTTGTAAAACCCACCGAAAAAAATTCCCAGCGTTTCCTGGATAGCGTTTCCTGGATAGCGTCCCGAACAGAGTTTCCTGGGTATACCCTTGATCATGACTTTTTTCTAGTTTAGACACATTTTCCAAAATTCCTCCAAGCCTAAAGAGTCAGGATTTACTAAAGGTCTTACTACTGCTGCTGCTGCTAACAACTCACTGCAACACCAAGCCGCCTGAGGCCAACACATCTGCGCACGCTTCTACTCCACCCAATATATTTAAAGCTTTACTTTTTACCCTCTCTAGGGATGTTCCAATTTCCTTTAAATCTTTCTTAGTGCCCTCTTCCTACTTCAATCTGAGATTATGGCCTCATGAGGATGGGATGAGGCCAATCTTTTCATTTGGCCTCAGATGAATGATCAACAAGCTCAATTTTTGGCAACCAGTCATCCTTCGTCAGTGAAAGGTGGTCTAACCATTTCGGTTCATCTGAACCTTTCGTTCATAATAGCCCCAGAAAGTGGTATCGAGTCATATTTTCGTACAGGTTGCTGCTTTGATGGGAGTCAATTGGGTAATCGGGTCAGTCAATCGGGTATCTAATACTATCATTGCATAATTCTTCTAAAAAAAAAAAAAAAAATCTTCCTCATCCTTTCGAAGCACCAACATTTCAGTGGGTAATTTACAATAATAATAAATTATTATTATTATGTAATAATAAATGGTTCAATCTTCATTAAAATGATTATAAGTAAAAGTTCAAATAGGGATAAAATCCTTTTAATAGACAGTGATGATGATAACAGTGATAGAAATTCACAAAAAATACCAGATATTTCTGTCACACGTGCAGTGACCGTCATCAGTAGTAAAACTCCACTGATGAACAGTTTTACTACTGATGACGGTCTCCGAAATTATCTATATTAAAATGATTGAACAAATAAAAATTAGTATTTATGTATTATACGAGAAACACTTGAGAATTTGGATCGCGAAGATCAGATAGGACAATAACCGGTTAGTTTGCAATGCATAGTGACAGAGTAGAGTGTCTCATCATGGATGTTCAAATTAAGATTTGGGATTTGCCAAGGACCGGAAAACAGGCCATTATATTTTCCAGGATAAGGGGTTGTTGCCCAAAACAAAACAGTGCGCCAATGGACACAAAGTAGAGAGAATGTGATAAAAGTAGAGAGAATGTGGGGTTCCACAAAGTGGAGGACTAAATGGCACCGAGGTACATGTCGCCATCATTTAAAATCATACTTAGCAGAGAACATGTGGCGGGCGGCAGCAAAGGCAGAAGGCAGAACTTATTTCAACACGATTCTTATAGACATTTCTGCGTTCTAGACACATAATTCTAAATTGTAGTTTTCAAAATTTTGTTAATAAAATATTATATTTTCATCACATTTTGTTTTATTTCATTAGCATTGACCAAACTTCACTTCTCGAGTGTTTATCGTATAATACATAAGTACCTAAAAATTAAAGAAATCTGAAGACGGATGGGTCTCATAATGAATGTTTTATTGTTTTTTACTTCCTAGGATGGGCTATATTTCCCCCTGGTCCCTGCCTGGTGATACCCATGGTCGTGTTTGTTTACTTGTTTATATGTAGCCTATTTATCTTGCCTCAAAAGAACAAATAATCAAGCTTAAGCCTTTGCCAATTAAAAAATTCTTAATAAAAGCAACCTAATATTCTTGCCAAGAAAGATTATCACACATCAAGAGCACTCCTTTTTTTTAGTTTCCTCAAAACCATGCTTAAAACCAGACATCCATAGGCTAGTTCCGTGAAGGTCTAATCGTCATTAATTATTAGAAAGTGATGATGGAAATATATCATTATCAAATTATGGCCATTTTTTCTTCTTCTTGTATGGATCGATGGTAATATATCGACTTAACACTGACCATGTAAATGATTACCAAATTATGATTTATTCTTCTGATATTGACAAACAGCACATATTTATGTGATGTATTAGATATAATTCATGCTCATGTCGCATTCATTTTTTTGTTGCATTATGACTTTCTATAATTTAAATTGAAAATTTACACTATGAGTTAAGGACGTACGCTATACTTCTTTTGCAGGGGGAGAGGTGGGGTAGCATTTGAAGAAGATTTGATTGAAAAAGGGGGATTAAAATAGAAAATTATGGGTATAATCGAAATATCCTTGAAATTTCAGACGAGAGGCCTATTTTGAGGCCCTTGCAAGCATAGCAGGGTTTGATTTCGATCAAGTGGCAAAAAAATTATGACTGGAGTTTTAAGGGCACTTTTAATTGAAGACTATAAAAGCAAATTATGTAAAAATATAAAGGAAATTATTCGTAAAATCTTAATTTTTTTTAATTTCAGGTAAGACGGCCTGAAGCTCTTTATACAGGTCTACAAGTATAATTTTATTTAGAGAAAGAGACAAAAAAATATACGACTAGGAGATTTTAAGGGCCAAGCTACCATTACTTTCACTTAAAAAAAAAGTTTTGACATCATAATTATGCTTGCTCATTCAACCAATTCATATCCTAACATACCTTTATTATACAGAGCCTATTCTGTCTTTATTCACTTAAATCTGTAATTTCAGGGGCGAAAGCTCTGGCCTGAAGCTCTTCATACAAGCCTGCTAGCAGGATTTTACCTAAAGAAAACAACAAAAAACAAAAACAAAAAAAAAAAACACATGGCTGGGGGATTTTAAGGGCTAAAGTAGTACAGTCAAATCTAATTAGCTCGAACCTCGTTAACTCGAAATACTGGATACCTCGAATTATTTTCAATCCCCTTGGGAAAACCTGTCTAAGTCGAAGAAAAAACCATGCATAACTCGAAAAATTATATAACTCGAAATTCAGTAAATAAGTTGTCATTTAACTTTGACTTTGCCTCCACAAGTCAGAGTTTTCCTCTGTATCTCGAAGCTTTTCCAACTGATTCCTGTTAGTCTGAACCCCGGGTTACCCCGGTATACAGGTTGCAACGTGTAAACTATGATATGTATTAATTTTGTTAAACATCTTTTTGAATCAGATTCTGTTAATGTTCCGATGTCTATTTCATAAGCAAACTAAATTTATTATTACATTTGAAAATCAAGTCTTGACATTTGAAGGTAAAGTCTTAATATGTCAAGTCTTATAATACACTAATAAAGTTATTATGAACTTTGTAGGGGCTGTAGGAAGTAGATTTAGCGATTTTGCACTTCTGTAACTCGAATTTTCATTTGGCTTACCTCTATAAGTCGTTACTTTTATAAGTCAAAGTTTTAACAGAATGACCTCTATAACTCGAACGCCGAAGCCGAACTAAGCCGAACTATATATAGCTCGAACAAAATTATGGTCCCGTGAATTTCTAGTTAGCGAGAGTCGAAGCACGGTTAGTCTCGTCCATCGCAATCGTCCATTCCCTTCCACCTAGTCCATTAGACCATTGTTTTCTAGTCCATTGTTTTCCTATAATGTCGTTTGATATTATTACACAAACTGATTTGTTCAAATAAATTTGACCTCGCGTTAGTCTAAAACCGAATTCATTTTTTTCATAAGTTGCAAAGATTTGGTTAGATGGGAGTACATGGGAGTCGACAGGGTCTAAACAGGTTCTGTAAAAAGTTATGCTTGGATAGGAATTTGACAAGAAAATGGTAAAAATGTTTCCCAAGACCTCAAGTACACAGAGAGAATATAGAAGCCGATGAGTATGTCAGTAGACGAGTACACACCAACTTTTCCAGATGTTCAGAAGCCACCTGGCACGCGGCACGCTGGCACGCGGAAACCAGGAGTTGCTATTATGGCTCATGTCCCTAAATCCAATACTACTGGTAAGTTGTGCACAAGCTAATGTGAGTATATGTTATGCGTGATACGTTATGCATGCAAAATAACTGGCGGTCCAACTTTTTCCAGACTGTTTTCAGTCTGGACAGAAAACAGTTTTCAGCTAACAGAGCGAATGCATCGAGTCAGTGATGCCACCACGGTCAATTCCTAAAGTGCTACAATTGCCCAAATTTGTGTGCTACACAGTGGTTTTCGGTACTAGAGTAAAAAAAAAAGTTGCGCGTGTGGTCCTATTAGGTGTACTTAGATCAGTTTTAAGGTATATTTTTCAATCTTTTTAATGTAGAGGAATAAAAATGCATCCATGAAAAACGTAGCTGGTCAGAGCGCTGAATGGGAAAACGTACGGGCACACGCATATCACGTATTTAAATGTATTTAGATTATTATCACGAATAAAAATGCTCAGACATATGTTTTGATGTGACACATTATTTAATTGCATTTTATATGTCTACATTTTCAATTTGGTCATATAAAAGAAAAAATGCTTCAATGAAATTATGACGTGCTATAGTGCTAAACATGACGCAATAGTGTTAAAATAGCACTTGCTACAGGTGGTGGCAACCCTGCATTTAGTACACTGGACAAGTTTAAGATCTGCTTGTGAAAAAGTCGTTTTACAAACTCGCCTCGTGTACTTGAGCCTTAAGCGATGGATCATTAATTAGGGTAATAAAAGAGACATTCGATTAACGATGATAGAGCTTAAATTCGCTTAATTGGTTAATTATATTATCTTTTATAACTGCTTTCCAGTTAATTGGTATTGAAGAAACTATAAAAAGGTTTTTAACTGTCGCGCTTATTGGTAAAACTATTTATGGCCAGGTTAGGACATGTGACAACTGAGTTGGGTAGCAACTAAATCCAAAGAAGAAAATCTTGAAAAAACAACGGGTCTGTGGCCAGTTGGAAGAACAAGAAAAGAACAATCAAACGAATATTTTGGCTGTACAATTCAAGGCGTCCTCAGCGTCGAGCAAGAAAGAACCCAAGCTATAACAACTTAAGAAAGAAAAAAATATCTGAAATTAAAAAAGAATAAAAAGAAAAACCAAACAAACATTTACAATAGCTACTCCATGAAAAATCAGGGAAGTAGAATATACGTTACAATACGATAAGATGCTTTTATAATCAAAGGTAAAGGCCATACGACTCCAATTTTTTGTTATTATTATTATTTTTTTCCCAGAGGCACTTCATATGGAAGGTGTCGTCGTATAAACTTCAGATGGGGCTCATTTTATTGGAAATCGCAAGTTCTAGTGCCCATTTTAAGAGTTAAAACTTATCAGAGGGCTACTAGTCCCCCCCCCCACACCGTTTTTCTCCTAACACATCCGAAAATATTTTGAGATAGCCATTTTCTTAAAAATATTTCAAAGATCATATAGCAAAAACTCCCGGGTCGATATAACCCCTCAGAGCCCGGGGGCAGGCGTTGTAAGTTATGCCCTGGGGGCATAAATGGTATTTATAGAAGGGATGCTCGTATAAATAACAGAGAGGGCTCATTTGATTGGAAATTGAAAGATCTAATTCACTTTCAAAGAGTCAAAAGAGATGGAAGGGCAACTAGCCCCCCCACGGCCTTTCCCCCAAACCTATCCTATAAAAATTTTGGTATAGCTATTTTGTTAAAAATAGTTCAAACATCAGATAATAAAAAACTCCGGGGTCAACACAAACCCCCAAAGGCCGAGGGCAAGTGTTTTAAGTTCCGGCCCAGGGGCATATAAGGTTTTTATGTAAGGGGAGGTCGTATAAACTTCAGAGGTGGCTGATTTGATTGGAAATTGAAAGTTTTAGTAACCTTTTTATGAGTCAAAAGGGATCGGAGGGCATCTATCCCCCCCCCCCCCCCACACCACACACACCCTCTTTTCTAGAAATGCATACGATAAAAATTTTGAGATGGCCAGTTTTTTTTTTAAATAGTCCCACGATCAGATAACAAAAACTTGGGGGTCAACATACCCCCCCCCCCCCGAAAACCCAGGGGAAGTGTTGTAAGTTATGCCCCGGGGGCAGATAAGGTTTCTCGCAAGGGGTGGTCGTATAAACTTCAGAGGTGGCTCATTTGATTGGAAATTGAAATTTCTATTTACCTTTTTAAGATCATCAAAAGTGATCGACAACCCTATACCCACCCACCCCCTACTCACCCTCTTTTACCCAAATGCATCCGATCAAAATTTTGAGATTGCCATTTTGTTTGAAAACGCCCAAAGATCAAATGACGAAACTTCAAAGTCAAAATACCCCCCCCCCCCCCCCCTCTCCGAAACCCGAGGGAAGGGTTGTAACTTCATTTAAGGAATATTCCTTTAAAGAATAAATGGAACCCCAAACATACAGAAATTAAAATTAACGATCATAGTAAACATAAAGATAACAGATGCAAATATAAATGAATGAATAAATCTTTAATTGCTTCAACATTGTGTTATGATCCCCCCCCCCTCCTCCTTAGAGGTACTTTATATGCAAGGGGTGGAAATATGCTTGCATACAGGAAGAATGAAGAAAACACTGCAGATTTGATCCAAAACATGAGCCCAGGAAAAATGTGTGCATATTGTTGCAGGTTTTGCAACCCCTTCAAAAACTTTTCTGATACCCTCTCGCCCCTGCAGACATTTAGAGTACTTAAAACTGATTGTGCAGAAGTTAGTTGCTTATAAAAGCAGTTGCATTTCTGTTATTAATTAAAAAAAATTCCGAAAAAGAAGTTTTTCAAAGAAAAGTAAAGGCCATATTAAACTTAAGATCAGTAGATATAAATAAATATTAAAATTCAAACTCAAAACGACCAGTAATTACTACTAAAGAATAAATGAAACCCAAAACAAACAGAAATTAAGTAAACAATCATAGAAAAAACACACAATAGTTACTAATATAAATGAATAAATAACAAATAAACTTTCAAATGGGGATAAATCCATTTATTTAGACAGTGAAAAAAACAGGTACACAAGTCCAGATATTTCGGTCACATATACAGCGACCGTCTTCAGTATTTCTACTGAAGACGGTCGCTGTATATGTGACCGAAATATCTGGACTTGTGTACCTGTTTTTTCACTGTCTAAATAAATGGATTTATCCCCATTTGAAAGTTTATTTGTTCGTCTTAGAACGGCAGTGTGGTCTAAGAAAACAACACCTAATTTAAAGGTGTTACGTCGAAAATATGAATAAATAAATCTTAAAACGAGTAAATCTTAAATTGAATATGCAAATCAAGCTTGAAACGAACAAAAATCTCTACAAACAAGTTTGGGTATCGCCTCCTTCTCTCACTGTAAAAGACTAAAACCTACTGCGTCATTGGCGCTTTTAGAAAACTATCTATTTGTCTTGAACAGTCTTGGAAAGTACAAATAAAATAAACTGAATATTTGATATATAATGATAGTAATTGTTGAAAGATCATCAGTTTAAGATTTTATTTCACTGTAATTTTTAATTTCATCTTCAAAGCTGTAATAACTGGAAAAGAAAATATTTGTAATATGATTCGCTTGCAGAGAAACGCCAATGACACAGTATCCTTTAGACTTATACAGTTAGGGAAGGGGGCAGTATCGAAACTCTTGTCTGTAGTGAAACTATATTTGTCGTGAACAGTCTTGGAAAGAACTAATAAAATTAAACTGAATATTTTATATATAATTATGTTAATTGCTGGAAGCTCACAAGTAACAACTTTAATTTTACTGTAATTTTATGTTTATTTTCAATGTTGTAAAAAGAACAAAAGAAAATATTTTTCTTGTAATTCGTTTTCACTATAGCCCCAATGACACAGTAGGTTTTAGACTTTTACAGTGAGAGAAGGAGACAATAATGAAACTCTTGTTTGTAGTGATTTTTGTTCGTTCCAATTTTGATTTGCATATTCAATTTAAGCTTTACTCGTTTTAAGATTTATTTATTCATTTATATTAGTAACTATTGTATGTTTTTTTTCTATGATTGTTTATCTAATTTCTGTTTGTTTTGGGTTTCATTTATTCTTTAATAGTAATTACTGGTCGTTTTGAGTTTGAATTTTAATATTTATTTATATCTACTGATCTTAAGTTTAATATGGACTTTACTTTTCTTTGAAAAACTTCTTTTTCGGATTTTTTTTTTAATTAATAACAGAGATGCAACTGCTCTTATAAGCAACAAACTTCTGCACAATCAGTTTTAAGTAATCTAAATGTCTGCAGGGGCGAGAGGGTATCAGAAAAGTTTTTGAAGGGATTGCAAAACCTGCAACATTATGCACACATTTTTCCTGGGCTCATGTTTTGGATCAAATCTACAGGGTTTTCTTCATTCTTCCTGTATGCAAGCATATTGGCAATAAAATAAGACACAATTGCCTTCCTTTCGTGATTGAGGGAAAAACTTTTAAGGACGTTTTCATAGTTGACACACCCCGAAGGGGATGCCTACCAACCTGTCAAGGGTAGGCTTTTCTGACCTAGACATATCTTGAAAAGCCCCCCCCCCCCCCGAGGATAATGTTTGGGAAGGATGTGTTAGCCTGTACTGTCTCATATCAGCCTCGTTGCAGCAGAAAAACTTACACGAAATTTCAGTTCATGACATTTTGAGGTTGGAGGGGTACAGACCAAGTAATTTTTGGGGGAGCAAGATCTTAGAAACTCAATATATACAAATTACAAAATAACGTTTCTTTTTTAAGACACATTGCTGCAGTGGTGAATCCAAAGACGCAGTGGTGAATCCAAGGGGGGAGGGGGTTGTGCGCCCCCTAACGTAGTCTAAAGTAGTGTAATTTACTTAATTAACGCAATTTGCGTTAATTAAACTTGCTTCTAACGCAATTTTATCGGATCAACCTATTTTGCGCCCCCCTCCCCCTAAAAAAATCCTGGATCCGCCCTTACATTTCTGTGGAACTTTGATCTTTAAGAAGGGGGGGGGTATGCTCAATTGAACAACCCTAAATAAAGATTCTAAAGGGAAAAATAAGAAATAATCAAAAATTAGAAATTGGATTTAATAGGAGCAAGAATTGTTAAATTATTGCTTTGATTTCTAACAATCAGGAAAGTTTTACTCACTATTGTTGCTTTATAGAAACTAAAAAACTGATCAAGGTATCAAGGTATCCAGTGTCAATCCAACCACTAGGCACAAATCAATCCAATCATAAACAAAAAAGTGTTTTTATAATACAGAAACTCTCACAGAGACCCCACTCTCGTAAACTATCCTGGTGAAAAATATCCCTAGACTAGAAATCGAATATCCTTTTACTGCAATCTTGGAAAACAAACATGCGCCCAAAAATCCCCATAGAAAATACAGAGGAGATGGCATTTTCTCTCACTCTCTGAGTGAAAATTGATAAAGAAAATTGATGGCTTCAAATAGTTGGAATCCATTGGAGAAAACATTGGGATAGTCCCGTAAAGGCGACAAGAGCCCATATATAGGGGTTGACAGTTAAAAATTCAGTAAGAACCTCTTTCGAATAATTTTACAAGGGAATACAATCGTTAGGTTTTAAGAAATAAAGCTAATCATGCATAAGTGCAATAAATGTGTATATTTTCGTGTACAAAGGCAATTTTTTATTGAATTTGATTGCATATCTTACTTCCCTTTGAACGTAGAAAAACTTTTAAGAGTAAATTGAGAAATAAATGGTTGTTCCTCACCACACACTAAAAGATAACAAGAAGAAACACAAGCAAAAAGAAACCGTAGACAATGAATTGCAGCTAAACTATTTAAGCTAAAAACTTTAAATTTTTATATTTAAAGTATATTATATATATATATATATATATATATATATATATATATATATATATATATATATATATATATATATATATATATATATATATATATATATATATATATATATATATATATATATATATATATGAGTATTTGTATATATATATATATATATATATATATATATATATATATATATATATATATATATTTATATATATGTATATATATATATATATATATATATATATATATATATATATATATATATATATATATATATAATATATATATATATATATATATATATATGGGTATTTGTATATATATATATATATATATATATATATATATATATATATATATATATATATATATATATATATATATATATATATATATATATATATATATATATATATATGGGTATTTGTATATATATATATATATATATATATATATATATATATATATATATATATATATATATATATATATATATATATATATATATATATACAAATACCCATATATATATATATATATATATATATATATATATATATATATATATATATATATATATATATATATATATATATACAAATACCCATATATATATATATATATATATATATATATATATAATATATATATATATATATATATATAATATATATATATATATATATATAATATATATATATATATATATATATATGGGTATTTGTATATATATATATATATATATATATATATATATATATATATGGGTATTTGTATATATATATATATATATATATATATATATATATATATATATATATATATATATATATATATATATATTATATATATATATATATATATATATATATATATATATATATATATATATATATATATATATATATATATATATATATATATATTATATATATATATATATATATATATATATATATATATATATATATATATATATAATATATATATATATATATATATATATATATATATATATATATATATATATATATATATATATATATATATATATATATATATATATATATATATATATATATATATATGGGTACTTGGATGAAATACCCCCTATTTAATATTCTTCATCTAAGTCGAACCTAAGTATAATCGTTTTTTTTGTCGATGTTTTTTGACAAACAAAATTGAGTACATATGTTTGCACATTAAGGGGGAGGGGGTGGGGGTAAACTATCTCTGTATTTTCCATAATTTGGTTGATAAAGTATCATATTTTCATCATATTTTTATATTTCATTAGGATTGAGCGTCAGAGAAACAGACCCGCAATATCCTCCCCCCCTTAATGTGCAAATATGTAGCCCAAATTTGTTTCTAAAGTATTATATTTTAATCCTAATTTGGTATATTTCATTAGGATTGAGCTTCAGAGAAACGTATATGAAGAATCAGAGGCCAAAAGTTATACGATGGCAACTAGCCCCCTGATCCCCACCAACCCTCTTTTCCCCAAATGCGTCTGATCGAATTATTTATATAGCCCTTTTATTCAAAATTGACAAGAAATCATATAACAAAAACTCCAGGGATAACACAGCCCCCCCCCCCCCCCCCAGAACCCGGGGGCAAGTGTTGTAGGTTATGCTCCCGGGGCATATAAGGTTTTTATGGAAAACATGTTAGTATAAACTTCAGAGGGGGCTCATTCGACTGTAAATCGGAATTTCTAGTACCCTTTTTAAGAGCCAAAAGTGATCGGAGGGCTACCAGCCCCCCCCCCCCGCAAAACCCTTTTTTCGCCAAATGCATCCAATAAAAATGTTGAGTTAGCCATTTTGTTCAAAATAGTTCAAAGATAAAATAACAAAAACTCCAGGTTTGACACAACCCCCCAGAGCCAGTGGGCAAGTGTTATTATGGACCGGGAGCATTTAAGGTTTTTATGTAAGGAGTGGTCTATAAACTTCAGAGGTGGATCATTTGATTGTAAATTGAAAGTTCTAGTTAGCTTTTTAAGAGTCAAAAGTGAACGAAGTGCATCTACCCCCCCCCCCCCTCACACATACCCTCTTTTCCCCAAATATATTCAATCAAAATTTTGAGATAGCCATTTTGTTAAATAGTCCAACAATCAGATAGCTAAATCTTCGAGGTCAACATAGTCCCCCCCCCAGAGCCCGGGGGAATAATTGTAATTTATGTCCGGAGGTATATAAGGTTCTTATGGAAGAATTAAACTTCGGAGGTAACTCAAATGACTAGAGATTTAAATTTCTAGTTCCCTTTTTGAGAGTCAAAAGTATTCTGATGGCAACTAGCCCCCCCCCAACTATCTTTTACCCAAATGCGTCCGATAAAAATTTTGAGATTTTCATTTTTTCCAAAATAGACAAAGATCATAAAGTAAAACTCCGGGGTTTACATAGCCCCCCCCAGATTCCGGGGGCATATAAGGTTTCTATGGAAGGAATGATCGTATAACTTTGTCGGGGGCTCATTCTTTTGGAAATTGAAAGTTCTAGTTCCCTTTTTAAAAGTCAAAAGGGACCGAAGGGCAACTAGCCCTCCTGTCTTCTATACCTCAAATCCATCTGATTGAATTTCTGGGATTGCCGTTTTGTTAAAATAAGTCAAAAGACAAGTTAACAAAAACTCCAGGGTCAAAACAAACCCCCAGAGCCCTGGGGCAAGTGTTTGTATGTTACGTCCAGGGGACATATAAGGTTCTTAAACGAGGGCTTTAAAAATAGTTCAAAGATCAGATAAACCCAACCCCCACCCCCACTAAAAAAACTTATGAACGAGAGTTATTCCAAAACTTAAGCGAGCTAATCCCTGGCCTTCTATGCATGGCCCGACCCCCCCCCCCCCCCCCCCCCAAAAAAAAAAAAACAAACTTGTTAGCGATATTTTATTCCACAAATTATGGCAACTCATCGCTGGCCCTCCATGGCCCGATCCCCCCCCCACACACACACAAAAAACTACTGATAAACAATATTTTATTCCAAGACTTATGGGAGATGACCCCTTGTCCTCCATGGCCCAATGCCCCTCCCTCCCCCAAAACACTATCAAAGATAAATCATGGGAACTGACCCCTGGCCTCCCTTTATAAATTGACCCCACAAAAAAACTTATTAACGATATTTTATTCCAATAATCATGGGAGCTGACACATCACCCTCCCTCCATGCCCCACCCCCACCCCCGTTAACCAAAAAAAATATTAACGATATTCTATTCCAAAAATCATGGGAATTCAGTTTAACTTTATTAGCTCTTTCCAAAACTTCTTCACTACAAACAAGAGTATGATTACTGCCCTTTTCCCTAACGGTAAAAGCATAAGACCTACTGGCGTATTTGGTGCTTTACTAAAACGAATTACATTACAAATATTCTCTTTTGTACTTATTACAGCATTGAAAAAAAAAAAATGAAAATTGCAGTGAAACCAGACAACTATTTACCAACTGGTCCACTAGGCCCTGCGGCTTTCACTATTCTCGAAGTTTTGAGGATTTCCCTGAAAATCTAGCAAAAATGGAGCGGCAAAAATGCTTGGGTCTAGAAGTGTCAAAACTTTAAATTCGGCCCTGGGTGAAACAAAATCTTGAGCTGGCGAGCTTTCAGTAATTAACATCATTATATATCAAATATTCAGTTTAATTTTATTAGTTCTTGCCAAAACTGTTAATTTAATTTGTAATAAAAATTGTTTTGAAATAGGAAATTTTGAAAAACTTAGAAACTCTGGCAATCAAAAATAAACAGAAATTAATTCTAAAAAAGTTTCAGAAAAAGAAGTTTTCTAAAGAAAAGTAAAGGCCATATTAAGCTTAAGATCAGAAGAAGTAAGAGTTTGGGTTTTGCCTCCTTCCTCCTTCTCTCACTGTAAAAGTCTAAAACCTACTGCACCATTGGCACTTTACTTAAAACGAATTATATTAAAAACATTTTTTTTGTTGGTATTTATTACAATATTGAAAAAAAACATAAAAAATACATTAAAACCAAATTTTGAACTGATGAGCTTTCAGCAATTAATATCATTATATATCAAATATTTATTTTAATTTTATTAGTTCTTTCCAAGAGTGTTCAAGACAAATATAGCTTCAGTACAAACAAGAGTTTGGATACTGCTCCCTTCCCTAACTGTAAGAGGCTAAAGCCTACTACGTCATTGGTGCTTCACTGAAAACGAACTATGTTACAAATATTTTCTTTTCCAGTTATTGCAGCATTGAAAATGAAAATTAAACTACTGTGAAATAAAATCTTGAACTGATGATCTTTCAGCAATTAATAGCATTAAATATAAAACATTCAGTTTGATTTTATTTTTACTTTCCAAGACCGTTCAAAACACATATAGTTTTCAGTAAAGCGCCAATGAAGCAGTAGGTTTCAGACTTTTACAGCGAGAGAAGGGGCGAAACCAAAACTCTTGTTTGTAGAGATTTTTGTTCGTTTCAAGCTTGATTTGCATATTCAATTTTTAGAATTAAAGCTAAAATGTATCTGCAAGTGATAACTAGTCTGTGCTTTTTGGGTTTCAATAACTGTTTTAACTCAAAATCTAGTCTGCACTAAATAGCCCTAGGCTAGCTTGAGAAAACCTTGAAAGGCTAAGAAAGCTAGTTGAATTTCAGTTAGTAGGCCTACTGCCAAAAAAATCCTGATTTCTTTGCCCTTACCCTCCGTTTTAAAGTGGCCGAACATACAATAGCTTAGGATAGGTTAAGAAAATAGCAAATCGTCGGATGTTAGATGGCGATGGTGATTTCTTCGACACTGGCACCATTTTCTAATCTTATATATTTCATATTTTGTCTGGTTTATATTAAATAAAAGTGAGCCAAGAGTTGGTTACATATATATATATATATATATATATATATATATATATATATATATATATATATATATATATATATATATATATATATATATATATATATATATATATATATATATAATATATATATATATATATATATATATATATATATATATATATATATATATATATATATATATATATATTATATATATATATATATATATATATATATATATGGGTACTTGTATGAAATACCCCCTATTTAATATTCTTCATCTAAGTCGAACCTAAGTATAATCGTTTTTTTTTGTCGATGTTTTTTGACAAACAAAATTGAGTACATATGTTTGCACATTAAGGGGGAGGGGGTGGGGGTAAACTATCTCTGTATTTTCCATAATTTGGTTGATAAAGTATCATATTTTCATCATATTTTTATATTTCATTAGGATTGAGCGTCAGAGAAACAGACCCGCAATATCCTCCCCCCCTTAATGTGCAAATATGTAGCCCAAATTTGTTTCTAAAGTATTATATTTTAATCCTAATTTGGTATATTTCATTAGGATTGAGCTTCAGAGAAACGTATATGAAGAATCAGAGGCCAAAAGTTATACGATGGCAACTAGCCCCCTGATCCCCACCAACCCTCTTTTCCCCAAATGCGTCTGATCGAATTATTTATGTAGCCCTTTTATTCAAAATTGACAAGAAATCATATAACAAAAACTCCAGGGATAACACAGCCCCCCCCCCCCAGAACCCGGGGGCAAGTGTTGTAGGTTATGCTCCCGGGGCATATAAGGTTTTTATGGAAAGCATGTTAGTATAAACTTCAGAGGGGGCTCATTCGACTGTAAATCGGAATTTCTAGTACCCTTTTTAAGAGCCAAAAGTGATCGCAGGGCTACCAGCCCCCCCCCCCCCCCGCAAAACCCTTTTTTCGCCAAATGCATCCAATAAAAATGTTGAGTTAGCCATTTTGTTCAAAATAGTTCAAAGATAAAATAACAAAAACTCCAGGTTTGACACAACCCCCCAGAGCCAGTGGGCAAGTGTTATTATGGACCGGGAGCATTTAAGGTTTTTATGTAAGGAGTGGTCTATAAACTTCAGAGGTGGATCATTTGATTGTAAATTGAAAGTTCTAGTTAGCTTTTTAAGAGTCAAAAGTGAACGAAGTGCATCTACCCCCCCCCCCCCTCACACATACCCTCTTTTCCCCAAATATATTCAATCAAAATTTTGAGATAGCCATTTTGTTAAATAGTCCAACAATCAGATAGCTAAATCTTCGGGGTCAACATAGTCCCCCCCCCAGAGCCCGGGGGAATAATTGTAATTTATGTCCGGAGGTATATAAGGTTCTTATGGAAGAATTAAACTTCGGAGGGAACTCAAATGACTAGAGATTTAAATTTCTAGTTCCCTTTTTGAGAGTCAAAAGTAATCTGATGGCAACTAGTCCCCCCCCCCCAACTATCTTTTACCCAAATGCGTCCGATAAAAATTTTGAGATTTTCATTTTTTTCCAAAATAGACAAAGATCATAAAGTAAAACTCCGGGGTTTACATAGCCCCCCCCCCCAGATTCCGGGGGCATATAAGGTTTCTATGGAAGGAATGATCGTATAACTTTGTCGGGGGCTCATTCTTTTGGAAATTGAAAGTTCTAGTTCCCTTTTTAAAAGTCAAAAGGGACCGAAGGGCAACTAGCCCTCCTGTCTTCTATACCTCAAATCCATCTGATTGAATTTCTGGGATTGCCGTTTTGTTAAAATAAGTCAAAAGACAAGTTAACAAAAACTCCAGGGTCAAAACAAACCCCCAGAGCCCTGGGGCAAGTGTTTGTATGTTACGTCCAGGGGACATATAAGGTTCTTAAACGAGGGCTTTAAAAATAGTTCAAAGATCAGATAAACCCAACCCCCACCCCCACTAAAAAAACTTATGAACGAGAGTTATTCCAAAACTTAAGCGAGATAATCCCTGGCCTTCTATGCATGGCCCGACCCCCCCCCCCCAAAAAAAAAAAACAAACTTGTTAGCGATATTTTATTCCACAAATTATGGCAACTCATCGCTGGCCCTCCATGGCCCGATTCCCCCCCCCCCACACACACACACAAAACTACTGATAAACAATATTTTATTCCAAGACTTATGGGAGATGACCCCTTGTCCTCCATGGCCCAATACCCCTCCCTCCCCCAAAACACTATCAAAGATAAATCATGGGAACTGACCCCTGGCCTCCCTTTATAAATTGACCCCACAAAAAAACTTATTAACGATATTTTATTCCAATAATCATGGGAGCTGACACATCACCCTCCCTCCATGCCCCACCCCCACCCCCGTTAACCAAAAAAAATATTAACGATATTCTATCCCAAAAATCATGGGAATTCAGTTTAACTTTATTAGCTCTTTCCAAAACTTCTTCACTACAAACAAGAGTATGATTACTGCCCTTTTCCCTAACGGTAAAAGCATAAGACCTACTGGCGTATTTGGTGCTTTACTAAAACGAATTACATTACAAATATTCTCTTTTGTACTTATTACAGCATTGAAAAAAAAAAATGAAAATTGCAGTGAAACCAGACCACTATTTACCAACTGGTCAACTAGGCCCTGCGGCTTTCACTATTCTCGAAGTTTTGAGGATTTCCCCGAAAATCTTGCAAAAATGGAGCGGCAAAAATGCTTGGGTCTAGAAGCGTCAAAACTTTAAATTCGGCCCTGGGTGAAACAAAATCTTGAGCTGGCGAGCTTTCAGTAATTAACATCATTATATATCAAATATTCAGTTTAATTTTATTAGTTCTTGCCAAAACTGTTAATTTAATTTGTAATAAAAATTGTTTTGAAATAGGAAATTTTGAAAAACTTAGAAACTCTGGCAATCAAAAATAAACAGAAATTAATTCTAAAAAAGTTTCAGAAAAAGAAGTTTTCTAAAGAAAAGTAAAGGCCATATTAAGCTTAAGATCAGAAGAAGTAAGAGTTTGGGTTTTGCCTCCTTCCTCCTTCTCTCACTGTAAAAGTCTAAAACCTACTGCACCATTGGCACTTTACTTAAAACGAATTATATTAAAAACATTTTTTTTGTTGGTATTTATTACAATATTGAAAAAAAAACATAAAAAATACATTAAAACCAAATTTTGAACTGATGAGCTTTCAGCAATTAATATCATTATATATCAAATATTTATTTTAATTTTATTAGTTCTTTCCAAGAGTGTTCAAGACAAATATAGCTTCAGTACAAACAAGAGTTTGGATACTGCTCCCTTCCCTAACTGTAAGAGGCTAAAGCCTACTACGTCATTGGTGCTTCACTGAAAACGAACTATGTTACAAATATTTTCTTTTCCAGTTATTGCAGCATTGAAAATGAAAATTAAACTACTGTGAAATAAAATCTTGAACTGATGATCTTTCAGCAATTAATAGCATTAAATATAAAACATTCAGTTTGATTTTATTTTTACTTTCCAAGACCGTTCAAAACACATATAGTTTTCAGTAAAGCGCCAATGAAGCAGTAGGTTTCAGACTTTTACAGCGAGAGAAGGGGCGAAACCAAAACTCTTGTTTGTAGAGATTTTTGTTCGTTTCAAGCTTGATTTGCATATTCAATTTTTAGAATTAAAGCTAAAATGTATCTGCAAGTGATAACTAGTCTGTGCTTTTTGGGTTTCAATAACTGTTTTAACTCAAAATCTAGTCTGCACTAAATAGCCCTAGGCTAGCTTGAGAAAACCTTGAAAGGCTAAGAAAGCTAGTTGAATTTCAGTTAGTAGGCCTACTGCCAAAAAAATCCTGATTTCTTTGCCCTTACCCTCCGTTTTAAAGTGGCCGAACATACAATAGCTTAGGATAGGTTAAGAAAATAGCAAATCGTCGGATGTTAGATGGCGATGGTGATTTCTTCGACACTAGCACCATTTTCTAATCTTATATATTTCATATTCTGTCTGGTTTATATTAAATAAAAGTGAGCCAAGAGTTGGTTACTAAGCTGAAAATCAGTATCCCGTTGCGCGTACTGCATCCCAGCACAGCATGCTCAACATTTGTCAGTTATATACAAGATAAAAGTTGTACGGCTGATGATGGACAAACTGATTGGTGATAGGCTGGTGATTGAAGGTATCGTTGTCTTATGGCGAAGGGATGTATCTCACAATTTTATTCGTTTTTGAAAATGAGTTAGAAAGTGAAAAGGATTCCTCTAGTGGATCATTTTCCTACTAGGCGAATTTTCCTACTAGAGTTAGAGAAGATCAGCTTAAGGGCTCGGCACACGGAGCTGATTTCGGGAACCGATTTCAGCATCAGTGGACAAACGATGGCGGTAAGAAAAATTTGTTGAAAGAAAAATTTATTGCGCGAGATTTTCAAAACAAAGAATCATGGACACAAATAGTCAACTGGAGTTTATTAATAGTTACATGATTGATCTCAGCTTATTTCTCAGTTTAGTTCTCAGCTCAGTAGCGGGTTTTTTCCACCACAGACATCTCTGGCTGACTATTTATTTGTATCCCTATTTTTTTTTGTGATGATCATGATGAAAATCGGCACTGATTTTGTAAATCGGCGCCGAAAACTGGAAAATTTTTCAAGCTCTAATCGACGCCGATTTCTTTTAAAATCGGGGTTGATTTGGAAATCAGTTCTCGAAATCAACTACGTGTGCCCAGCCCTTTAAAGAGTATGGTTAATTTATAAGAGTGGAAACTGGAATTAGTGTCAACAAAAAAATATCAACGCCATCTAGCGTTTGCGACAGTTGGCATTTTTCAAGCTTTGTGATTTTTTTTTTTGTCAGAAACCGAGATCAGACACTTATTACTACCCTAATTTTACCTTTTACCCTAATGATTACTCTTATTATTACACTGGAAACATTGTTAAGCGTCGCTAGACGCTAGATGGTGGTGATAGATGGTTGTCAACACTGGCGCCAGTTCCCACTTTTACAAGTTAACCATAATCTTAGTAAAAGATATTAATAAGAAAAAATCAATTGCAGTGGCGCAGAAGGCGTTGTTGCATATAATTTTCAGAGAAAAGAAAAACAGACTAAGAAACTTTCTTGGCTTTTGCTATTGACGATCTGTACTTGTACCGGTTAGCGGTAGAGCCGGGTAGAACCTTAATTGTAAACGAAGCGCTAAAAATAGAAGGGCATGCGTTGGGGACATGTGGTAAACCGTGACAAAGTTACAGAAAATGATATAGAGGCAGCACTAAAAGTAATATAACGAGACTTATGGTGCTTGATCTTGTGCTTGATGGTGCTTGGTGCTTGTGCTTATGGTGCTTGGTGCTTGATCTTGTGCTGAACAATTTTTTGAAATATGGTGGTTGCAAAATTAGGAATAAATTACAAAAGGTTGTGAATATAAGTTTTGTAAAAGAGAAAGTACCAAGTGATTTAAGGAAGAATTTAGCTAAACCCCTTTATGCCTAAAGTGATAAGAGTGAGTTTGGTAATTGGAGACGACTGAACATGATAACGCTGATTAGACTAAGATATGCAGTAGATACATTTTTAAGAGAACAGTATGGTTTTAGCTAGGGGAGAGGATGTGTTGACCAAATTTACTCTTACATTAAATAAACGATAAGTGATTGAGTCATCAGACCCCTTTAGTCCCAAGTTTTACGTATTATGAACAGGTATTTGACTTAGCTGGTATCAAAGCTTTAATAAAGAGAACCCTAAAGCAGAGATTTGAAGCTCCTTTATGCAAAAATTTAGAATTTCACATTTTTACCCGAAAAAAGAACACGGATCCGTATTTTTTGTTGTTGTTACTTCAAAAGAGTGATCGTATCCAACAAATACTCCTAAAAGATCTGGAGAGGGCTCATCCAAAATAATGCTATGTTCAAGAGTAATAATGCTGCAGTTAAGACAGGTAGTTAGGTTAGTTGTTGGTTCGGTGTGGAATCAGGAGTTAATCAGGGTTGCGTCCTATCCCCACTAATATGGGTTAGTCTGGTAGACTTTGTTCTATGGAACAAAACAAAATTTGTTAAAATTCGTTAAAATTCGATAAAAATTATTAAAATTTTTTATCCAATGGGAAGGTAAAACCCACCAAGACTTCGATTGTGCAAATGATTTGAGCGTCCTAGATTAGCAAAATGAATGAATTTGTGATAGCTTTGAGGGTTCAAGGTGCAAAAATAGAGTTGAAAATTAATGCCAAGAAGACTAATTTGCTTAGACTAGGAATTAATTTAATTGAGAGTAAAGAGGTGATGTAGGTAGCGATTAAATAAATCAATCTTTACTTACCAGGGTAGTATTATTAGTAAAAGTGAGGGGTGCAGCAAAGATGTAAAAAGTAGAACAGCCGAGGCGCAGAGCGTTTTTTCGTAGTTGAGAAAAAGTTTGGAAGAACAGGGATATAAATGTATGAAACAAGATCAGAATATTGGCGGCTAAGGTAATGACAGTTGTCAAGTATGGTTCCGAAACATGGGTGCTGCAAAACGCAGAGAAAGATTTATTAAATTTTTTCCACAGAAACTGTCTAAGAATAGTTTTTGTACTCATTTTACTAATCAATATCAAACACACAGTAGTGATCAATAATTTGATCAGTCTTTCTAGTGCTAGGCCACATTTTACAGAAGGATGACGGATTGCCAAAAATAATTTTTTCTTTGTGCGTTCTGGTCATTCATCTAGGGCCAAGGGAAAAGCAGGTCTTACCCGAATGGGGTGTAAAGAGGTCATAAAAACGGATTTAAAGGAAATTGCAACTTTACAACAGGGAGTGAGGAGTTGTTAATGATAACAATAGTATTATATGATGGCATATGGTAACCATAGAAAGGCTAGATTCATACTTTTGCTAGCTTTCAGTACAGTTCGATTAATGGACTTTCTCCAGTAAATTTGAGTTTAGTGATTTTGCTCACAAGTATATATTCAATAATTTCAATTTAATTTTTTGCATATGACCTTAAAGATTTGAGATACAACAGTATTATTATAATGAATTGAAAAGCCTTCCGTCTGGGGGCCAGCGAAAAGCAAGTCGCTCTCCAATGGGGTGGGGAGAAAATATAAGAAAGGATTTGAATGACTTATCTCAATTTTTAATACCAAGTTTTACCTGGATTCTTGAGTTTGAACTAAAAATTTAGATTGTTTTCTTTATTGTTGAAGCTTTTCTTTTTTGTGAAGTATAAGTTACCTAACCAGATATAGCTAGTGTGTTAGCTTATATTCCAGCATTCATAAATCTCCAATTAAAACAAATTTTAATTCACTATACTAAAATATTTTTTATTACATATCGAAACTTATTCCTTCTGTAAAAAACAAATCATTATAAAAGTATTTAACTAAATAAAAAATGAATGCCTATTTAGTGGAGAAAAAATAATATTCATTTCTACTTTGGCCTGTAAATCCTAAATGTGAAAAGGAAAAAAAAATTACCAGCTCTATTTTGTTCACCCAATTCTTATATTAGCCATATGTTATTCATCTATTTATCATATGCAGCCTCAAGTGAGCGAACAAAGAAAATATATAGTGAACTGACATATTCTTAACATACTAAAGAGTGGATACAAATTCCTTTGCATCCACTCATCCAATTTCATCCACTTGCATCTACTTCCAGTTCTAAAAGATACCGGTGGTGGCTATTGGGGAGAGAGGGGGCATTTGCCCACCCCTCTCTACATATATTTATTCGTACCCTTATATTTTCAAAAATACCGGTTTTTGGTATTTAAATTGAAAAAAAACTTCGGTACTTATGTGTTATATAGCACACACTCGAGAACTTGTGTCGCGCACATGAGACAAACCCGTTTTCACAGTGTTTATACCAGACAATTAGCTTCGGCTCGGTGGGAAACTACATTATAGCTGTATTTTCATTAAATATTTAGTAGGTATTTTGGTTAGGTTAGTTTAGTTTACGTATTTAATATAATGAGCTCTGGGAGGCCCCCTTCCATAATTCTTTGCTGTAGTTTTCATAATTTTGTTACTAAAGTATTGCATTTTCATCATATTTTGTTTTATTTCATTAGCATTCACCAAACTTGACTTCTCGAGTGTGTATTATATAACACATAAGTACCAAAACTTTTTTTTTGGTAATTTCATTGTAAAAAATTAGAAAAAGGGGAAAAAAATTGCCGTCGTCCCTAAGTCTTGAAAAATAAATTTCGTTCTAACTTCCTACATTTTGTGATTTGGTGTCCCTATTAGATATATTAGTTGTTGATGCTAATTACCTTCACTTCTAATGCTGGGTTTTCATTTGGCATTTAACGGAAAACTCGTAAAGCCAATCTAACGCTATAATTGGCTGTTTCATTTTACGTTTTGCTCGTAAAACACCAAATTAGCGCATGGATTTAGATACTTGTTAAAAGAAGATACTGATTAGAATAATTTGGTACACTTTTGTCATCTATGTTCAATAACTAGAGATGACGCCAACGTAGGTGAAAGAATTCCACTATAGAAGTTGAGAGCCTAAATAGTCTATCTCTAACACCATCCAAAGGATATCGCAGTATATTTTAATAAAGGTTGCATCTTATCTAATTGAACGCCTAATAATTGCAAGAACTATCACATTGAAATCCTATTTAAAACTTTTTACCCATTAGAAATGGATTATACTATGGCTTCTACACAATGACAAGCTATAAATATTTTGTAACACTGTAGCATTTTCGATTTAGAGTTGATTTGACAAGCAGTTCCAATATATAACACTTATGTAATAAGTTTTAACTGACTCTCTAGACATGTTTCAAAACTAGCAGTGAAGCTTGTCGGACGACCGGTATACAAAAAAACGCAGCGTATACTCTTCTATTAAGATTGGAGAAAAAATATTTCAGCATACTAACGACTATTTTCAGAACACTAGCAACCCTGTTGAAATCGGTGCATTGGCCTTTGAAAAAAAATGTACCAGAATTTATTAAACCCTCAGCGTTCAACACAATTAGGGCATTTCGAAATTTAAAAATTTATTTATAAAACTGCGAATGGAAAAACAAAACAAGCAGGATTAGAAATTTAGCAAACGAGATCAAAAAAATTATTAGCGTCCCCTCTAATGCAACCATAAGCAGGCCTCAATGTACTCTAGCCCATGTAGTCTAAGCAAGGCCGTACACAGAGGGGAAGTGGGGTTAAGGGGTTTGACCCCCCCCCCCCCCCCCGAAATGTTTGTTTGACTCGTAAAAACGTAACAAAAATGGATATAAGCAAATTTTGTATGCGTTTTTTGAGTTTTGTTTGGTGTACCCCCCCCACCCTGAAAAAATCTTTGATTAAACCCCCCCCCCCCTCCTCCGAAAAATATCCTGGGTACGGCCTTGAGTCTAAGCAAGCCCCATTGCTGAATAAGAAAAAGTTAAACATACCAATATTCAGATTTCTGTCGTGTCTAGGAAAAATAGAGTGCTACGTACTTAATTAAAAAAAAAAAAAAAAAAAATATTAAATCGAAAATTAAAGTTTATTTGTTGACAAGCATCAGGGTAATGTTCAATTACTAATTTTTTTAAGAGATTGATTATTAAATTATTTAAATTGCTATTTATTATTTTTCAGTAAAGTTTGATGAAGTCGCAAAGAAAACAAACTACTATTACTACTAACAACTCACCGCAGCACCATGCCGCCTGAGACCAACACAGCTACACACGCTCCTCTTCCATCCCAATCTATACAAAGCCTCCCTTTTTATACCCGCCCACGAAGTTCCCATTTCCTTTAAATCTTTCTTTATGACGTCCTCCCACCCCGGACGAGGACGACCTGCTTTCCGTTTAGCCCTAGACGGTTGGCCGAAAAGAACAATCTTCGGCAATCTGTCATCCTTCATCCGCACAACGTGCCCTAGCCACCTCAACATTTCTTTCATTATAGCCCTAGAGAGCTATAATGCTATAAGAAAACAAAGAGTACAACAAAGTTACATACGACTCCAAAATTACGAATACTTAGTGCAGCTTTCAGTTAAGGACTAAAAAAACTGAGTGTAAAGAGGGGGATTAGTGGATGATGGCTCTCCTTATGAACAGGACGGTTTCTGTTTCTTTTGGTGCAATTGCAAGTAAACCATATTTACTTGCAATGTGGAACAATTGGAGCATGACAATTTATTGGTTTATCGTGAGATTTTCATAAAAACCATGAGAAGTCACGAAAAATCAGTAGGTATGGAAGCACCGAATAATACTATAGAAGATATTCAGATTAAACAAAACCTCTACAGAAAAAATAATCTTATCAGAAAGCAAGGTTCCTTTAATTTGTTAAATTAAATTTTACTGGGGTATTCTATTGACGTTCCACAACGCTCCTTTTTTTCAAATTAATTAAAAAAAACTTTTTCCACAAAATGAGTTTTTCAAAGAAAAGTAAAGAACTCCATTAAACAAAAATGAGCAAAAACAAAATCAATAATCTACCAAGCGTGAAACTACCACAAATCAGCATCGACAAATAAATGAAACCCAAAACGAACAAAAATTATAATAAATAATCAAGTCAAACTCAAAACGAGCAGATATTAACATAAGTTGGGCTCAAAACCCCTATGCCTTCCCAAGGCCGGAACAAAATTTGCACTTTACTGAAAAAAATATAAATGTTTTTACTTTTACCACTCAAATAAATCAAATAATATTAACATTTTGATTATTAAATATCAGTATATGTATATTAAACTGACAATGCACATTCATTTGTATTTTTTTCAGTAAAGTGCAAATTTTGTTCTGGCCTTGGGAAGGCATAGGGGTTTTGAGCCCAACTTATGTTAATATCTGCTCGTTTTGAGTTCTTTACTTTTCTTTGAAAGACTTATTTTGTGGAAAAAGTTTTTTAATTAATTTCTGTTCGTTTTATAGTCTTTTCAGGGAAAAAGAAAATAATACTTTAAATCTTTTCGTTTTTTTTAAGACTTTATAGTTTTGCCTGCTATTTGTATGCTGGTTAAAAAAAATTTCAGCAATTTTTAACAACATACACCCTTTTAAAAATCTGGACACAAATAGTAGTGTTTAATTTAGTTTCATACCTCCTCTAGTTGACCTGAAATGGAAAACTTGATGCCATTCGCAAAAAAATCTGTTTACTTTCTTTGATAGCTTGGATGCACTTACGCTAATTTGATTTGGTTAAATTTTAAGAGCAGAAGTAGCCCTGAAAGTTTCAACATAATACCCTCAGTCGTTCTTGGGATACTGCTGAGATGCCTTATTGGGAATTAGTATTAACACAGTGCATTTTGATTTAATCTTAAGGCAACATTTAGTTTCTAAACATAATGGGCAAATGGGAGGGTTGGCGTGGGAGGGGGATTAGTTGCCCTTCAATCACTTTTGAATATTAAAAAGGGCATCAGCCCTTTCTATTTTCAATTGAATGAACCCTTTTCGATTCCCACGACAACTCCTTCGATGCAAAGTGCCCTGGTCTAAACAACAACAAAAATAATACATTATACCCACATCGATCTTTACTATAAAAATGTCAAGCCTTACAATCACTTTCGACTATTAAAAAGGGCACTAGGCCTTTTTTACACGAAAATGCTTTCTATGAACCACTTATATGCCCCAGGGCATAAATTACAACCCTTACCCTAAGGGCTGTTAGGGTGGTTGTCATCCTCTAAGACCTAATTTCCAGGACTTTCAACTACGTTAAACAAACTGGCTATCTAAAAATTTTGATTGGATGTGTTTGGAGAAATGGTGGGCGTTAAAGGGGTGGTAGTCGATCTCCAATCACTTTCAACTATTAAAAACAGCACTAGCCCTTTCAATTTCCAATCAAATGAGCCCTTTTGAAGTTTCTACGACAACACTTTCAATAAAAATCTTATATGCCCCCACGGCATAACTCACAACCCTTGCCCTGAACACTGTGGGGCGAGTTTCCTGCTCAAAGGTATAGTTTCCTGAATTTTAAACTGCGTGGAACAAAATGGCTATCTTAAAATTTTGATTGGATGCGTGGAAGGGGTGTTACTTGCCTTCCAATTACTTTTGACTATTAAAAAGGGCACTAGCCATTTCAATTTCTAATCGAATGAGCCCTTTTTGAAGTTTCTACGACAACGCGTTAAATTTCCAGTTGAATGAGCCCTTTTCGAAGTTTCTATGACAACTTCTTCGATACGAAGTGCCCTGCTCTAAAGGAAAAAATAATAAATAATACATTGTACCAACATCGTTCTTATATGCCTTCAGGGCATAACTCAACACCCTTTCCCCGAGGGTTGTGGGGGAGTGTCCTCCTCAAAAACATATTTTCTATATGGAAATCGACTACGCTGAAAAAAATGGCTATCTCAAAATTTTGATTGGATTTGTTTGAGGGAATGATGAGCGTGGGGGAGAGGGCTAGTGGAGCCCTCCAATCACTTTTGAACATTAAAAAGGGCACTAGCCCTTTGAATTTCCAATCGAATGAGCCTTTTTTGAAGTTTCTACGACAACGCCTTCAATAGAAACCATATATGCCCCCTGGGCATAACTTACAACCCTTGCCCTGAAGGCTGTTGGGGAGTGTCCTCCTCAAAAACATAATTTCTATCTGGAAATCAACTGCGCTGAAGAAAACAGCTATCTCAAAATTTTGATTGGATGTGTTTCGGGAAATGGTGGGTGTGGAAAGGGTGTTAGTTGCCTTGCAATCTTTTTCGACTATTAAAAAGGGCAAAAGCCACTCCAATTTCCAATTGCGTGAGCCCTTTTCGAACTTTCTACGACAGTTTCTGTGATGCGAAGTGCCCTGCTCTAAAGGGAAAAAAAAATAATAAATGATACACTGTGCCAACATCGTTCTTATACGCCCTCAGGGCATAACTTAAAACCCTTGCCCCGAGGGTTTTGTGGGGAGTGTCCTTCTCAAAAAACATATTTTCTATGTGGAAATCAAATACGCTGAACAAAATGGCTATATCAAAATTTTGATTGGATGTGTTTGGGGAAATGATGGGCGTGGGGGGGGGGCTAGTTGCCCTCCAATCACTTTCGACTATTAAAAAGGGCACTAGCCACTCCAATTTCTAATCGAATGATCCCTTTTCGAAGTTTCTACGACAACTCCTTCGATACGAAGTACCCGGGTATGGAGGAAAAAAAATAATACATTGTGCCCACATCGTTCTTTACTTAGGCAGCGCTATCGCGCTGCCTATGAAACGGTGGCTAAACTGCGAGTTTGGGAATCATTCTATTCTCTGTCAATGATTGGCAGTCATCTATTTATCAGATTTATAGATGGCAAACATGGGATAAGTCTCGAACGCTTCTGGAAACCAAAAAATAGCTTGCAAGTCCAAAATTAAAAAATCCTGGAAATAATCCGAATTCCACAATCAGGATAAAACTCAGCATATCTCCTATTTAGGAAATTCCTTCAGAGCGATTTAACTGCTATCTATATGACATTTTTGTAAAACCTATATACCACCTCCTCAAAATAAACAAGTTGATTCTCTTTTGTTTAAATACCGAATAGCAATAACATGAATCCTTAATTGTTTGATAATATCGTGAATAAGGGAAGCAGCACCAAAATGCTAATAATGCAATATTGGCTCAGAGAAGAGGAAGGAGTGGTTCCTCTTAAGCTAGTAATATGGAATCTTGGGTATTACTAAGGTGTATAATACTCGTAAGCCTTATCATGGCTGCTCCCAATGGTGCAACCTAGTAAAGAACGAACCCTAGCCCATAATAACCGAAAGTCTAAAAACACCTTTAAAAAATGTCAAGAAAAACAAAATACTGTCAAGTGAGGAGGAATCGCCGTTTGAAGCTGATTCAGGAATGGCAATACTATTATTTAGATTATAATTAATAGTAAGAGGTTATTTTGGAATTTTTTTTTTTTAGGAATTCCCAAAAATAGCCTGAAAATCCACAAAACGGTGTCGGATTGAAATGAAAACAGCACCATTGTAACCACTATTTCTGAAAACCCTATTTAGGAGAATTGCAATCTATCGCTTTTTATAATGGAATGCAATGATGTGTAATTTGTTTTATTCTTGTTTCATTTTTTTTTGTCCCAAAACCAAAACATCATAGAGAGATGTTTAATTACTCATTTGAAAGGAAAATTGCTATATCTAGTGCCTTTTATAAGTAACAAAACATATTATTAAGAATAAAATATAATTTTTGGCAAAAACTGCGTCTTCATAGAGAAGATGATGGTATGATCAACAAGGTATGATGACATTTTTGAGCGACTCACTGCCTGATTCGCTGTGGTTCGTTTTAAATCAATTATAATAGAATTTAAAATTAGTCAAAGACCATAAAACAAAATTTTAGTTTTTCAACTCTCCTGTATTACTGTTAATGCCTATTGGATTAGAATTGAAACAGAGATAAATAAAAATAGGCCAGGTTTTTCAAAAGACAGGGAGAATAAAATAAAAAAATTATCAATGTAAAAATAATAATAAAAGTCCGAATATTTCGCCTTCCTATCCGGACGGAAAAATCCTTTATCAACGGAAGAAAAACTAGTTTGTTATTTAGGTATATTTGATTAAGAGATGTGATTAAGAGATATTTGATTACTTAGCTTGGGTGGCTTGTTGATTTCGAATATTTTAAGGAATCCATATGCATTTGCAAAGCTTATCTAATGTCAGCAAAAAGTAAAAAATGAAAAAGCAGAATATTTTTAATGTTTGTCTTAGAAGGAAATTGGAAATACAAATACTCAATGTGTTAAACCATAGATGATGAATTTATGTGTTTCTAAAGTTGGTTTATTTTTAGCGAGCTTTTTTCAGCAAATTTTTTTGCAACCACCACTTAATAGACTAAGTATTTTTTTATGCTGCCAAGAGTATGAGGAACATATAAGAAGTCAAAACTGGCATATAAACATATAAGATATAAACATATAAGAAGTCACAAGAAAAATCATCAAAACCATCAAACAATCTATTTTGCACCTGAGCCCTCTATTATACTCGAAAGATTAAAACATTTGAGATGATTTCCCCTTCGAGATGATGTTCAAACTAGAAGAGAAATTGCGGAAGCTCCGAGTTATGGACTTTTAATAGCCTCTTAAATTTGGTACAAAGAAGCTATTTATTACATTCAAATTCTTATCTAGTAAAGCTCGAGAGTATCATTGGAACACAATTTTGTCGGGAGGTAGAAGGGTATTTAAACTTATATGATGATTTAATTAATTAACAATTATATGCCACTGAACTTGTCAATAATTATATTCAAACCATTTAAAACAGGCCTAAGAAGATTTTTACAGACAACACAATGAGCACCTCGCAGTGCTCTAATCGGGCCCTCTGCTCTCGCTGTGCATCATGCGATCCCACCTCAAACAGTGCCTCTCCGTGTTCCGAATGTTCTGTCTAGAATGTAAAGTTACCGGCCATACTTGTCACAGTGTAAAGTGTCCAAATAACAACAGTCAACTAGCAAAGCCCATGGTATGACATGGATGTGTCTACTACTACGCAAGCTGTACTTTCGTGGAATATTAATGGTGGACTTTTAGTCAAAATTCCTGTGATAAAAAGTTTGCTTTCGAATTGTGACGTATTGTGCTTGCAAGAGCATTTTTTGACGAGTCATAGTTTAGACCTTCTGAAAATTGACAATAATTTTACTAGCTATTCGGTGCCCGCTAAACGATCCGCTTCCAGTGGCTGCCCCTCGGGTGGTATTGCGATGCTTGTTAGGACCTCGTGCCGGTCGAGTATTTTTGATTCACGTGATTTTTTTCTTGCTGTCCGTGTAAAAGAGTATGTTATTGTAAACGTCTATCTCCCGACAGATTACCACAATGACCGATCGGAATTTTATTTTCTTCTGCGTGTGAGAAACTAGGGTCTTGACTTTCAAAGATTCAACTGTTAGGTAAGTGTTGTATTATTATAGGAGATTTTAACTGTAATTTAACTGACGCCTCGTTATTGCGTACTTCTATTTTGTCTGGTATTTTTGACGATGGGCTTAGGATATTGCCGAAAGATCTTGAGCACACTTACACACACCATTCAAGCCACGTGTCGAACCTTGACCATGCAGTTTCTTCTATAAACCTCCAAGTGTCATCTGTTCACGTCGATACTGATTTCCAACTATCAGTCCACCTTCCAATATCTGTATCTATTTATTGTCCCTCTGTTCAGTCTACTCCCACCACACAACCACATCAGCCCCACGCCCAATTTTACAGGGATTGGGAAAACATCCAAGATGATCTTTTTGCTGCAGTTACTAATTCTGTCCTACATAAAATTCATGTTCCGTTCCAGCTGCTCATGAAAAATCCGCAAGTTGATGCAAATGAAATACGGGTGTTGCTAGATATCTATCTTGCACAAATTTGCCATGCTCTGCGATGCGCAGAAAAAGCCGCTATACCTCTTAAACGTATAAGTCGGGGTGTCATAAAGCACTGGTCCAGTAATACGAGCCTAGTTGAAGCTTGCAGAAAATCCAAATTCTGGTACTATTTGTGGCTCCAGTGCGACCGTCCTCACTCTGACTGGGTTTCTGACTTTCGTCTTTCTACCAAAAGAAATTTTGCAAGAGAACTATCTATCCACATGAACAAGATAGTTGAAGAGAAGCTAATCTGTCCCAACCTTCCTTCTGGAGAAATGTATCAAGAGAACCTCCTAGGGCCCGCCTATCTGCTCAAGTTATTCCTGATTCCGAATGGAATTCATACCTCTCTGCTGAATTTTCCCCATCAGATGCCGCCCTATAGTCTGAATATGAAGATAAGCTTGATAAATTTCTGTATAGTTGTCCAACCAAAAATTTTGTTGTTTCAGTTGATTCTGTACTGCGAGCAATCCCACGCCTAAAGCATAAGAAATCTTCTGGCATCGATAAAATGAGTGCTCTTCACATTCTGCATGGAAGCGAGCTGCTGGTAAACCATATTGCTCTTTTGATGCAGATGATTGTTACCCAAGGAGTTGTACTGTCTTCTTTCTCAATCGGAGATCTCACTCAATTCCGAAGAAAGGTAAACTCGCTACCCAGTGCTCGTCCTTCCGCCCTATAACAGTGGCTACTACCTTCTGTAAGCTTTTTGAACTTCTGTTCATTGACCATCTGAACGCGAAATGCTATGTTCCACCTTACCCATTTGGATTCCAGCTACGTCTCGGTTGTGCCTACGCTTTGTCGGTTGTCGCGAACGCATTGATCGATGCTGATGCATCAGGTGAAACTCTCGTGTTGGCTGGGCATGATGTTCGTAAGGCGTTCGACTCTCTCATTTACGCCGCTATGCTACTCCATGCAGCAAAACGTGTAGTGAGCCCTTCATATATCAGAGCCCTTCAAGATATGCATTATCGTCTTAAAGTTCGCCTTATACTTCACCCATTAGCTAAAGTTGACGGCTCTCAAGTCTACGCACCAACCCCTAATATTTTTGTTAATGTCAAAAAAGGTACCCGTCAAGGTGCTGTTTCTTCCCTTTCACTCTTCTATAATGGAGTTCTTGATGCACAGTCAGCTGTTCTCAAATCATTCATCTTTGCCGGTCTTGATTTATCACTCGTATGTTATGCAGACAACATTCTGAATTTGAGCAGCACTATCCAGCGCATAAGCGAGATTTTCGCAACGCTACAATCTGAGTATGCAAAACTAGGTCTTCCGTTCAATGTTGAAAAGACCGAAGTTGTATTCTTCAACTGAAAGCAAGCGTCGCCTAGGGATATTCCTCTCGGAAATAGTTGGATTAAGCCAGTAGATCATATCACCTACCTCTGTCTTCCCTTTGGTTCGTCAGTAATGCACATGCGACAATTATTAATTGCTCACATTGAGCGTAGAGTTGGGTTATCATATGCTTCTTTTGTAACTAATAAGTTACGATTCAACCGCCATCTTCTCTCGAAACCTTTTAACTCTGTCGCTCTAACCACATTATCTGTACATATCGCTGTTTTGGAAAAAGCTTTCAAATTCTGACAAGTCAAAAATTCGTTCAGTTTTCTTCCGGTTCGCAAAATATCTTTTACGTTTTCCCTCTTGGACGCGCAATTCTTATCTAATTAGAAAATTCAGCATTGCTGACCCCATTATACCTATGGAAAAGCAAATTCGTGCTTATAATTTCCGTTTAATGAAGTTGAACCATCCCTGGTCGTCAGTACTGGCCCAGTAGTAAAGATGCTTTTTTTTTTTTTTTTTTTTTTTTTTTTTTTTTTTCGTGTTTGTTTTTGTTTCCGTGCTTAGTGTAATTGTTGCAGCTTTTAAACTGATTGATGATTTAGTCTCTTTTCGTATGAGTCCAATTTAAGTGACGCTGGTTATTCTCAATTTTGGTGTCAATTTTTCTCTGATAATGTATTGCATATATTACTAATAATTTAATTGTTTATTAATTATCGGTTCTTTTAAGCATATTGCTTTAAGTAAAGATGTAGAAGGATCCGTGATTGAATAATTTCCTTGTTTCTGTTATTTATGTATATCGGAGTAAATGAATCACTTGTTGAGAGTGATCTGAGTTCAAGACCAGCGGGCGAAAGTGTCGTTTAATTGTTTTTTACCGTTTCTTGTCATATTTACACTAGTTGGTATGATTATCAACTGTATATATTTTTAATTCAGTGATGATTATTTGGGCTATTTTTTTTTACCAATTGCGGCTTGATGCAATGATGTTCATATTGTTTATGTTGGTTCAGTATTTAGGAGCCTAAAAAAAAAACATGTCGCGCACCTGCAGAGCAGTGTATAATTGAGTTTTTCTTTCTCGTTTTGTGTAATTTGTTCTATGAGCTGATTTAGATCTTAGCTCCAGCGTTCATCACTAAAAACTACATGTATAACTCCTAAATTTATGTGTATTGCTTTTTTTTGCTTATTGCTCCGTCTTTTCCTTTTTTGTATGACGGGTTTTCCAATAAACAATAATAATAATAATAATTTTGTAGAACTAGTGCTTTGACAGCATATTGAATTTAGCACAGATTAAAGAAACTACCACCGTTGCGTCATCCACAAGGGGACCATATGTTTTAAAAATACTCGAGTAAACCGAAAATGAAATTTTTAATGAAAAGGCCTTCATATGCAGTTGCCCAGGATTGGGTCGTAGTAGGCACCAAATTTAAAAGAAAGGGCAACATGAGTGAAAAATCAGCAAAAAAAAGCTAAAAACATTAAAGCTAATATATGCAATATGCAATATAAGCTAATAATATAAGCATATATAATATATAAGCAAAATAATATTATAAGCATATAAGTTGACAAGCAACAAACACAAAACAACTTAAGAAGATACAGTCTTCCTTTTCAGGTGTAGCTATCTTTAGGCATCAATAGCTTGTTACTGTTTGAATTTTTACGAACAAAAAGCGTGGAAAAATTTAACTAAGTAATTTAGCTTTTTTGTTTTCAGCGTGGCAACACTGACCAAATGTGCCACTGCCCTAAAAACTTCCTAATTTTGAAAACAACCAAAAGAAAAACCTTAGAGAATCACGGTTTTCAGGTATGAAAACACCTAAAATAGGTCTAAGGGGCTGCATATGCCTTTAAATCAATGTCCTTAATCCTTCAAGTTCGAGAAGAATGTGGAAACGAAATAAGGAACAATTTCCAGTTGCACGAAAATAGACTGCAACGAGGGCAGTAAGACCCAACCTCTTTAGACAAAGTGAAAAAAACATAAATCTATCATATTTGTTCTTTTCCGTGTCCTTTAAAGGTATCTCGTATTCATGCTTTGGTTATTAACGTTAGTACAAACAGCAGGTGCATAAAGTCTTATTCTGCATATAATTTAATATACGACTGTTAAAAATAAGTTAAACTTTTTATGGATGAAACAATTTTAGGTGTTACTAAAAATAGAGAGAGAGAAAAAAAAGTTTTTTCAAGTGAGAAAAAAGTAATCGTAATCTAGAATAATCCAAATAAACTAAATTACATAAATAAGAAGGGTGTATTTATAATATATATATATATATATATATATATATATATATATATATATATATATATATATATATATATATATATATATATATATATATATATATATATATATAGTGCCGGGATCCCGGCGACTTCACCACCGGGCACCGGCACTCGGCACGTGGCACGCTTCTATATATACATTCTCACTGTCGCTTGTCTTCTAAACGCAGACAATTTGAGCCTTTTCTTGATGTCATGACGTCCAAATGGACCTTAAATTAGAAGTGGTGTCTTTGTAAAATTATTTTTTTTTATTGGACCTTTAACTTTTGCCTCGGCTTGTCTTTTGTCATTATGAAATACATATCGCCGAACCTTTGTTTCTTTCAATTGTTCAGGTGGTGGGAAAAAACTTCTTTTTCTTCCAACTATTTATCTAGTCCAGGTTTTTGATTTTACAATGTATGGAAGGTATTGACGACCATCTTTGTTCCTTTTAATTGTTTAGGTGGTGGGACAAGAACTTCTTCTTTTGCCTTGGCTTATCTTTTGTCATTATGAAAGACATATCGCCGAACCTTTGTTTCGTTTAATTGTTCAGGTGGACAATTTTTTAACTAATTCGTTCTCTTTTTTTGTGTTTATTTATTTATTTTTGTCCCCTCTCCCCCCTCTTTCTTGACCAGTTTTTACCTTTTTAAATATGTTATTGACTTCGTGTAGTTGAATTATTGACACTTTTTTAGTGTCCCTTTTAATTTATATATATTTATGTTTCGTTCTTTTTTGTTTTTATTCGCTTATTTTGCCCCCCTTTTTTTGATGCCCCTTTTAATTCTTTTTCTGATTTGTATTTGTGTAAGTGTAGTTTGACTAGTTTTTATCTTTTTAACTTTTTAATCGACTTTTTACAGTGTAATTATTGACTTTTAAATGATTGTTCAATATTATTTTTCTTTTTTAATGTTGTTTTTTTTTGTATTTTTGCCAGTTTTAGTGCAACCATTTATATTGTCGACTCCGAAGTCCAAACTCAGCCCTTTGTGTGCTTGTGGTAGAGATCTTTTTGAAATAAATATCTTATCTTATCATCTCTATAATTTTCAATTTTGACACAATTTGATTCTCGCTGTCCAGGTTGATTTTCATTGACTCGCTGCTCTTCATTTTCATTTTGACTCCCTCACTTGTTCGTTGTCGTATGTCTTCTAACTGCGTTCGTCTTTGCTCTTCATTTTCATTTTTAACACTTTCTAATTGTCGTTTTCGCATATCTTCTAAACGCCTGTGTCTTTGCTCTTCATTTTCATATTTGACACGTTTTTGCATTTTGATTACTTCATACAATTTAGCAATGGTCTTTGCTTTAGCTGTCCGTATTGGTGTTGTCACAAATGATGGTGCAGGTTGTCGAATTTCAGATCTTATCACGTTTGATAGTTCAGGCGTTGGTTCCAAAGGATCATCATTTATAGTAACTGCAACTGCAAATTTTCGTTTTTTGGGCCTTGATGCCATAAGGTATGATGTCATAAGAAAGGCTTGGACATGTACTAACATAGCACATGGCATCATTTGCAAAAACCAAAATTCAGGCTCTTAACGATTTTTTCAGACTTCTGACCTATCTACAGGGTGGGCGGAAAGTAACTCCCTATTTTAAATTACTTATAAATTGTATATAATTTGTTAATGCTTGATTTCATATAAAACTGTAACATGGCTCAGCAGTTAACACTTCAGGAGCGAGCCCAGCTGGCGTCACGATATGAAGTTTGGCAATCTGTCGTACGAGTTCAATGATGGTGGCGGACTATTCATGGACCACGTGCCCAAGTGGATCCAAAAACAATAAGAAACTGTCACGCGAAGCTCATGACCACAGGATCTGTGGTAGATGTTCGCAGAAGTGGACGCCTTTTGACATCCACAACCCAGAAGACAGTGCACGCAGTCCAAGCAATGTTCCAGCGTAGTCCAGGAAAGTCAACTCGCCAGGCAGCTCGGGAAAGTGGACTCACCCGCTACACAGTGCGAACTGTGCTCAAGAAAGAGTTGAACTGGCGTGCGTGGAAGCCGCACTACTGCCAATCACTCTCGGATGAGGACTGTGACATTCGCATGGAGTTCGGAGAAATCATGCTGGCTTGGCATGAAGGGTGGCCCCATCTCTTCCGCAACATACTCTGGACTGATGAGGCTGTGTTTCACGTCGGAGACTTTGTCAACCGTCACAACTGCCACTACTGGGCAGGAGAGGATCCTATGGTGACAGTTGAAAAACAGCAAAATCGACCCAAAGTAACGGTGTGGTGTGGTTATCACCTCAGATCGGGTTGTGGGCCCATTTCTTCTGCGCAACACCATGAATGCTGAACGATATCTTGATATGTTGCGTGATAGAGTCTGGCCAGCTGTCAGCACATGGGAGAACATCGACGAGTTGATATTTATGCAAGATGGCACCCCACCACACTTTGCTCTTGTTGTCCGCGAATGGCTGGATGCTCGCTTTCCGGGGCGTTGGTTGGGACGTCATGGTCCGCATGAATGGCCATCCAGGAGCCCGGATTTGACACCCTGCGACTTTTTTTCTTTGGGGTTGGGTAAAGGAAGAAGTCTACCGCTCCAAACCAATGACACTCGAAGAACTGGAGGATCGAATTAAGGGAGTCATGTCCACCATCCCAGCGGAGTTTCTGAGAAAGTCAGTGGATGCCATTCCTGAACGTTTGCAGCAGCTGGTGGAAAGATCTGGGGCACATATTGAATTTAAGAGATAACTTACCATTTATGCCTACCTTGTATGATTGATTTTTTTGAGAATAAATAAATATAATGTACATTGTTTTATTAATCAAAATAGGGAGTTACTTTCCGCCCACCCTGTAGATCGTTTTTTTATGCGAGAACATTCCTAGCTACCAATTTTCCCCATAAAATATGGAGCCTTTTTCGAGAAATATAATAAATATATACATATACAACTATTGCTCACATATATACCTATATACATATATATATATATATATATATATATATATATATATATATATATATTACAACACACACAATATTATACAACACAATACAACATTTCGTCCCAGGCAAATGCTTCATATTACAAAAAAAAAATGGCGATATACTACACCAATAAGGGGAATAAACTATATCAATTATTACTATTATTATTATTGACGTCCTTGACACTGTTTTGGGTATCAGCTCGGCCGATCACCATAGATATATGAAAATTCATGCAGAAAATTTTTGGGAACATGAGAGTGTTCAAATGCTAAAAAATCCCGAAAAATGTAAACTAAAAAAATAAACTAAGAAATATAGAGAGCCATTAAATGAGAAATCCAACGTCAAGTGCGGAAGGGCCGAAAAATTGACAAGTTGCCGCGATGTGAAAATCTCTAATTTCACGATATTTATAAATGTATTAAAAAACAATAAGAAGCGCTCAGAAGCTGTCGGCCTGAGCCAAAAGAACTAAATCCTAGCGAAACAAGCGTAGTTTCGAAGATTGAAGGCAAAGAGGGTGCTGCCATTTCATCTAATCGTCACAAGCACTAAACGTCATTTCGTCGACAAGGAAAATCCGTCAGAACCACTAACAGTCAGAACGTCGACAGTGATAACATCGACACGTCAGGACATCGACAGTCACAGTCGCTACCCGTCAGAACGTCGACAGTCATAACATCGACACGTCAGGACATCGACAAAATAGTTTATAAGTTTATATAATATTAATAAGTATATGATAGTTTAGAAACAAATTTTGGCTATATATTAGCACATCATGGGGGTGGGGTAAAGCATAGCATATATTAAATACGTAACCTAACCAACCTAGGTACCTTTTCCCCCCTAAACCCCAAAAAACTAAAGTTAAAAAGTTAAAGTTAAAAACTAAAAGTTAAAGTTTAAAATTTTAGATGTTATGACGGATTTTGTCGATGTCCTGACGTGTCGATGTTATGGCTGTCGGCGTTCTGACGGGTAGCGATTGTGACTGTCAATGAACTGACATGTCGATGTTATGACGGATTTTTTCGATGTTCTGACGGTAATGGTCCTGACCTGTCGATGTCCTGACGCCTTTCCAAGGCAAAGCATGCAGAACGAGCTCGCGTCAAGCTATATTTTTTAGGCCAAAGGTCCGAGTCTTCCCGTGAGGGTTGACGGCCTAAAAGCGAAGGAGGGACGACACACAGACAAATCAACAGATAGACACACACACACACACACACTTGCGCGCGCAAGCAAGCACATACAAGCAGAAGCACACGCATTCACATATGCAAACACTCGCACACACACACATCATAGGCTTTAACCTATATATAGAGGCTATCTATATAGAGATGCCCTTGCCTTGGGTGGGGGGAGGCGGGTTCAAGCCCGATTCTCCCAAAAATGTCGACACATTTAAGATTTTCCTTTAATTTGTTACATTTTCCATATAACTTGCGTTTCCTCGAAATCTTCCCCTCCGTAAATTTCAGCCTCCTCCTCCGAAATCTATCCCTGCGTTCGTGCCAGAGGGTAAGTTTTACTTAACTGTTTACTCTCACGCTATTACACCTTTTTTTGCAGTAAGCTGGCAAATAGCATAATGGCGAATCCCATGGTCTTCTGTTATGTGCAAGAAATCACGGACGAAACAATCTACAAATTGTGTCATTAATTGGCTTTATTTCAAAATATTGAAATTAGCATTTAAAATATATGAGATGATACTTCAAGCAATGTACCACCCATCTCCAAATACAGAAGTTCAACTATGTGATAGCATTAACATCAACATTGACTCAACAACGATTCATTATGTTTTGCTACATTATGTTTTTGATTATTATGTTTTGATTATGTTTGACATTATGTTTTGATTATGTACATTATGTTTTGTGTTCTTCTTTATGTCAGCTAATATATTAAATAGAAATACGAAATCCTGAAGAGAAATTTTCAAAATAGTTAACCATCATATAGACTAAAAATGTGAGAGATATGGCCCGTGGGCCATAAGCAGACCCTAGAGCCCTTAAATACGACCCGCCTCTGTATTTTAAGCATTGTTGATAATTTTTGCAAAACATTTTTAGTGGAAACAGGCACATCATGAGTGCTGAACAAGCTGCTCGTCCCTTAGCCATTTCCTTCAATAGGTTGTTTGCATATGTTCAAACTTGGCCTAATATAATAAACAAATGGCTTTGATGGAGTAGGCCTACCCTTTTGGTACTCCGTAATTCTCCAGGTAATCCGAAAGAGAAAAATAATTAGTAGCATAATCCTTCAGGTAGTCGGAGTGGATGTGCACCTACGTGTTCACCTTGTAAAACAATAGCTATTTTAAGACTGGGCACTAAAACATCCCGACATTAATTAAGCATTTTTGGTATTGATCTGTAAGTAAAGAGCGGCCCGTGTCAAAAGAGATCAAACTCTGGAAAACGGGAATTTTGAAAGCAATATACTGGAGAATAATTTGCTTTTTATATATATTCCAAATATGAATTCCAAGCATACCTTGGAAATTTACCCATAAAAAAGTATTAGAATAAAAATAGTTACGTACTTTAAAAAAGCCCCCTCCTCCCCCCCCCCACAAAAGGGTTGTGAAGAATAAAATAAGAGAAAAAAAGCGAGAATGGGGTTTTATAAGGACAACTGCTTGCCTTCTTCAGTAATATTAGAGAAAGTCTCAAAGAATCAAGTTCATATTTTTCGAGCAAAAATGCAAATGATAAAGAGAAGATAAAATAAAAAGAAAAAAAAAAACAAACAACGTGGAGATAAAAATGAAACAAAAACCCAAAGTTGATGAATAAAAAACCTGACAACATGAAAAACGTAAATAGCGACGAAGACCACACTGCCTTTCCATCATAAACAACGAGTAGAACAATTAAAACTAAAATATTTTCAAAACAGCCCTAGAACTTGCTTGAAAATATTTTAGTTTTAACGATTGAATTTTAATGTGAGTTCTTTTATATTCGTTTTTTCTTCATTTGTTTTGCTGAGGACAGCCCTTGGATATAGGTTCGAAATGTTCATTTAAAGTTGCGTTCCACTGTCTTATATAAAAATTTCCCTATTGTTCTACTCGGTGTTTAACATGGAAAAAATATCAACAGAAAAAAAAATGGGTCCTGTTGCACTTAGTGGTACATAGCGCTATAAGCTGTCCAACGAATGCAGACACGGAGACCCGTAAAGCGGGTAATTACTATCTAAATTGATCGAAGGGCGTGGTTTCTCATTGAATTTACAATATTGAAACTATTGTTTTTTGGGTTACTAAAAAACAACATGGGGGGGGGGAGATACCTAGGTTAGGTTAGGTTACGTATTTAATATATGCTATGCTTTAACCCCCCCCCCCCCTAATTTTCAAATATATAGCCCAAATTTGTTTCTAAACTATTATATATTCATCCTATTTTTGTTTTTATTAGCATTAACCAAACTTGACTTCTTTCGTGTGTACCATTAAGTGCAACAGTATCAAAAAATTAAACGAATTCAAAATGATAAGAACCAAAAACACCTAACAAAAAAATTAGCCACTCACCCAAAATGCAACGACTAACAATAAATAATGTTCTCATTAAGAAGCTCGACAAGCGATCTTTCTATATAGTTTTCATTTTCACTCAGAAAATGTCAACGTGATTCTTTCAATGTGAAGCATTGCTGACAAAGAGAAGCGGTTGTCTTCCCAAAATATCCATTTTGCTTCGTCCAGTATTTTCGTTAGCCTTATAAAATCCCATTCTCGCTTTTCTTCTCTTTTATTTTTTTTTCTTTGTGACAGCAGGTCAATATGATTTACAAAATTATCTTTAGAAAGGTTGCAATTCTGATGACACATCTGACTGTGAAATTCAACATGTTTGGAAACACTGAAACAAAAATTTCAAGCTTCTATCTAAGAAAGTAAGAAATTTTATGCTTTTTTCGGGTCACCAATCTTTCTTCAGGGTCCTAGTAGTGGATAACTGATAGTAAAATAGCGGGAGAGGGCTCATTGGAGCGAAAACTGAAAATTTTATTCCCTTTTAAGTAATAAAAGAGATGGCGCACAGCAAAGTGATGGATACTGTGATAATCCAGCGGCTTATAAGATAAGATTTATTCATAATGAAAAACACATACAACAATGCATTATACTAATCACTCCAAAGGCTCCTTAGCCAGTAAAGGAGGGGGAAGGCATACAAGTTTTTCGATAAACTATTGAAAAAATAATTTTACAATCTTCCAGTTACAGAAGCCCAATTGCAACACTAAGGTAATACTAAGGGTTATACAGCATCGCATAGTTGAGTCCTAATTATTAGGGGAGAAATCAGTCCAATTTTTTAGCGGGAGGGGTACTTAACTGAGGTATGAATTTCCGTATTGTCTATGAGAGGTCCTTCAAATGAATAAGGAAGTGTATTTAACCACTGATACTCTTCATTTGGAAGATTCGATCAACTAAGGGTGTAAAGTATGTGGTGGGGAGGGGGTGGGTGATAGTTTCTATCACGTTGTAAAGACGGCAATTTTTCAGACACAATACTCTAGTGTTATCTTAGTAAAGAGCCATTTGGTTTCATTGTATTATTTATTTTCAATTCCAGTAGCGTTAAATACACATCAGAAGTTAAAGAGGGATATTACACTCTACACTACGATAGACGTTAAAATAGTGTATACGAAATAGTGTGACAAGAAAAATTACTAAATGAAAATCCAAAGAATGTAAAACAATAACAGCTTGATTATATCAACCTCCTTCAGATTAAAGAAAAATATTGTAATTTGTTTTTTTCCATAACAACTAAAATGACTTGGATTCACTAGCGTGTGAAGCAAATAAAATTTGAAATTCTGAATCCAAAAAGATACGCTTTGGGTTTTCGCTTTCCTTTACACAAGCATGATAACATAAATAACTTCAAAAACATCGTGAACGCATTGGCATGAAATGCTATTTCACACACTATAAATTACAGCTTAATTAGCTTGGTCATTAGCTTGGTTCATTAAGACATAAGTGTATTGGGTATGGTCCCCATGCATTCAAACAGAGGGGAAGAAGGATCAAACATTTCGTTGTAACTAACTGTAAGTAAGGATGTGGCTCAATAGTAACCGAAACTTAAAAAAACGGAATTTTTATATCAATAGATATCAAACAGTTCGTGGTAACGAACTGTAAGTAAGGAGCGACCCGGCTCAATGGTAACCGAAACTCTAGAAAACGGCATTTTGATACACATAGATGCATCAAAAGGATCAGATTTTAATGCTGATTTCAAATATATAAGTTTCATCAAGTTTAGTCCTAACCATCAAAAGTTACGCGCCTTAGAAAATTTGGCAGATTTTCGAAAAAGGGGGAAAGACCCCCTAAAAAATATAGAACCTTAATGAAAATCACACCATCATATTCAGCGTATCAGAGAACCCTAATGTAGAGGTTTCAAGCTCCTATCTACAAAAATGTGGAATTTTGCATTTTTTGCCAGAAGAAAGATCACGGTTGCGTGTTTATTTGTTTTTTTTCCCGGGGGGGGGGGTGATGGTATCAACCCAGTGGTCCTAGAATATCGTGGGAGGGCTCATTGGAATTGAAATTAAACGTTCTAGTGCCCTTTTTAAGTGACCAAAAAAATGTGGGAGGATCTTTCCACGAAGGAAGTTTTCATGGGGGAAGGGACATTGCTATGAAGGGGACGCAGGACTTCCCAGCATTATTTAAAAAAAGATGAGAAATTAAATATAAAAAAAACAAGTTTTTCAACTGCAACAGCAGCAACATCAAAACTTTAACGAACAGAAAATATTACGTATATGATTGGGTTCACCCCCTAGTCAATACCTCGCTCTTAAAGCTAAAGATTTTTTAGTAAAAAATTCGAACTTTAGCTTAAAGAGCAAGGTATTGACTAGGGGGCGAACCCCCTAATATACGTATTAAAATATATGAATATAGAAGTTCGTTACGTAAGTTAATTCGTAAGTTATGTATATTTATTACTAATAAAAACGTTCGTAAATAAAATTAAACAAGTTTCGAGAAAACCATTTAACCAAATAAAAGTAAATTAATATGCAAATTTGGTTTTAATTATTCAAGTACAGTGAGCCAAGATCAAAACCTGCATTTATTCAAAAACGTTCAAAAATGTAATAAAAAAAACAAGTTTTTTTAACTGAAAGTAAGGAGCGACATTTGAACTTAAAACGAACAGAAATTATTCGTTATATGAAAGGGGCTGTCCCCTCCTCAACGCCTCGCTCTTTACGCTAAAGTTTGACTTTCTCACAACTCTATTTTTTTAAACAATACAAAACTTTAGCTTAAAGAGCGAGGCGTTGAGGAGGGGACAGACCCTTTCATGTAAGGAATAATTTCTGTTCGTTTTAAGTTTTAACGTCGTTCCTTACTTTCAGTTAAAAAACTTGTTTTTTTTTATTTAATATCAAAAGAATCGGCTTATTATGTTCATTCCTAATGCATAAAGTTCACTAAGTTTAGTGTTACTCAGTAAAAGCTACGAGCCTGAGTAAATTTGCCTGATTTTCGAAAAGGGGAGAAACATCCCCTAAAAGTCAAGGAATCTGAATGAAAATCAAACCATCAGATTTAACGTATCGGATCCCCCTACTGTAGAAGTTTTAAGGTCCCATATGCAAAAATGTGGAATATTGTATTTTTTCCCCAAGATAGATCACGGATGCATGTTTATTTTTTTTTTTTGTTTGTTTTCCCCAGGGGTGATCGCATCCAACCAATAGTCCTAGGATATCGGGAATTGATCGGAAATTGAGGACGGAGCAACCGCCCTAATATATGTAAGAATTTCTGTTCGTTTTAAGTTTTGATATTGTTTGATATAAGTTTGATATTATCCTCCAGAGTCATTGGTGGTAAACAGGGCGTCGACGGTTATTGCCAAAGATTTAGACTTTTTTTTTCGGGACACGTAGCAAGCCTGTTGCCCAACCTTTTGGCAGCGGAAATCGAGCTCCGGACTCCAAATTGCCAAGCAGAGTACCAGTCCACTGTGTTACCACAGGTTGGGTAGAGCTTAACATACCTTACATTGAGCGAATCAGGTGGCCGGGAAGAACGATTACAAATAATTTGTGGTCATTTTGTTTCCATACGGGTTCTGACGTTATGCCTAAGTTCCAGATCGGGTGTACTCATTGTTAATAGGAGTAAATATAATCGTAGAGTATTGTACTGTTTTCTCATTTCTCCTATATTCTAGCAAATTTAATAAGATTGAAGCATAAAGAAGAGTTACTAATATTCAGTGAATATCATGTTTATATCATATAAACACCATTCGTATTATAATCATAAATCCTTCATGAAACCTAATGGGTGGCTGAGAATCATAAATACAAACAATTTACAGGAATTTGTTCAAGTACAGTTTTTTCGCTATGATTAAACCCCAAATTGAGTACTTAAAGTAGATGCTAGACAAATTCCCCCCTCCCCTAAAAAAATCCGGACGGAAATTCTATCTCTCCTCCGCGGAGAGATCCCCCACACGCAAAGTTGAGCAGTCAAAAGAAAATATCTACATATAATCCAAAATATAGGCATAACATATGGCATAACATATTTTTATTTATTATAATTCTATTTTCATGTTTTTGGGGGCTGAGTTATAACAGCAGGGTAAGATAATGGTTAAATAAACCAATTTTAAAATAAAAAAAATAGTTACAGCTGTAAAACAGTTGCTCTATGATGAAAGTACACAGAGATAAAAGGCTGGGACTAAGAAGTTCGAGTAATTACTTCCCATGGACTTCGTCTGGTACCGTTACTAGCCGAAATGATTGGGGGGGGGGGGAGGGCAATGGATTTTACCAATTGGTTGGTCAGTTTTACTGACTGATTTGGGTGATATTGCTATTAAAATTACTTCATAAAAAAATATGCATCCGTGATCTTTCTTCGGGATAAAAATGCGAACTTCCACATTTTTGTAGAAAGGAGCTTGAAATTTCCCCAGAAGAGTTCTGTAATATGCTGAATTTAATGGGGATTTTTATTACGATCACTTACCCTTTTGTGGGTATTTTCCCCATTTTTAGAAAATCAGGCAAATTTTGTAGATTTGCCTATCTACAAAATCATTTTTGTACACAGGTGCTTGGATAAAAATGCGAACTTCCACATTTTTGTAGACAGGAGCTTGAAACCTCCCCAGGAGAGTTCTGTAATATGCTGAATTTAATGGTGGTTCTTATTACGATCACTTGCCGTTTTTTGGGTATTTTCCCCATTTTTAGTAAATCAGGCAAATTTTCTCATGCTCGTGGCGTTTGATGCGCAACACTGAACTTAATATACTTAATATATCTGGAATCAGCAATTCTTTTGATGGAGTAATTGTTATTAATATTCCCTTTTTTACAGTTTCGATTCTAGACCAAATCGCTCCTTATTTACATTTTGTTACCACTAACTGTTTGATATCCTACATTTTGGAATACAGATTGAATTTCCATAATCCTGTCTTTTCTTCATTATTTTTATTTGTCTCAATTTTTATGATATATGATGTCCGTGCATCCCACGCAGCGTATTTTCGATATTTTAGATTGTTACTGTACTTACCACCGTGATATAAAAACAGAAAAAGTACACAGTTTTAGTGCTCCAGGTTTAACGACAAAGTTGGCCTTGCTACACTTACTGCACTAGGGGCTGTCCACATTTGCTATTCAAAGTTCGAGCCATATCACGGTCTTTTGTCATGCGTCTTGCAAACTAGTACTCATTTTTTAATTTAAGATAAATATGCTTGGATTTGTTTAGGGATGAACGCAGGAGTAAGGTACCTTTGAGCTCGACCCCCCTTAAAAACCCCAACTAATTCTTGAATTTCTGAACCCTCCTAAATCAAACTATCAAATTTATTTTACAATTCCCCCTCCCCCTCTCCACCCTTTGCCTGGAAATAAAAGTCAATTGCCACTCTCAATTCAGGTTTTTTTCCGTTTTTTTTTTCGTTTTTTTTTCTTTTCAATTCCTCACTGTTTAAGACTTCAACTACTGAAATCGTAAATAGTGAAACTTCAACTTCTTTAAAAAAAAAGCAGTTGAAGAAAGTATAAGAAAGTGCAATTTTCCTTGCATTTTATCTTTTTCAAAACTTTTTTTAGACAAGAAAACACTTAAAGAAAGTATTGTGCAACAAGGGTCTAAGTTTAGTCGAAATTAACAATTCGGGAAATTTCATTATATATACTTTGTTAAGAAATAATTTGGTGGAGGGCCTAGAACGGTAATGTCTGGCTCGAAGCGCTGCTAAAATGTATGAAATACTATGAAAAAGTTAATTTTTCAAGTGGCCTTCAGGGACTGTTTTAAGCTGAATTATCATTAAGAAGTACCTTTTCCCTTGTATTTTTCTTCCTTCATAATTTTGTTTAGGATGTCTTCCGAACATCAAGATGGAGGGAGGGGCAAAGAATTTTTTGTGAGGGGGACAGCCTGCTCACCCAAAGTAACTAAGGTCTCTGCTTAAATACGAATGATTTTGAGCAGACTGCAGAAATCGGTGACAGAAATTATTTTATTTCCGAAATGTCTCAAATAACTAGCATGGATTTCCTAGAAGTGGTCATAAACCTGGTTTTATGGATCAATAACGGATTTTTCAAAAAATGGATGGGAAATGGTGCTACGCTTTCTCAAAAGTGCTAGTTCCAGAGAAAATTGCTGGCCTTGACAAGCGGCAACCCTGTTTAGAAGTTAATGACATACTAAAAGTTAAATGTTTTCAGAACGGAGACCGCTCATTTTTAGAAATTCAGAACGGAGACCGCTCATTCAACACGAAGACATCTTTCTGGAGCTGGCAGACGTCAGAATTCAGAACGGAGACCGCTCATTCAAGACGAAGACATCTTTCTGGAGCTGGCAGACGTCAGAATTCAGAACGGAGACCGCTCATTCAAGACGAAGACATCTTTCTGGAGCTGGCAGACGTCAGAATTCAGAACGGAGACCGCTCATTCAAGACGAAGACATCTTTCTGCAGCTGACAGACGTCAGAATTCAGAACGGAGACCGCTCATTCAAGACGAAGACATCTTTCTGGAGCTGGCAGACGTCGCTTTGCACCGAGCTAATCGGCATTTTCGATCGCCGGTTATTTCTTGCAAAAGCAGTGTGCCAGGACAATTTCGCAGATGCTGGAAAAGCACATGCTTTCAAGTGATAAGTTTTAAGGCTCGAACAGATGATGTTATTATTAACTTTATAATAATAAAACAAAACCCATCACCTACTATTTTTTACTCTAGGCTGTAGGCGTTGAAAAAAAACAACTGTTTAAATAGCTGTTTTTGAACGAAAACTGCTGTTTTCTGTTTTTACCAAAAAACAGAACAGCAACAGAAACAGCTATTCTGTGTTTTTGTTGACCTGCTCTGTTTCTGTTCTGTTTTATTCAAGCCCTATTTATTTTTTCTATTTCTTCAAAAAAAAAATAATATAAAAAACAGGACAGTGCCGATGCTTAACCGTAATACGTCCGGACCACGTTTGTCACCCTGTATGTAATTCAAAATATAGTTAAAAAGTTTTGACGGGAAATTAATCATTCAAGTCCTTTTTTTCCCAGTAATCCATTAATAAAAGGACCCCGCCCTGGTATTTCATTCTTAAATCAAGGTTAATATTTGCATTTTCCACTGAATTATGGCATTTTCAGTTTCTAGAAATAGAATGTCGATAGCTAGAAACTAATGTTAGAAAGATAATTTATAATACCTCGAAAAAGGATGTAAAAATAATGTTCATTTAATGTGTCACTGCTAACTTGATGAATCGATTAAGTCAAGAGACGGCAGAGGAATTGTCAAAGAATTTACGCTGCTGGTTTTGATTATATTATACAAATCGTGTGGCGGGAAATGTTTTTTGTGTCTGTATCTATTAAACGTGTACATTTTGCACACATTTTTGTAATTTTGTGTACACAAATTTTTCGTGTATCTGGGTTTGTTTCGAGGTTGGAAATCATTTGATTTTTACAAAGATCTCTGAAATTTGGATCTTGGAAGAAGTATATATATTAAACATTCCCCGCAAAAAATATGTCAGTACATACACTATTATTCATTATTTCGGGATCTTTTTCAAGGAAGTCATTTTCTGGTCATTTTCAAGTTCTCAGTGGAAACCCTGGTTTGCATTTGTTGTTGAACATTAAAATCAATATAATTATACCTAGTTATGAAAATTGTCAATTCACTAACAAAAAAAAAAAAATAATAATGGACAAATAAACTGTCCATTATTTAAAGTCTGCTTTTTAGCTACCTTGTGGCAGGTAGGAAGACAATATTTTTTTTGAAGAGGGTAAAATCCAAGATTATTTTGGGGAGGGAATTCATAAAATAAAAAAGAGGGGATTCGTACAAACTTCTTTATATTTTAGATGGGGGAGCGGACAGGCCTAAAGGTTCTGCTGAGAACTTGAACCAATCCCCAACTTATCTCTTGAAATATTAAGCTTATTAACTTAGAAGCTTTCAGACAGTAATTTAGATCCTAGAAATATGTATTGTATATACTTTTTCATATATGTTCACATTCCCAACTCTAACATCTCGCCCACCACATAGAGGGAACTTGTCTTTGCATAAACACATTTAATTTTGTAAACTGATGCATTTTGAAAAAGAAACAACAGAACATTTTTGTTCACAAACTAAATTGTTTTTGAAGAAAGTATAAGAGATAGCCCTTTAATCCTCGGTTTTATAGATTATGAGCAACCATTCAACTCAGCTGATAGAAGAGCTTTAGCGAATGTCTTATCCTTGTATGGTATACTAGACAAATACATTAAAGTGATAATCGCTATGTACGAGAATAACGCTGCTGTGGTTAAGGTAGGAAATGAGGTTAGCGGCTGGTTTTGTATTAAATCAGGAGTTAAGCAGGGTTGTGTTCCATCCCCCTTTATATGGATTATTTTGATGGACTTTGTCTTGAGGAGCACAGAAACGGCAATGGAAGAAGACGAAATCAAAGGGGAAGAAAACCTTTCCTGGACTTAGATTATGGTGATGATTTAGGCATCCCAGATGAAAGTATGAGCAAAATGAATGAACCTTTAGAGGTTTTGCGAGTTCAAGGCACCAGAATAGATTTGAAAATTAATGTTAAGAAGACTAAGTCACTAAGGCTAGGAATAAGTGAAGAAGAAAAGGTGATGTTGGGTAACAGAAATATCAATCAAGTGGATAGTTTCACTTGCCTTGGTAGCATTTATCTTATTGTCTTAAGGATTTTGTCTCAAGAACAAGAAGCACAGGAAAGGCGGTGGGAGACCACGGAATCAAATGGGGAGAAAAAACTCTCCTGGACTTAGATTATGCTGATGATTTAAGCATCCTAGATGAAAGTGTGAGCAAAATGAATGAACTTTTAGAGGTTTTGCGAGTTCAGGGCGCCAGAATAGATTTGAAAATTAATGTTAAGAAGACTAAGTCACTAAGGCTAGGAATGAGTGAAGATGAAAAGGTGACGTTGGGTAACGAGAAGATTGATCAGGTGGACAGCCTCACTTACCTTGGTAGTATTATTAGTAAAGACGGTGGTAACAATGAAGATGTTAAAAGTAAAATAGCCAAGGCTCAGGGTGTTTTTTCACAGTTGAAAAAAGGTTTGAAAGAATAGGAAGGTAAGTCTGCAAACCAAGATTAGAATATTGGAAGCTACAGTGATGACAGGGTCAAATATGACTCTGAAGCATGGGCGCTCCGAAAACGGATGAAGATTTGCTAAATGTTTTCCCGAGAAATTGCCTATGGATTGTTCTGAGCACCCGGCTAACTGATCGTATTCCAAACAGTAGGCTGTACGAAAAGTATGGTTAAATCCCGCTTTCTAGAGCTATAATGAGAGAAAGATTGAGATGGCTAGGGCACGTTCTACAGATGAAGGATGAGAGATTGCCAAAGATTGTCCTTCTCAGCCAACCGTCTAGGGCTAAACAGAAAGCCGGTCGTCCTCAGTTGGGGTGGGAGGATGTCGTAAAGAAAGATTTAAGGGAAATGGGAAATTCCTGAGGTTGTGTAAAGAGGGAGGCTTTGAATAGATTGGGATGGAGGAGAAGCGTGCGTTGCTGCGTTGGCCTCAGGTGACTTGATGCTGTGGTGAGCTATTAGTAGTAGTAGTAGCTTACTTGCTTAAAAATCAGTTTATTCAAACAATAATATTTAATGTGTTTTATAAATTTTAATTCGCGCATGCAACAGAGAAGGGATAGTTCTTTGTGCAATGGCTCTATGTATGTGCCTTTGTGTGACCTGGGTACTATACCGTCTTTATTTTAGCAATATGTAGCAGCAACTCGTATCCATGGAAACGAAAAACTAGATACTGTTCATATGAGGAGATAAATTTTGGGCCATGTCTGTTCTTTGATTCTGACTCCGCCCAAAATTATGTTATACAGTTTCTTAGGTTGTTTTTACGATGCAATAATGATGATAGAACTATAGTATGCGCCATTAAATAGTGTATCAGTTTACTGATCTTTGCTTATAACTTCAAAAATCAGCATGTTGCCAAGTCTTTTTCGACTAAAAATTTACCTTGCCACGGTAACAATCATACCTAATTTGGAATCAGTTTGACTGATTCGTTTGATTTTCACCCGTGAAAAATGTCAGCCTTTAGCTATTTTATTTTCCTTTTTATCATTATTTTAATAATGGGAGCCAAAACCACAATTTTGTAATACATAAATGCTTGGATGACCTGCATTAAAAGTGTTTTTAAATTTGCGAATGCTGTATTGAGGTTTTCAAGTTACTTAATACAGACACCAAAAATTTCCACATCTGAATTTAAAAAAAAAGGACACAAAAAAACCTGATTAATAGGTTGATAACCCATGGAATTTCTGTGTGCCCAGGTCTATGCTAGCGAAATATTCTGAAGTTTATACATGTTATTATACGCAATTTTGTTCGGTATCAGCTTATGAAAGGCAAAGGTGGAGATCTTATCATGATTCCATTTGACAGGGGCTGGTTCGTTTGAGGGAGGAGGTCCTTTAAGGAACTGGCCTAGGTAGGAACTGGTAGGTCCTTTAAGGAACTGGCCTAGTGATTATATGTACTGGGGTACACTTGGTGCAAGAAAGGGAGGGCATAAAATTCTAAGCTATTCACCTGAAAGTGAAAAATTTTGAAAAAATAGTATCTTGGAAGGTTCTAACAAATTGAAACACTATCTTCTTGGTAGATTCTAGATTTCCCTCTACAAAAAAACTGACAAAACACCAAAATTAACTATTCAAGAAAATTTTTACGATGCCTCATACCTACCAGGACGAACCTTCCAATATTATTTATAACAAAATAACACCTACTTTTCAAAATTTCCAAAATCCAATCTCTCTAAATACTGTCATCGATCGTAGATACATAGGGGGGGAGGGGTCCTTTTAGAAACTGACCTTGATAGATAGTGATTATATATACTGGGCATATTTGGTGAAAGGGATGGCAATATAATTTTAGGCTATCCACCTGAAAGTGAAACGTTTCGATAAAATAGTATATTGGAAAATTTTACAAAATTGAAATACTATCTTCTTGTACTATCTATCCTCTGCAAAATTGAAATACTATCATCGACCATAGGCACACTGGTGTTTATATATTTTTTTATTATGGTCCTTCATATATATATATATATATATATATATATATATATATATATATATATATATATATATATATAATATATATATATATATATATATATATATATATTATATATAGATTATATATATATATATATATATATATATATGTATATATATATATATACATATATTATATATATATATATATATATATATATATATATATATATATATATATATATATATATTATATATATATATATATATATATATATATATATAATATATATATATATATATATATATATATATATATATATATATATAATATATATATATATATATATGTATATATATTCCTTTTTATTCCCTATCGTTAAAGCTTCAAAAACAGAGGCTGGGGAAGGTTAAGTAACCAAATTGCTTCACTAGAAGCTAATCAGTCCTTGCTTTCTGTTTAGAAATCAGCAGTTGATAAGGAGTTCGTCCGTGATACACAAGTCGTTGTCAACATATCAAAGGCCATGTTTGATATTTCTAAGATTCAGAGATAATTACTAAAAACGTTTTGCTAAGCTGGTCGGAAATTAATGATCAGTAGGTATATTCAATCACACTTGATTTTCTGGCCTGGGTTGCCTTGCTGATCCTCCGCTTGAGAACAACTTAGCAAACAGTTTCTACCAAAAAATAAAAACGGCAAATTTTCCTCTTAGATTTTGGAAAAGACATTTTGCCTACCCCTAAATTCTCATTAATTGACTCCTGAGAGGGGAAGGGATAATCACTCATACACAAGGTCGTACCCAGGATTTTTTTTCGGAGGGGGTTTTACTCAAAGATTTTTTTTCGGGGGGAGGGGGGTTAAAAAAACGCAAAAAACACATATAAAATTTTTTATATCCATTTTTGTTACGTTTTTAAGAGTCAAAAAAACATTTCAGGAGAGGTTCAACCCACCCCCCCCCCCCGCCCCTCTGGGTACGGCCTTGCTCATACAAACTAACTTATAACCTAAAATGTGTTTGGATTATCCTAAGTTCAGCGTCAGTCGGGTACTTCGAGTATAGAAGGCATTTAGTCCTTCGTCCCGTACAATCTGAATCAAGATCAGAGTTATGACATAAAATTCCATTATAAATTTCGTTCTCTAACATAACCAAACTCTGGGTTAGCGGCGAGACCGCGAAATTTTTCAGAAGCTGGCCTCTTTTTTTCCAACTGATTGGTCCACCTTTGGAAACAGGCGTTGCGTTACGCGTGTGTGACCTGTGCAGCCAAACATGGCTTCGTGCCACTAGGGGTCCTACATCTTAGCCTTGGTTTAATTTAGAAATGCGAGGCCGTGTCAAGGCTCTGCCATCTCTGTACAGCATAGAAATATCGTGCAGAACGATCCCTCAGGCAGCATGACGGAAACTTGCCCTGAAATCACATTTATGAAAACTAAAATACATACAGAGCAAGATTTAATTAAATGAATGACGTAAATGGAATTCCCCGGTTTGTAGTAATTGCTACTGTAGCCCCTAAAATCGATATTGCACTGGGCTCCAAAAGATCTAGCGCCACCCCTCTCTTTCTGCACTAAATAAAAAAATCCAAAAAGCAAGCCGTTTAAAAGAAGAATGAATGCATTATCTTTAAACCATAAGTTCGATTGATTTTAAAACCTTTCAGGTAACTTTGACGCATTTTATTTTTGGTAAGAATTATGGTACTTGTCTTGAATCCGATAAACACGCAATAAGTCAAGTTTCGTTAATGCTAATGAAATAAAACAAAATAGGATAAAAATATAATAGTTTAGAAACAAACTTGGGCTATATATTTGCACATTAGGGGGCGGGGTATAAAGCATAGCATATATTAAATACGTAACCTAACCTAACCTAAGTACCTTTTTTGCCCCTTCAACCCCAAAAAACTAAAGTTTAAATCTGTGTCACAGAGTGAACAACAGCTCACTAGCTAGCGGAAACCTGTTTTTCAAATGGTATCTTTGAAATTCTCTATGCAGTTCATTGCGTGTTTATCGTATTCAAGCCAAGTACCAGAATTACGAACGACATTACACTTCGGAAAGGCAGAGGCGGGGATGGGGGCCTACTAAGAACAAAAATGCTAGGACAGCCAATAAAATGCAGCAAATGTATATTGCCAGTACAAAAATCAATTGTTTCTGTCGAATTCATCTTATTAAGGGGGGTGGAGATTTAAAGCTTTACAATTTTGTATTTGGCTATGACATCATTACTCCGAGTTTGTTCAATCAATTTGTTTTCATTTCGAACTCTCTGAAGATGCAGCTTCAGAAATTACGTACGCATGCATACGCATACCGCGTCTATTGTCTACTATGGAGAAAGACCAATCGATTGTATATAGTATAATCTTGCCTTGAAAATCTGCTTGCATTTCCATTTAAAGGCGAGTGTAAAAACTGCTTAAAGCTAATAATCCCAAATAAGACAGTCCATCTGTAACAGTCATCCGGTTTTACAAGATCAATTAGGATGGGTTTTGTAGTTATTAGATGAAAAAAGTAGCCTGTTCAGTTCAGACAAAAATAATTATACCATCCGAAATTAGAAATGTTGTTCACAATTTTGACTGTTTACAAGGAAGAATATTTCCTGAAAAGACAGATCTGAAATATTAATTCAGTTGTGTCAGGAGAGAGCTATTATCAATATATTCCGTAAAAAAAAGAAAACAAGGCTTACCGTCTTTTACAAAGTGTCATGAGGAAATTATATGATTTCCTACGAGGGAATTAACTATTACATGTTTCTGGTAAGGCACATCTTTCGTTTCATGCATTATGCCTTTTAAGTAGAAAGATAAACGAAATTACATATCTATTCTTGAAAAAAAATATAGCTTTTGAATATAAGGCTTATCATCTTTGAACTTGTGTGACAGTCTGCGCTGTATTGAGTCGTGCAAAAATGCCCGTGCCAGAATCGCGCAATGCAATGTAGTTTTACTATTATATGAAGTTTCTGGCAAGGTACATCTTTCGTTTCATGCATTATGACTTCTAAGTAGAAAGATAAACAAAATTGCATATCTATTCTCGAAAAGGGTTTACGCTTAAAACGTGATATGACTTAATGCAGTTCCTTCTTAGAAGAAAGAGAACATTCTTATAAAACCTGGTTCATTGCAACATGTTCTTGTGCAATTTTGAGTACCCTATTAGGGTCCACTATGTAGCTACTTACATTCAGAAAAATTGTTTGAGAATCGCACCATACTTGCGGTACTTTCCCAATTAATAGCAATGTTTGGTTTCGGTAAACACCCTACGCACGTAAGTTTGTAGGCATGGTCATCGAACCGAGCTAAAAAACGTCCAAGTTCCAATTTGAGCCAGTTTTGGAACTGAGCACACTATTTATTTTTTGTCCAAAGGGCTGGGCACACATAGTTAATTTCGGGAACTGATTTCCAGATCAGCGCCGATTTTAAAAGAAATCGGCATCGATTTGAACTTAAAAATTTTTCTAGTTTTCGGTGCTGATTTTCATCATGATCATCACAAAAAAATAGGGATACAAATAAATAGTCAGCTACATATGTCTGTGGAGAAAGACCCCGCTACTGAGCTGAGAACTGAACTGAGAACTAAGCTGAGATCGATCATGCAACTATTAATAAACTCCAGTTGACTATTGTGTCCATGATTTTTTGTTTTGAAAATCTCGCGCAATAAATTTTTTTTTCAACAGATTTTTCCTACCGCTATCGTTTGTCCGCTGATGCTGAAATCGGTTCCCAAAATCAGCTACATGTGCCGAGCCCTTGAGCAAATTTCGACTGAGCCTGAGAAAAGCATAAGCTCAGCTCAGAACTTGACAATCTGACTAAAATGGATATAGGCGAGGATGTAAGGTCAAGCAAAAACTTGGATATTTATAACCTCAGTTGCGTCCAATTGATACATGCAACATTTGCTGGAAATGACGGAAAAACAAAATCTACACTTCAGTTCCATATAAGATAAGCATTGTGTGCTAGATATAAAAAAACTCCTATTAAATATGAATTGTGAACTAGACATTAAAAAAAAATATCTCCTACCTTGTCAGTTCAAGAACCTATTTTTAACGAAGACATTATAGACTAGTCTATAAAGATCGAAGCTCCCGCTTCACAGGGCATCGGGGCTAACCTAATATATTAAAACAGCTACAGTCATAAGATGTTTGGAGTACATTTGAATAAATGGTGCACAAGATAAATGTGAAAATCTTACTGCCAAAATCTAAGGAGTCGGTACTCCGAGACAGACAAATCGATATCCGAAAAGGTTCTGTCAGGCACAGTTTCTCCTCCTGTTCTGTTTAAAAACTATGTTGTTGAGCCCCAAGAGAATTACCTTTCTTACGGCATTTCAAATAACATCAAGACTTCTCTTCTTTCATATATTAGTGACGTTTTTAACAACAGTCGAACTAATGAGCAAATTTTTGAAACCTTCAAAAGTCTATCAGGATTAGTAGCCTACCCAAGCCTTGGTCTTGAATTTAACACCATGTTCCTCCTTTTCAACTGGCGTAGAACCACCCTATTGTTCTTTGAGCCTCGGTTCCTCGCTGGTTCGGTCAGTAGAAAGTTCATTTTTTGGAATTCCAATCGGCTCAAAAACTTCTGAGACCCAACAACTCTTGACAGGCTACGTCTCTCTTAGAGCTGCTACTGTATATGCGTTCATAACTAAAATAAAATCGGGCTTCAACCGACTCCTTACATCTCTTTTCAATTCAGTTGCCCTTCCCTACATTCTTTATGTTGCCCCTTTTTTCGATATTTTTACTAAGTCATGTGAAAAACAAAATTGATCATGCTTCGGGTTGTCTAAATAAGTAGAGATGGGGGTACCAGCCGTGTCAGTACATAATTTATGCATGTTTTATGGTTTTTGTCAGTGAGAATTTGAAAAACAGGAATTTTGTCACATTTATGGATGGTTTTATGGACTTTGTCAGTGAGAATGAAAAAACAGGAATTTTGTCACATTTATGTCTGTTTTCATGGATGGTTATGTGTGTTGATTATTTGATGTTTTTATGGATTTTGTCAGTGAGAATGGAAAAACAGGAACTTTGTCACTTCCTTCTTGTTGTTGTTCAAGCCAGATGTTATGAGTTTCCGGGAAACAGTATTTGTTATTGTTGTTTCCAAACCAAATGTTATGAGTTCCATGGTAACAGTTAGATCCCCCATTCTCAGGCAATCAGAGGGCTTTGTTTACATAACAATTTGACCTTGAGATTTCGTATATAACGGGCATGCAATGTGATTCAATTATCAGAAAGTATTGTGACACAATGGATAGAACAATTGACATAATTGATGAGCTTGAGGCCTTGGCAGCCGCAATTAGCAATGTAAGTGCATTTTTATTTTCAAAGGAATTTTCCTTGGTCACCCTCCAGTATATTCAGCTAAAACGTAAATATATTCCTATACCCTCAACCCCCCCCCCCCCTCCACAAACCATACTCAATGCAAAAACGTAAATATATTCCTTTACCCTCAAACCCCCCCCCCCTCCACAAACCATACTCAATGCAAAACGTGAATATATTCCTTTACCCTCAAACCCCCCCCCCCTCCACAAACCATGCTCAATGCAAAACGTAAATATATTCCTTTACCCTCAACCCCCCCCCCCCTCCACAAACCATACTCAATGCAAAACGTGAATATATTCCTTTACCCTCAAACCCCCCCCCCTCCACAAACCATACTCAATGCAAAACGTAAATATATTCCTTTACCCTCAAACCCCCCCCCCTCCACAAACCATACTCAATGCAAAACGTGAATATATTCCTTTACCCTCAAAACCTATCCCCCCCCTCCATTGTCTTACAACCCCAAATTCTCGCAAAAAGAAATACCTTTTCGACAAATTCCACTATTTATTTTCGTTGGACACCCTCCAGTATATTCAGCTAAAACGTAAATATATTCCTATACCCTCAAACCCCCCCCCCCTCCACAAACCATACTCAATGCAAAACGTGAATATATTCCTTTACCCTCAAAACCTATCCCCTCCCCCTCCATTGTCTTACAAGTATAATTCTTACCAATAGAAATACCTTTTCGACAAATTCCACCATTTATTTTCGTTGGACACCCTCCAGTATAATCAGCTAAAACGTGAATATATTTCTTTACCCTCAAAACCTAACCCCCCCCATTGTCTTACAACCCCAAATTCTCGCAAAAAGAAATACCATTTCGACAAATTCCTTCCCACTATATTTCCAGCTAAATCCCCCCCCCCAACAAACCATACTCAATGCAAAACGTAAATATATTCTTTTACAGTCAAATACCTTTTCGATAGAAATATCTTATCGGTAAATTTGGCCTTTCTGTAAGCCTCATCAACTTCTGCCTATCTCTTAGCTATTAACCGCAATGGTTTTGACAATACATTTCCGTGCAAGCATATAATTACTATATCACCCCTTTTCCGGTGTGTTCACGCTATCAGTCTAGGCAAAGGGTTGTTTTGGTTGTCAAATTAAAACGATTTTAAGCAAAATTAGATGGTGGATTCGTAGCCTGTATGGAAGTAGAGAAACAGATTATTTTCAAATTAAGTCTAACAATATATTTAGAACATTATGTGAAGGGGGGGGCAATACCTTCAATTCTACCGCCATCAGTGTAAAATGAAAACAAACAGTGCAGGGCTAGAAAAGTCTTTGGGAGTTGCATGAAGCTAATATTATGTATAAATTGAATAGCATTTTAACCTATGTTTGCAAAATATAGGCCTACAGGTCGATGGGTTAACGATCTAATTTAAAGCCTATAGACCGGAAAATTTAATATTTTTCTAAATGGTAAAAATAGAAACAATGATTCCTATCCTATGGCTATAGACTACTGATTGTCTAATAAAAACGTTTGATTTCTAAGCCTAATATATTTCTCGCGAAATTTTTACTTTTTGCTTTACTGAAAAGAGATAAAATGCTTTGACTAAACAAAATTAAGGTTAATAATTTTCATTCTTTAAAATAAAGGGGGAAATTATTTGATACTAATTTTTTCTCTTCTTTAAGGCAAATTATGAAGAATTTGCGGACCCAACATTGATGAGAGCTATGTCTGACGCAAATAGCGAAGAATGCTCGTCACCGCCACCCACCAAGAGAGCAAGGGCTAATAATGCGCCCCCTGTGAAGGCTACTGTCGTACAGTATGGTCGCTGGCCAAAACCCCCCAGCTCCACACTGCCTGCACAAGTGCAGCCGTCTGTACCAGCCCCTCTTAATCAAGCCTCAATGCTGCCTCGTCAAGTTGCAGCCTCGACTGCACAGTCATATGATATCGCTAGCCCGGCGGCTGCACAGTCATATGATATTGCTGCCCCGGCTGCGAAAGAAATTAACGTCACCAGTCGCTCCGCCCTCCAGCATGCACTACCTGGTCCTCTAATAGCTGCCCCGGCTGCAAAGCCATATGATATTGCTGGCCCAGCTGCACAAAATCATGAGGTTACCATCCAACATGCACTACCTGGTCCTTCGGGCACCCAAGCCCAGACGGTTTATGCAAATGTAAGCATTTTTCTCCTACCTATCTATTTCTTCCAATGTTTTAGTCCTTTTCAATCCCAATATAAACTTATCTCTGCGAGATATTAACCCCTATTACATATCTAAATGTAATTTTTTTGCAAAGAAACCACTCTTTTCTCTGTTGCTATCGCTTCACATATAGTTTAGATACCATTGAAGCTCAAAATGCTATTCCGTTCATAATTGAATATTATCTTGCTTTAATCTTTGACATAAGCTCTCCACACAAGCATATAAATAGATCTGTTTCATCCCCTTTTCCTGTTCTATCATTAGCGAGGGTTAGGCCACCAAGTCTAGGCTTTTAACATAATTCTGTTGTATTAGCTGTGAATTGTCTGCAAATTAGGAAGTTGGAATTCTATGTAAGAGCGAAACAAGTTATACCCCCAAAAATAATAAATGCTGAAAAGAGGGGAGCCTACTTGCCCTCGAATCTTTATGGTCACTTAAAAAGCGCGCTAGAACTTTTAATTTCCATTCATATAGTTTTAAGAGATATTATTCCCTTTGTCACATATTGACGTCCTAATTTACACTGAATATTTCTATTTTAGTGAGGGGGAAAGCGAGTTAACGCTTCCAGCCTGGAACACTCGCGCAAGAATTAGAAAAATTTTGATAGGGTATTATGTAAAGGGGACTGGGAAGAGCTGCGGGAGGCGCTGCATGAAGCGCCGCGGGCCCCGAGAAGCGCCGCAGGGATGCGCCGCGGGTCAGGAAAGTGCCGCAGGATGCGCCGCAGGGGGGGGGGGGTGCGCCGCGAAAAAAAAAAAAAAAAAAAAAAAAAAAAAAAAAAAAAAAAAAAAAAAAACTTCTATGTCATATCTTAGATTATCGTTAAGCTATTTTTCATTTATAGGTTGGTGCATTGGTCCCATATTCGCCGTCCAGTGAAGAAGGGGAAGAAGAGGCAGTGGACTTTCAAGACAAAGAAACATGGGACGATATCATTGAAGTACCAGCTAATATTGATAAGTTTTTAGATGATTTTTTTAATGTAGAAGCTAGTACAGTTGAACTGGTAGACTTGAGCCCGAACACTATGCAACTTTTAGATGATTTCACTGGGAACCCTCCTTTATCCCCCACTGATTACCTACTTCCACTTCAAACAACTGAAGTGGAACAGAGTCCAAATATTGTTGAACAACTTGGGGGAGGGGGTACATCTTTCCCTGAATTTCAGCTATCGAATACAATGTTAAATAATATAGTTGTTTTCACTGCCACGTTTGGGGATCCATTTAATTCGCTTATGGGGGGAAATTTTGTTTATGACCCTGTAGAGATTGTGCATGCTTATTTAGATAAAATTCGTGCACTACTGGAGAAACAAATTCAATTGTGGGGGGGGGGGGTAGGGATTCAATTAAGGTTTCAATTGTTTTAAAGGTTTTTTATTTGAATGAGGGGAAAAGCGAGGTTTATTATCATTTCATACATTCCGAGATGCGCGTAATTTATCCAAATTTAGAAAATTTTGAGGGAGTTTTTAGTGAGTGGGTAGGACAAATTATTGCGCATCTCGAGAACTATAACGAAAATGGGAGTGGGTCTGTAGTTTTATTTATTGAAAATTTAAGCGTAAATATATGTAAATTTAAGAAAGATTTTATTTTAAGAGGGGGGAGTGGACCAAGAGCAATTGAATTAAATTATAATCCAGATCTAGAGGGTTGTAAAGGTGTCCAGAAGATCTGTTTTGAAACAGATCAAAAGTGTTTCAAGTATGCTTTCCTCATATCAGCATACGAGCCTCTAGCACGTGACGCAACCAAGAAGAATTTAGATCACTGGGCTGTACATGGGAAGGAGGGGTCCGATTTCCCAGTTGTAGATTTCTCATGCTTAGAAAGAAAATACCCAGTAACGCTAAAATCTATTGACATTTTTGAAAGGGCTAATGCTCATTTAAATATCGGCGTTACTGTGGTACAATACGAAACAGAATTTGAAGATGGGACTCGCTCTAAAAAGAAGGGGGTGGTTTTCCCCGTAAGGGGCCCGTCAGTTGATTTGGTGAAACACTGGGTTTGGTTATTATACACGCCACCTAGTGAACCGAACACAATCGGTCATTTTAACCCTATCACTGACATTAGTAGAGTTCTGGGGGGTGGTAGGGATCTAGGGGTACGTTTCTACTGTCCAACATGCCTGTCACAATTCCGTAGTGATATGAAACTACGGGATCATATGAGACATTGTAGACGGCATGGATATTAGACAGTGGAAACGGTTTCAGGGGATAGGTCCATTCTACGCTTTAAAAATTTTCAGAATACCCTTCTTCAACGCAACAAAATATCTTTGGACTGCGAAGCTAAGCTGGTGGAGGTGAATGACCCCCAATATCCAAACCGTATCAAAGAACACCAGGCCATTGCAGTGTCCTACGCCCACGCGCAAAGAGACAATTCTAACACCATGCGGTTGTTAGAAATAGTTGAGACATTAGATGAGGGGCCCGAGTGCATGGTCAAGGCACTGACTAAACTGATTGGCACGGCTAATGGTGCTATTTCTCGTTTGAGAAATACGCGTTATCCAATGGTGTTGTCCGCAGAGGATCGTCTCGCGATTAAAAATCAAAAAATATGTTGGGTTTGTAAGGGGGAGTTTGTAGAGGAGGATAAGGGGACTAAAGGGAAAAGAGGGGGGAGGGGGAAAATCAGAGACCATGACCATTTGTGGCAGGAAATATCCTCGGGGGGTAGTAATTTTAGGGGGGTAGCACATCAATCGTGTAATTTAAATGTTAGCCAACAGTTTTTTATCCCAGTTTTTATTCATAACTCTAATTATGACTTAAAATTTATTTTACCGGCACTGGCACGTATGCATAGGGAGGGAGGGGGAGTAGATAGTCCATGGGTGAATAGTTCATTTATCTACAACATTATTCCCAAATCAGCCGAGAAGTTATTGCTTCTCGAACTGAAATGGCAGGTAGTGGATAATGGGCGTACGTGCTGGAATAAAATTAGGTTTTTAGATTCTTTTAGTTTTTTTCCCAAATCCTTAAGTCAACTAATTCAAGTGCAGAAAAGCGACAATTTTAATAGCTTTCCCTTGCTTTAACAGCACTTTCCAGACAGTGAAATGTATGACTTATTAACCAGCAAAGGTGTATATGCATATGATTATTACTGTTCTGGCGCTCGCTTAAGCGAGGAGAAACTACCTCCAATTGAAGCTTTTCACAATTCACTGACCAACAGTGAATGCACAGTCGAGGAGTATGAGTTTGCCAAGAAGGTGTGGGCTAAGGGGGATTGTAAAAATGGGTGGGATTATTGTAGACTGTACTTGGCCAGTGACTTTCTAACTCTGTTGGATATAGTCTGTAAGAATACAGACCAGATCTATTCAGAGTTCGGGTTAGATATAGGATATTATTTTTCTACACCCCATTTAGTAATGGATTTAATTTTAAAAATTAGCAGGGAGGAAATAGGCCTAATCACCGATGTAGATCAACACCTTTTTGTAGAGCGTTCAATGAGGGGAGGGTATGTTTTTCACGGGGACCGCGTCTTATCAACCGATCCGAGCGGACAAAGCACCGGTGTAAAGTCAAATGCAGTGTTCTTGGACATGAACTCGTTATACCCCTCGGCAATGTCCCACTACTCTTAGCCGTGTGGGAACTATCAATGGCTTGAGAATCCTTGTGAGTTCCCTGACATTAACACCGTCGAGGACAACGGGCCACAAGGATGGTTCTTTGAAATTGACGGTCACATTCCGCTGGCCCTTCACGACTCAGTCAAAGATTTTGTTTTTCCCTGTATCAATCGACCAGTGACCAGGGACTCGCTGAGCCCCTACAATCGATCATTGGTTGAGGATATGGGGATGCATTGGACCCCCTCTAAACAGAAACTGATTGCTGATTTGGACCCTAAAGAGAATATCGTTGTTCACCATGTGCTTTTGCACTGGATGGTGAACAATGGATTCAAAATCACCAAAATACATAGGGTCCTGCAGTTCAATCAGAAACCTTATTTGAAAACGTTTATCGATACTTTTGTCGATAAACGTTCTAGGGCAAATTCAAAGGTAGAGAAGGAATTGTACAAGCTCATTCTAAATTCAGCGTTTGGCAAAATGTGTGAAAGCGTACGTAACAGATCTCGCTGCGACGTCGTGACTGACCCTCTAGAGTGTGCACGAATTATTGCCGACCCCAATTTTACATCATTCACGAGCATAGAGGCCGGCATGGTTCTTCTACACAGGAAAAAGCGAAATGTAGTACTGAACAAGAATATCGCAGGAGGTAGTTCAGTACTAGAAATTTCAAAAAAGCTCATGTTGTCCTTCTTTTACAATGTGTGCAAGGTGCAATGGCCAAGGGAGGGGGAGGTTCAAGTTTACTATGGGGATACAGATTCTCTGCTGTTAAAGGTAAATGGGACTGAAGATTTATTGGGTGATTTGCAAAATGGGGTGCACATCAGCTCGCGGATGGATTTCACCAACTGGAATCCATCCCTCTACCCCGAGCTGGTGAAACGTCAAGCCCCCAACCAACTATTAAAATTAAAATCAGAGACGGGGAGTGATTTGATATCCAGGGGGTTGTTCCCGGGTCCCAAAGTTTATTGTGTTGAAACACATAGTGGGGATGAAAAGAAGACATGTAAAGGGGTGCCTACACACTTTGTAAAGAGCAATTTCAACATGAGCGTGTACAGAGACTGTGTAGAAAGTAGCCTAGTGCCAAGAGCACAAGTGCTTGCAATTCGCTCTCTACAGTATAGAAATTATACTGTGAGAGTAGAAAAAAATGCAATGTCGTGTATATCCGACAAGGTCTATGTGCTCGAGAATGGTGTGAGTGTCCTGCCTCATGGTCACTATCGTATTTCAGACCGAGTTGAATGCGTAGACTATCGTAATCAACTTGGTCTGGATAAACTAATCTAACCCAGGCACTAACCACCACCACTCAACCTTTCATAAATTAACCTAACCAACTAATCTAACCCAAGCACTAACCACCACCACTAACCCGTAGCAGTGACGACAACTATTGTTTTTCCATCGTGGCTCCCGGGGGGGGATGGGGGACCCTTCCCGCGGCCGGCTCCCGGGGGGATGGGGGGCCACCAATCACTGTAATGTTCAACTGTGCTAGTTCCAAATGTATTTTATTGTACAAAAAGTGTTGTATAGAAAAGTGTTGTACAAAGATGTTGTACAGAAAAGTGCTGTACAGAAAAGTGTTGTACAAAAGTGTTGTACAGAAAAGTGTTTATTATAAAGTGTTATCATTGTTCATGTTGAACAAATAGAGTTTTCATGTTGACCAAGTGTCATGTTGAACAAGTGTTATCATTGTTCATGTTGAACAAGTGTTATCATATTGCTGTAATAAATGTTGCCATGAAATATTGTTTTTGTTGTTCTTGAATAGATAGATCTATGGGAAAATTACTACTTATTCATTGGACACATATGATTTACAGTTAGTCATAGTCTGACTGTTGTCAACAACATGTATCAATTTAAAACGCCCTTCAGATCATTTCTGTGTGGACCCTCAATGTCGGGGAAAACAACACTTTTAGCTAGAATAATTCAAAATTGCGATAAAATGTTTTTGGAAAAACCGAAAAAAATCTACTATTGCTATAGTATTTGGCAAGAGTCCTATGATAAAATAAAAGCTATTGCCACAACCATACCAATACAATTCATAAGAGGACTTGATGTTTTCAATAGTATTGAACCGAACTCGTGGCTGATTATTGATGATTTGGCTGAATCTATTGAACAATTCTCACAGGAAATGCTACAACTGTTCACCGTTCGCTCTCACCATGAACACATTTCCATAACCCTGGTTCTACACAATCTGTTTCATCAGAGCAAATGTATGCGGACCCTTGCTTTGAATTGCACTATCTATATTATCTATCGAGTCGTTCGTGATTCTAGCTCACTCATAACTCTCAATAAACAGATATACCCCGGCGCCCCTAAATTTCTGTTGTCAGCGTACAGTCAGGCGACTAGCAAGCCCTACGGTTACATTTTATTGGATCTTAATCAGAGCACGCCCGAGGATCTTCGTGTAGTCACCGACATTTTCGACAATGAAATTACAGTATATCTTCCAGTGAATAGTAGAAAAGGCTATTAGTCGCCATTATGACACTGAAGAAACTACACGAACAACGGCATCTGTTTTCCGTTCTAGGCACTTCAAAACCTCCGCTTAGGAAGGCTATACTTAAACATGGTGTCGACAATGATTTCATTAATCTAATATCTGAACTTTGTTTAAATTTAACTGAGGGCAATGTTCAACTGCCAGAAGGTGTTAGACAACAGACAAAGCAACATCGTTCCACTGTACGTACCTTGGCTTGTAAAAACAAGGGAAACAAATTTAAAAGAAAACGGCTCCTTCAAGCAGGCGGTAGCTTTTTCACACTTTTACTGCCAATAATTGCAGGACTTGTAAACAGTTTTCTCTAGAGAATGGCAAAACCCTATAAATTGACTCCAATAGAACTTGTCCTCTCGCCCGTCGAACATTTTGAAGACAATCTGAGTAAATTCATTAATGATGAGAATATTGCCGATGATAAAAAACTGCTTTTACTTCAAGATGCATTGCGACGTATGGACAAACATAGACCTTATCGTGAGAGACCCGCCGTCACCGATCCCTCTAAACAAGAAACATCTCAAGATTCTGCACAATCGAAGGAGAAGGAATTGAATTCGATTGTATTGAAAATTGGAAACCTATTGCCACTGTCCTATCGAGAACAGAGTAAAAGAGTATTATCTTATCTCGTGTTGGAATCTGGTGATCAAGTTCAAGTCGACAGCACAGGGAAACGAATTATAATTCGGGGAAAAAGTTATAATCTAGTTGATTTAATTTGTGATATGGTGACGAATCGTAAAGGACTCTTATCCTTTGACGATAATCTATACACCTTTCTAAGTGAATCAAACTTTCCCAAAAGTCTTATTGGCAATAAGCAAATTCTAAAGAAACTAAGAGAATATAGTCCTCCAACAACACCATTTAAAAAAGAAGAAGATTCAATATTTGAAGATACTAGCACCACTGATTTTACAACACCTGTGGCTGCTAGTCAAAAGCGAAGACGAATTGATTCGCCCTCCAGTGTGCAAAAGGGGAGTGGACATTACACTACGTGTTTACGTTCAAAATGGATGAAGTTTTGAAAGGTGTCTATGAAAATGTTGGTGAAGCGGGAAGTTTAAGTTCTCCCAAAACGCTTTCTAGAGCTGTCTCCGGCACCACATTGAAAAATGCAAAAGAGTATCTAGAAAATGAACCAAGTTACACACTACATCGGGATCATAGACTTCGCAGTAAACAATATCGTCAAACTAAAGCCTTTTTCCCTCTGCATATAATGCAAATGGATCTTAATACGACACTCTATCATAGTCACAGTCCGATAAAGGCTGCATTGGCCGAACGATTAATAAGAACGATTCGTCTATTAATTTCAAGATATTGTACACTGAAAAATACATCTGCTTTTATTCATGATTTAGATAAAATCATGCAGATATACAACCATCGACCACATCGATCTCTGTCCAACTCAAGCCCTCGGGATGTTCACTACAATGAAAATACATTTGATGCTTTTCTAAAGCAATATTCCAATGGTGAAAAAGAAAAAAAATGTGAAGAAGAAATTCAGTGTTGGTGATACTGTTCGAATTAATAGAACCACCAATATTTTTGAAAAGGGGAATTATTTATGGAGCACCGAACTTTTTAAAGTGTCCAAAATCCAGGACACCGAGCCCACGACATAACGACTGCGAGACACCAAAGATGATGAGATTCTCGGCGATTTTATGAATATGAACTGCAAAAAAGTTAGAAACACTAGTGAAATTTATCAAATTGAAAATATATTAAAGAGTCGTACTCGTAGGGGCAAGAGACAGTTGCTTGTTTGCTAGCTAGGATACAACTCAGATTTTGATTCTTGGGTCAGTGCTGAAGACATTGACAATGCCCAATGATTTCTATGTGACTTTCATGTCCAATGTTTCTGATCCTCTCTACAATGACTTGAATAAAACAAGTGATTTTTGGACAAAACTCTCCCCCACCATCAAATTCGACGGAAAGTATGAAGTGGCTCTTGTCGACTGTATTCTCAAAAATACCTATGATATCCTGAGAAAGGATCGTAAATATGAAATAAAAATTAGACCATATGATTGGCCACCACCACCAGGTGATCAAGAACAAATTCAAAAAATCAATTGGTTGGATTATCCATATATTGAATTACCCTATGAGGAACTCACCTGTATGAATGATTTATGTCGTACTATTAATAAAAGAATTTCCGCTCGTAAAAAAGGAGCTTTTCATTTCAACTATTCAAAGGAGGAGGGCAAGATCTACATTAGTTCACCTATTGCCAGTGAAAAGATTATTCTCAATGATAACCTAAGGGATGTTCTTGGCTTTAAGCTCAATATAATCAATGGTAAAAGTGCCGGAAACACTAATTTCATTTTTGCTGACTACCCGCCTGCCTTCTCCACAGACACTTGTATATTTCTCTATGCTTCATTTGTGGAAACATCTCGGGTTGGTAATTCAAATGTTCCCCTCCTACGAGTTCTTGAACGAAAAACCAATCAAGAACATATTCATCACTACAATATAAAGCATCTTCAGTATATTCCAGTAAACACTTCCTATTTGGAACTATGTCAGTTAACATTAAGAACTGAATTGGGTGATCCAATAGCAATTTCAAAAGGTTTGGCTGTGATTACATGTCATTTTCGACCCATCGTTCAACAGCAAGATGTCTAATAGAAAAGTGGTATTCACTTGTCCTGATATTGACTGCTATGTTAATACTCTTGGCCCAAGACAACAGGGCAATGGAATGGACTATTACAAGGGTCGCTCGTCAATGTCTGGCTATGGTCTTGGTAGCTGGTTTGCTAAGCTGTTTCGCTCTTCACTACCACTGGCTAGAAAATATCTTGTACCGGCTGCGACAGATTTTGCATCCTCTACACTATACGATTGGGGCTCTGGCAAGGATTTTAAAAAAAAGTGCTTCGGAAAATCTTAGGTCCAGTGCGCGAACCCTTGGCGAGAAATTAAAGCAAAATGGTAAAGGTTTAAAAAGGTTAAGAAACAATGCATCACTCATCAGTCTCTACTCAGGACGGAAACGAAAGACATCCCTTTTGTCAAAGAAAAGAAGGAAAAAAGCCGATACGTAGTGTAACCAGAAGCCCCAGGAAGAAAATTGTTAGATCGAAACTTGATTTCTTCTCTTAAGATGTCCTACCTGCCACATAAGGATTCTCAACCTTCAATCACCGCCTCATTGAATCTATTCAATGCCGAAAATGTTGATGTGAGTGTCAAGCATGGATACTATGAACAATTTTATCCACTACAACCCCTCTCCGATAATATCCACTTTCAAATTTATTCCAATGAAGACTACTTTATGGATTTATCGTCCACATTTATAGATTTACAAATGAAGGTCCGGAAATCCGATAATACAATGCCAGTTCGAGCTGATGGGATATCCTATGAAAATTGTATACTACATAATTTATTTCGTCAAATTAGCGTCTACATCAATGGCACGCTGGTGAGCACAAGCAACAATCTCTCAAACTATGCTAGCTATATCCAATTCATGCTGATGACACCCAAGTCATACAAGGAATTGAGAGGTGCCTCCAATGGATATGAATATATTACTAATACTGATAGTACAGATGCACTTAAAAATGCTACAACTAGTGAATTACATCTAGTTGGAAAATTAAATCATGAGATATTCAATATATCCCAATGGCTACCCCCCAATGTTAAAGTGGATATAAAATTGACGCTTGCACCATCCAATTTCATATTGAGAAAGGAACTTGCCGCCAATCCCGATGTAAGCCTCTCCCTCACCTCAGCAATACTTCATGTACGCAAACAGCAGGTTATGAGTTCTGTTGCTTTGGCCGTGGAAAAATTGAGAGCCAATGGAAATAATATTAAACTACTTGTTCCTCACACAATCACCAATCAGCGTCATATTGCAATGGGGTCACGCACCTTCACCGATTCATCCTTTATCAATGGTGAAATCCCCTCGAAATTGGCTTTGGCATTTGTAAAGAGCGCCAGTGCAATAGGATCATGGACTGAATGCCCACATAAATTCGAGATGTTTGGACTTTCATCTCTTGTGTGCAAAGTAAATGGTATCCCACTCTACAATCTATCTTTTGATAAATCCTACAGAACATTGTATGAGTTGACCATGCAAACCCTAGATCATGATTCGCAACTATTTGAAAATGGTATAACCGAAGATATGTTTGCTAAAACACATGGTATCATTGTATTGGATTTGTCTGGCACACAGGATATGAGTATAGTACGTACGGGGACTGTGCGTTTAGAGTGTACATTTGCCAACCCATTGGCTGAGAGTATTGCCCTAATCTCACTAAATCAATATGAAACCTATTGGGAAATCACTCCCGAAGGCAGTGTTCTACTAGACTTGGCGCCATGAACACCAGTCAAATAATCAGTGTATTTAATATGGACCCCTACATGTCCCAGTACAAATCCTATTGTCTACCCTCAGACTATCTTGGAAAAATTCAAAGTGCGAACAATACCTTGATTATTGTTAATAGCAGTCCATCGACTGTGCTGACGGGTCATTGGCTGTGCATCTATCAAACAATGAAGAATATCGAATTTTTTGATCCTCTTGGCCTACCCTATACATTCTACACACCTCACATCAGCAACTATATTGTGAGCAGTAATAAAACTATTATTCAAAATCGAAAAAGGGTGCAGGATCTAACGACTAAAAGCTGTGGCTTCCATGCGCTACTATATTTTGTGTTCCGATGTCGTGGCTATACTTACAAGCAGTTTCTCCATATTTACGGTGACAATCCACGTCTGAACGACTTTCTAGTGGAAAATATACTTACAAGTGTATTTAATATTGATTTCAGTGCCCTAAGAGTAAAGTGCTTAAGAAATGTTTGTGAATTTGTTTATTAATAAAATGTATATATACAACAATGTCTTTAAATCTACACTTTTAGATTTCTTCATCGGTGTATAGGTAACTGTCGTGAACCACTAATGCTGGTAAATCATTTGGATTCACTATATATTGATCTTGATTGACTGCAAAGTCAGGATCACATTTTCTGCAGTACAATGTAACTTCACTCTTGTCATATCTCTTTGTATAGTCAATGATACTATTTGCATTCATATTATGAAATTCACGAGTTTCAATCTGTCTATTTGAAGCAATATCACATACTGTGTTTTCAAGTGGTGAATCACATTCGGTAACTGCCAAAAAAAATCGCTTGGTTTATAGTCATAGTAGGCAGTGTCATCACAACGATGACGTAGAAACCAGATTGTCTTGTTACCCCAACAGTTGAATCGTAGACCAGATTCCTCTTCCAGAATAATTTAAATCCACGACGATACCAATCTCGTAGAAATAAACTAAAATCACGTTTAGGATTCTTTCCAATCATAGCTGGGTAAGTATTCTCCCACTGATCACATTTATCATTGTGACAATTGGAGCATAGGTGCCCTCTAGGATGAGAGTCACACACCTCCTCAAGACATGAATTACATCCTTTAATTTGTACTGCATAGCCTCTATGTAATTTGCAAGGATTACATAATTTACACTTTTCATTATAGTCATCAATAATTGTACAATTCTCGCATTGAGTCCAACTACCAAGAGTGTACATGCACAATGGGCATATATAGAACATTTGGTTTCCGATGTCAACTCTCTCACAGCTAAAACGAAACTGATCGTCTTCGCTCGATAAATTCAAAGTGTAGGAAAGGGGAGAGGAGTAACTCTGTGACGTTGCCTCTTTCGAAGGAGGAGCCATCTACATTGGCAATGAAAGTATATCCACGATATCATTCTGACGTGTCGTGATCAAGATATCAATGAATTGAGTATAAGCATTTGAATCACATTTTAAAAGTTTCATACAATAGTCCAATGAGGATTATTCCAAATGGCAAGAAAATCATCATCCAAAATCAAATGTTTTTCCATAAACACTAGATTTGATCTAATTATCTCTTTCTCAAATTTATTCATTTTTCAGTCCTTTCACTCTGACTGCCAACTCTAGACTGACCAGAAAAGAAAGTTGGCTCGGAAACAACAACAACATTGACCTTGGCATTCGCTGAGAGCGTGCCCAAAACAACAACAATAGCATTGACCCCATTAACCAGGTGTTCTCCCTAATGACTCTATTGCGTGCCCAAAACAACAACAACAACATTGACCCCATTAACCACGTGTTCTCCCTAATGACTCTATCGCGTGCCCAAAACAACAACAACAACATTGACCCCATTAACCAGGTGTTCCCCCTTATGACTCTATTGCGTGCCCAAAACAACAGCAAGAAGGAAGTGACAAAGTTCCTGTTTTTCCATTCTCACTGACAAAATCCATAAAAACATCAAATAATCAACACACATAACCATCCATGAAAACAGACATAAATGTGACAAAGTTCCTGTTTTTTCATTCTCACTGACAAAGTCCATAAAACCATCCATAAATGTGACAAAATTCCTGTTTTTCAAATTCTCACTGACAAAGTCCATAAAAACATGCATAAATTATGTACTGACACGGCTGGTACCCCCATCTCTACTTAAATAGTTTCCTGAAATACCCCTACGGGCCTAAAATTCAAAAATAGTTCAGAGATGTGGAATAACCATCCTTAAGGAAGGTAGAACTTCAATGAACGAAACATATGCTAGAATGATGGTGAACCATCATTGGTAAGTTTTGCTAGTAAGTTATGTATAATTGAGAGTTGATTAGGTTATTGGATAAAGATCTACCAGAGCCATTGATGGTGTATAGGACGTCATATTGACGTTTTGGTAGCTGTTTTCTTTTCTTCAAGGGAACAGTTAGCAAGCCTGTTCCCCAGCCTTGTAGTAGTGGGAATAAAACCCCGGGTATTTTATTGCAAAGCAGAGCATCAATCCACTGTGTACAGTATAAATATATAACAGTAGCGAAAAGTCGAAAAGTTTCTTCAGAAATGACACATATCAAAGCACTCAGAAGTGGAAAATCCGTCGGTGTCAGAGCAATAGATCTCCCATAATCCCACTGTAATGCGCTAAAAAACTTGTGATTGCGCATGCGAGGAAGGCGGAGTCATGAAGAGAGGCTTAGATTGATGTGTGTCAAAAATCTTTAATAGAGAGCATATGACTTTTCGCTAGTGTGTTACCACTGAAAGTTGACTGTTGGAACATATCGTGAATAAGTAATTGCTTTTATTTGTTAATTATCTAAGAGCTGGTTCTGATTGTTTGTCATGGAGTGAGTTTATTCTTGTTTTTTGTTCATCTTTTATTCTTGCACGTTGTGTATAATTCAGAGTTTAAAAATAACCCATCTGTAACTTGCTAATTTGTTTAAGTTTTTATTTAAATGTAGTGTCTATTTATTTCAGTTTGTCTTCTTCTCCTTCTTCGAATCATTTTTTCTTCTTTCAATCTCTTACTATATAACGGGTTTCGTAACGAATAAATAGATATAATTTATTTTACAATTAAAAACTTTTTTGCGTCTTTTGACGGTTTCCTTCATGTTTGAAACTTGTACTGCTATAGTTTATGCTTTATGTCAAGATCACATTTCATGAGTAAAACTCCTTGATGAACAAGCGAGTGGCAGATGAAGTTGCTATATATCGAAAATATCGGTGGGGCAGCAAATTAGTTCTTCTTCTTCTCTAATTATACAGCTGATAATCTTTCATGTCCAGGTCTGAAGTTTACTCCTACTAAGAATTACCAATGCCTGGATCTACCTACCAGTCACTAAATGTCTGCTAATGTTTTTTAGCTGTCAATACCTGTCAACTAGCAGCCATAATTTTGACATTCTTAGCTTGGTGACAAGAAACGAGCCCCTTGGTCTGGTTCTGAAGAAGCCTCATGAGGCTCATATGTAATGAAATCACGGTATATACCAATTCTGCGTCTCTGAGATCCCCTTCCACTTTTAACCATCAACAAAAGTTTTACTAACTTCAGCTGCATGCTCTACACTGCCGGTAAAGCATTCTACTTACCTCACTAGTCTTATCTCTGACAAAATTTCACTCGAAGTTTCTGTTCAATATTTTTCACTGCACCTGTAAAATCAGCTTTTCACTTTGTGCTTCTGCTTAAAGCAAAATCAACAAATCGAAGAGAGAAAAATCATGATTTGGGGGATGCTCCAGAGCATGACACAAACACCTACCAAGATTTCCTATGATGTTTCTTTCGTGTTGCATCAAGCGACGGAAGCAGTTTTCCCAATCAAAACTATGTTCAGAATGGCTTAGGCTCCATAAAAAGACCTGAGATGTTGTTGGCGAAGCCATACGGCAGAAGACCAGCCCAGCGGCGGATCCAGGGAGGGGCCAGGGGGGGGGCCCTGGGCCCCCCAAGATTTTCTGGCGCCCTCTCATCCATCGTGCAAACGACCCTTTTTTGTGAATGATTCAACTAAGGCCGACGCTAAAAAAAAAAAAAATCGGATACGCCGTCATTTTTTACTTTCTTTTATCACATTATCTAAAGTTCAAGTCCGACACTGCACGAATCATGATTATTGGGTTTATTTTTGGGACGTGCTAAACGAGCAAAACATTTTGTGAATGCTTACGAGAAACGCATGTCTTTGGGGAGTTGCGTGGGTGGTTAGATCCAACCGGCGGGAGGCTAGGCGCGAGCGACCCTGCCACTGCCTTCGGAGTATTTTTGCTCCGTGTGTTAGACCAGTTAGACGGAAAAGCATTTAAAATGGATCGGAAAAAAAATCAGGGCATGAATATAGAACAGAAAAGAAACAAAGAATGATGGCGGAAAGCCGTAAAGGATCGAGGGACATCTCTGATTATTTTGCCAAGAAAGATCAGATTAAAGGTAAGCTATTAAAGATAGAACAATAAGGAAGGAGTGTCGTTTAAAGTGGGTATCAACACTTCTAATTTCTAGCTTTAGCCCATTGTCGGATAGCTTTCCTGATAAGGCTCATTCGTCAAGCTTCATCGCGTACCAGCTGCTTTTGTTGTTATATATTGCATACGGTCCCTCTTGTACAGTGTTCTTCGTATGCAATTTGTCCGAAGCGTTTGACCTGATTTTTACCAGCCCACTCGTCTCGCCTGACGGTTATGATATTGGCTTAAAGCAGTATTTTTACCGACACACTGTGTCAGCTCTGAAATTATCTTTCAAATTCTTGCAGTTAAAGCTCTCTCTTTAGCCTTGTAAACTTCGGTGATAATTGTTTCGGGTTTCAGCTCTTGAAAAATATTTGTTAGCATATGTCGGGGATCGGTTCTTGGGGTTGCAAATTAAATTAGTGATGTTTAGGGTGGTATTTTATTTTAAAGTCCGGGTTTCCTAGAAATAGTTGAATAATTTTAGAAAAATAATTTGTGAAGTTGCTGAAGGTGTATTAGGGAAGAAAGCTAGAACTGCAGCTAAGAATATTAGTGAAAAAGCTTTAAGTTTAATAGAAAGGAGAAAGGACTTGTACAAGAATTATCTGAGTGATAGATCACATGAAAACAAAAGAAATGTAAAGGAAGTGGAGAAAGCATTGAAATATGAACTAAGGAGGTGTGAAGTGGAGGCCATGGATAAAATTGCCGAGGATTTAGAAGATGCAGCTAGACGGCATAATAGTAAAATATTGTACTGGCACGTTAACAAATTGAGAGGTAGTAGTCAATCCGGACTTGTCCCAGTTAAAGATAGGAATGGGGTGGCAATTAGCGATAAGACAAAAGCTAAAGCGAGATGGGCCGAACATTTTGAGAATTTGCTTAACCGAGATAGAGTTGCAGGAAAAAATATAGAGGAAAATGAAAAAGTTTGTGATACCTTGGATGTGAAGGAAGATTTGTTTTGTGAGGAGGAATTAGAAACAGTACTAAAAGGATTAAAGAATAATAAGGCTCCAGGTGCTGATAGGGTAGTAAATGAGTTTCTTAAATATGGTGGCTCTGAGGTTAGAAATAAGTTATTGGAGATTATGAATATGATTTTTGAAAAAGGGGAAGTACCTAATGATTTTAGGAAAACCTTAATTAAGCCACTTTATAAGAAAGGTGATAAAAGTGAGTGTGGTAATTATCGAGGCATTAGTCTGGTCTCTGTAGGTAGCAAATTGCTTAGTAATATGATACTTTTTAGACTGAGAGATGCCGTAGACAAAGTTTTAAGAGAAGAGCAGTGCGGTTTTAGAAAAGGTAGAGGATGTGTTGACCAAATTTCACTCTTAGGTTAATAATTGAGAAGTGCCTAAGTTTTCAAACACCTTTGGTCCTTAGTTTTATAGATTATGAGCAAGCGTTCGATTCTGTTGATAGAGGAGCTTTAGTAAAGGTTTTATCCTTGTATGGTATACCAGACAAATACATTAAAGTGATTAGTGCTATGTACGAGAATAACACTGCTGCGGTTAAGGTAGGAAATGAGGTTAGCAGCTGGTTTTGTATTAAATCAGGAGTTAAGCAGGGTTGTGTTCTATCCCCCTTTATATGGATTATTTTGATGGACTTTGTTTTAAGGAGCACAGGAAAGGCAATGGGAGACCACGGAATCAAATGGGGAGGAAAAAGTCTCTTGGACTTGGATTATGCTGATGATTTAAGCATCCTAGATGAAAGTGTGAGCAAAATGAATGAAGTTTTAGAGGTTTTGCGAGTTCAGGGTGCAAGTATTGGTTTGAAAATTAATGTTAGGAAGACCAAGTCACTAAGGCTAGGAATAAGTGAAGATGAAAAGGTGACGTTGGGTAATGAAAAGATTGATCAGGTGGGCAGTTTCACTTACCTTGGTAGTATTATTAGTAAAGATGGTGGGAGCAGTGAAGATGTTAAAAATAGAATAGCCAAGGCTCAGGGTGTTTTTTCACAGTTAAAAAAAGTCTGGAAGAATAGGAAGATAAGTCTGCAAACCAAGATTAGAATCTTAGAAGCTACAGTGATGACAGTGGTCAAATATGGCTCTGAAGCATGGACGCTCCGAAAAGCGGATGAAGATTTGCTAGATGTTTTCCAGAGAAATTGCTTAAGGATTGTTCTGGGTACCCGGCTGACTGACCGTATTTCAAACAATAGGCTATACGAAAAATGTGGTTCAATACCACTTTCTAGGTCTATAATGAAAGAAAGGTTGAGGTGGTTAGGGCATGTTGTTCGGATGAAGGATGACAGATTGCCGAAGATTGTTCTTTTCGGCCAACCATCTAGGGCTAAACGGAAAGCAGGTCGTCCCCGTCTGGGTTGGGAGGACGTCATAAAGAAAGATTTAAAGGAAATGGGAACTTCGTGGGCGGGTGTAAAAAGGGAGGCTTTGAATAGATTGGGGTGGAGGAGGAGCGTGCGTAGCTGTGTTGGCCTCAGGCGGCTTGGTGCTGCGACGAGTTGTTAGTAGTAGTAGTAGTAGTATGAAAGTTCAAGATTGTTGGGGGAGTTTAAAGTTAATGTTGCTGATTCAGTTTATTTTCAAATTTAGTTCCAATTCTGCCTTCACCATGTTGAGAGTTAAATCTACTAAAGCAAGCCATTATACAAAGTGTATATACGTTTACAATAAATGTCTTGTGCAAACTTAAAAAAAGAAACGTTTTTTGTTAGATGTTGAGACGACGGCAACTTCTGATGCCCACTCTGAGTCGACGGTCGGAATGCACAAAAACGCATTCAGCCAGGAGAACGAACTGTCACCAACAACTCCGTCCACTTCACAGACGGCCTTCATAACAAACTTCGGCGAAACGACACACACTGATCAACTGACTGAAGGATCAAGAAGCAGTACTCAAACCTTGGTGGTACATAGCCCAACACTGATTTCACAGTCCCCGCACCCGCAGCAGAATCAAAGCGCTATTTTTTCGCCTGAAACTGACTTCACGCCGTCGAATGACTTAGGTATTGCAGTAGCGCTGAAAGAGCGAAATCAGTTGTCTTCTGGCGAAATTATGTTTTTTATGAACGAAAGGTGGAAGCCGAAGAACCAATCTGATCTTCCAGTCTCGACACAAAAGAGAAAAGGTGGCGAAGTCAAGCGTCGCTTGAATACCGAACATCTTGCCCGGTATCCTTGGCTCGCAGTGAGTCGTCATCCAGACCACGAAGGCCTTTGGTGCAGTGTTTGTGTTTTGATGAGGACCAACGAAAGCGGAGGAGGATGGTCGGCTTTATCTGGAGGCGGCGGAGGGCAAAAAATGGGAAAGTTGGTCTTGAAACCGCTAAAAGACTATTCGAAACTTACCGGGAAAGATGGTGCGCTGACAAACCATGCTGAAGCACAGTTTCACAAACACTGCCAGGAAAAAGCTGCCGCGCTGCTAACAACGTTTCAGCGCGGTAGTCAAGATCAAGATATCAGGAATGCTCTGGACTGTGAAAGGGTCAAGCAAATACAGCAGAACCGTGCACTCTTGAGAAGCGTTGTTGAAACTGTAAAGCTTTGCGGGGCACAGAATATCCCCCTTCGTGGCCACCGTGATGATGGCAAACTTGATATCCAAGACTCTGATGTCATTACAGCAGTAAACGACGGGAATTTCCGCCACCTACTTCGGTATCGGATTCAGAGTGGAGACTCGCAACTTAAAAATTTACTTGAAAATGCACCGAGCAACGCCAAATATACGAGTAAACAGATCCAGAATGAACTGATTGGAACAATTGGGGAAATGATAAAAACCGAAGTAGTGAGAAAAGCAGACAAAGCAACGGTTTGGTGTCTTCTTGCGGACGAGTCAACAGACAGGCAGACCAGGGAGCTGATGGTCATTGTTTGTCGTTATGTGTGTAAAACCGAGCAGGGATACGTGATTCGAGAAGATCCTTTTGCAGTTGTCGATGCCTTTCAAACCCTGTCAAGACTCGCTGGAGATGAGGAAAGTGACGACGGTAGAAGCATCGAAGAGAAGCTAGACGGCAAGAGCCTCGGGAAGCTGCTGTTGAGTGAGGTCAGGAAGTCAAATCTGGATTTGTCAAAGTGCGTTGGTCAAGGATACGACAAAGCTGCTAGCATGGCAAGCTTGACAAATGGTGCTGCTGCTGAAGTTAAACGCCAGTGTGAACTGGCAGATTACTTCCACTGTGTGAGCCATGCCACAAATCTCTCATGTTCAAAGATAGTTTCAGTTCCCATTCTGCGCAATTCCCAAGACGTTGTTCGAGACACAATTTCTCACTTCAGCTCAAGTGCCGAGAGAACAAGACTTCTAAAAAAGCATCTTATCGCGGACAAAGCTAAAACAGAGACACTCGTCAGTCTTTGTACCACGAGATTTGTAGAGAGACACGAAGCAATCAGCAGGTTTTGGGACTCCCTTCCGTCGATCGTTTCTGCTCTGCAGGAGATGGAAGGATGGCACGATCGAGAGGCAAGTAGCAGAGCTTATGCATTACGATCCTGCATTGAAAAATCAGATACACTCGTAGGACTGGTTTGCCTGAATTCCTTTTCGTCGATCATGAAACCTTTGGCCGAGTCACTACAACAGAAGGATGGTGGCCTCGTGAGAGCCTTGTCCCTCATTAGCAGCGTGAAGGCAATGCTGGAAGATATGCGATCACATGCCGAAACCAAATTCAGACTGCTTTACGAAGATCTTCTGAAAATGGCCGAAAAGATTGATGCTACCATCAAGGTAACGCAGCCACGCATAGCTTCACGTTCTACATACCGGGCAGGGGTACCCAAGATGGATACAGAAAGTCATTATAGGATGGCGGCATTTATTCCAGCCCTGGACGCCATGCTGCTTGATTTTACGGAGCGGTTCAGCTGCCATTTTACGAATGCTGCAAAACTTTCAGCTTTGATCCCGGCTGTGGTTAATGGCAAACGCTGGGAGGACGTTCAGCCAGGGTACGAAAAGTACAAGGAGCTGCTCGTGGGTACGGAGATAGACGTTAAAACCGAGTTCGAGATTTGGAACAAGTATTGGTCTAAGGAAACCGTGCAAAAACCGAAGTAGAGATGGGGGCACTACTCCGACTGGGGCACCATATATGGGCATAGAGTCATTAGTGAGAATGGGGTCAATGACCTCTTTCTCCAGGTGTGTTTTTGGCACGCTCTTAGCGAAGGTCAATGTTGTTATTGTTTCCGAGGCAAAATGCCAAGGTCAATGTTATTGTTGTTTTGAACAGAGTCATTAGGGAGAACACGTGGTTAATGGGGTCAATGTTGTTGTCGTTCGAAGCAAAGTTAATGACACTTCCTTCTTGTTCGAGGCAGATGTTATGATCCAGAAACAGTATTTGTTATTGTTGTTTCCAAGCCAAATGTTACGAGTTCCCGGGAAACAGTTAATTAATGTCTGACAGATGACGTCAAGTTAATTAATGTCTTTGCATTTCCAAAGAGAATTGTCTAGGAGAAACAGTTAGATCACACATGATGTCATGATTGATTGATTGACACGAAAGGGGAATTAATTTGTTGTTCTAAAGAGAATCGTTTCCGAGCAGACGTTTTGATCTTAGCGCGCGAAAAGGTTTCCAAATAATTTGAAATGCATTGGCGCAGACATGCCAAACAAAAGGAACATGCCGAAATTCCGTTTAGGGATAATTTTGGCGAAACCGTTTTAGCTATTTTATGGAATTATTTCGGCGAAACAGCTAGAGACATTATAAAATATGATTTTAGAAGAGATTTTGGAAGAGAATTTGAGTGTGGTCGTTATAATACACAAGTTTCAATTGAACAGTGTTGTGAGGTCCTCTACCCCAATCCCAAAGGTTCCGATCCCCCTACCACAACCCCGAAGGAAGCCTCCGGTCCTCAAAGGTTCTCTGGGCTTCCAAAGGACCCCCCCCCGGACCCCCAAAGACCCTCACCCAGTCCCCAAAGGTCCCCAGGCACCCAAAGGGTCCCAGACCCTAAAAAGGACATACCCGAGCCCCAAAGGTCCTCCCCGGTCCCCAAAGGTCCACCAGACCCCCAAAAGCCCTCCCCGGTCCCCAAAGGTCCACCAGAACCCCAAAAGCCCTCCCCCGGTCCCCAAAGGCCCTCCCCCGGTCCCAAAGGCCCTCCCCGGGCTCCCAGGGCTCCCAAAGGGCCCCGATTACTCTACCCCTACCCCGAAGGAAGCCTCCGGTCCTCAAAGGTCCCCCAGGCTCCCAAAGGCCCTCACCCGGTCCCCAAAGGTCCACCGGGCTCCCAAAGGGACCCCAGACCCCCAACGGACCCACCGGGCCCCAAAGGGCCCAATCCGTGCTCAAGGGCCGCCCCGGACCCCCAAAGGTCCTCCACCAGTCCCCAAAGGCCCTCTCCCGGTCCCAAAGGTCCACCAGGCACCCAAAGGGCCCCAGACCCTAAAAAGGCCATACCCGAGCCACCAAAGGTCCTCCACCAGTCCCCAAAGGACCTCTCCCGGTCCCAAAGGTCCACCAGGCACCCAAAGGGCCCCAGACCCTAAAAAGACCATACCCGAGCCCCCCAAAGGCCCTCACCGGTCCCCAAAGGTCCACCAGACCCCCAAAAGCCCTCCACCGGTCCCCAAAGGCCCTCCCCGGGCTCCCAGGGCTCCCAAAGGGCCCCGATTACTCTACCCCAACCCCGAAGGAAGCCTCCGGTCCTCAAAGGTCCCCCAGGCTCCCAAAGGACCCACTGGACCCCCAAAGGCCCTCACCTGGTCCCCAAAGGTCCACCGGACCCCCAAAGGGTCCCCCGGACCCCAAAGGTCCTCCCCAGGTCCTCAAGGGTCGCCCAGACCCCCAACGGACCCACCGGACCCCAAAGGGTCCAATCGGTGCTCAAGGGCTCCCCGGACCCCCAAAGGCCCTCACCCGGTCCTCAAAGGTCCACCGGGCTCCCAAAGGACCAGTCGGTCCTCAAGGACCCTCTCAGACGTGCAAAGACCCTCCCCAGACCCCCAAAGGCTCATCCCGGTCCCCAAAGGTCCCCTCAGGCTCCCATATGACCACTCCACCCCTCAAGGGCCCCTGGATCCCCAAACGCCCTCCCCGGACCCCTCCAAAGAACCCCTCTCCATTTTTAACACTTTTTATGGCTTTATTATATTCTTTTAGAACAAGTTCCTTTCATAATGTCCCTCCTAAACCCATTTTCCAACTTGAAGTACTTATCTTTTTCACCCACTTTCTCAATGAAAAAGAAATTAGTTTTTAATCAATTCTAATTTTCCAAATAATATAAAAATTTTCCACTTTAGTTCAGATCTGTCTCGAAGAGATGAAAAATTTAAAATACTGTTCCAAATTTTTCGCAGAAGATAAAAAAAGTTCAAGTTTTCTTCTGAATTTTACCAAAGAACATGCTCCAATTCTAATTTCTCCAGAGAAAACAAAATCTTCCACTTCAGTTCTATATTTCACAAAGATATAAAGAAATTTAAAGTTCAAGTCTAAATTTTTCGGTGGAAGATAGAAAAAGTAATACCATACTTGTGAATATTTTCACGGAAAATAAAAAGTTCTAGTTCAATTTACAATTTCCTCAACGAAGTGAAGAAAGGTTCAAGTTCTCTTCTGAATTTTACTAAAGAACACGCTTCAATTCTAATTTTTCAGAGAAAACAAAAATCTTCCACTTCAGTTCTTTATTTCACAAAGACATAAAGAAATTTAAAGTTCAATTCTAAATTTTTCGGTGGAAGATAGAAAAAGTAATACCATACTTGTGAATATTTTCACGGAAAATAAAAAGTTCTAGTTCAATTTACAATTTCCTCAACGAAGTGAAGAAAGGTTCAAGTTCTCTTCTGAATTTTACTAAAGAACACGCTTCAATTCTAATTTTTCAGAGAAAACAAAAATCTTCCACTTCAGTTCTTTATTTCACAAAGACATAAAGAAATTTAAAGTTCAATTCTAAATTTTTCGGTGGAAGATAGAAAAAGCAATACCATACTTGTGAATATTTTCCCGGAAGATAAAAGTTCTAGTTCAATTTACAGTTTCCTCAATGAAGTCAAGGAAAGTTCAAGCTCTCTTCTGAATTTTACTAAAGAACGTGCTCCAATTCTAATTTTTTCAGAGAAAACAAAAATCTTCCACTTCAGTTCTATATTTCACAAAGACATAAAGAAATTTAAAGTTCAATTCTAAATTTTTCGGTGGAAGATAGAAAAAGTAATACCATACTTGTGAATATTTTCCCGGAAGATAAAAAGTTCTAGTTCAATTTACAATTTCCTCAACGAAGTGAAGAAAGGTTCAAGTTCTCTTCTGAATTTTACTAAAGAACACGCTTCAATTCTAATTTTTTCAGAGAAAACAAAAATCTTCCACTTCAGTTCTTTATTTCACAAAGACATAAAGAAATTTAAAGTTCAATTCTAAATTTTTCGGTGGAAGATAGAAAAAGCAATACCATACTTGTGAATATTTTCCCGGAAGATAAAAAGTTCTAGTTCAATTTACAGTTTCCTCAACGAAGTGAAGAAAAATTCAAGTTCTCTTCTGAATTTTACTAAAGAACACGCTCCAATTCTAATTTCTCCAGAGAAAACAAAAATCTTCCACTTCAGTTCTATATTTCACAAAGATATAAAGAAATTTAAAGTTCAATTCTAAATTTTTCGGTGGAAGATAGAAAAAGTAATACCATACTTGTGAATATTTTCCCGGAAGATAAAAAGTTCTAGTTCAATTTACAGTTTCCTCAATGAAGTCAAGGAAAGTTCAAGTTCTCTTCTGAATTTTACCAAAGAACACTCTTCAATTCTAATTTTTTCAGAGAAAACAAAAATCTTCCACTTCAGTTCTTTATTTCACAAAGACATAAAGAAATTTAAAGTTCAATTCTAAATTTTTCGGAGGAAGATAGAAAAAGTAATACCATACTTGTGAATATTTTCCCGGAAGATAAAAAGTTCTAGTTCAATTTACAATTTCCTCAACGAAGTGAAGAAAAATTCAAGTTCTCTTCTGAATTTTACTAAAGAACAAAATTCAATTCTAATTTCACCAGAGAAAATAAAAATCTTCCACTTCAGTTCTTTATTTCACAAAGACATAAAGAAATTTAAAGTTCAATTCTAAATTTTTCGGTGGAAGATAGAAAAAGTAATACCATACTTGTGAATATTTTCCCGGAAGATAAAAAGTTCTAGTTCAATTTACAGTTTCCTCAACGAAGTCAAGGAAAGTTCAAGTTCTCTTCTGAATTTTACCAAAGAACAAAATTCAATTCTAATTTTTTCAGAGAAAACAAAAATCTTCCACTTCAGTTCTTTATTTCACAAAGACATAAAGAAATTTAAAGTTCAATTCTAAATTTTTCGGTGGAAGATAGAAAAAGCAATACCATACTTGTGAATATTTTCCCGGAAAATAAAAAGTTCTAGTTCATTTTACAATTTCCTCAACGAAGTGAAGAAAGGTTCAAGTTCTCTTCTGAATTTTACTAAAGAACAAAATTCAATTCTAATTTCACCAGAGAAAATAAAAATCTTCCACTTCAGTTCTCTATTTCACAAAGACATAAAGAAATTTAAAGTTCAATTCTAAATTTTTCGGTGGAAGATAGAAAAAGTAATACCATACCTGTGAATATTTTCACGGAAGATAAAAGTTCTAGTTCAATTTAAAATTTTCTCAACGAAGTCAAGGAAAGTTCAAGTTCTCTTCTGAATTTTCTCAATGAACACACTTCAATTCTAATTTCTCCAGAGAAAATAAAAATCTTCCACTTCAGTTCTTTATTTCACAAAGACATAAAGAAATTTAAAGTTCAATTCTAAATTTTTCGGTGGAAGATAGAAAAAGCAATACCATACTTGTGAATGTTTTCCCGGAAAATAAAAAGTTCTAGTTCATTTTACAATTTCCTCAACGAAGTGAAGAAAGGTTCAAGTTCTCTTCTGAATTTTACTAAAGAACAAAATTCAATTCTAATTTCACCAGAGAAAATAAAAATCTTCCACTTCAGTTCTCTATTTCACAAAGACATAAAGAAATTTAAAGTTCAATTCTAAATTTTTCGGTGGAAGATAGAAAAAGTAATACCATACCTGTGAATATTTTCACGGAAGATAAAAAGTTCTAGTTCAATTTAAAATTTTCTCAACGAAGTCAAGGAAAGTTCAAGTTCTCTTCTGAATTTTCTCAATGAACACACTCCAATTCTAATTTCTCCAGAGAAAATAAAAATCTTCCACTTCAGTTCCTTATTTCGCAAAGACATAAAGAAATTCAAAGTTCAATTCGAAATTTTTCGATGGAAGATAGAGAAAGTAATACCATACTTGTGAATATTTTCACGGAAGATAAAAAGTTCTAGTTCAATTTAAAATTTCCTCAATGAAGTCAAGGAAAGTTCAAGTTCTCTTCTGAATTTTACCACAGAACATGCTTCAATTCTAATTTTTTCAGAGAAAACAAAAATCTTCCACTTCAGTTCTTTATTTCACAAAGACATAAAGAAATTTAAAGTACAATTCTAAAATTTTCGGAGGAAGATAGAAAAAGCAATACCATACTTGTGAATATTTTCCCGGAAGATAAAAAGTTCTAGTTCAATTTAAAATTTTCTCAACGAAGTGAAGAAAAATTCAAGTTCTCTTCTGAATTTTACCAAAGAATAAAATTCAATTCTAATTTCACCAGAGAAAATAAAAATCTTCCACTTCAGTTCTTTATTTCACAAAGACATAAAGAAATTTAAAGTTCAATTCTAAATTTTTCGGTGGAAGATAGAAAAAGTAATACCATACTTGTGAATATTTTCCCGGAAGATAAAAAGTTCTAGTTCAATTTACAGTTTCCTCAATGAAGTCAAGGAAAGTTCAAGTTCTCTTCTGAATTTTACCAAAGAACAAAATTCAATTCTAATTTCACCAGAGAAAATAAAAATCTTCCACTTCAGTTCTCTATTTCACAAAGACATAAAGAAATTTAAAGTTCATTTCTAAATTTTTCGGTGGAAGATAGAAAAAGTAATACCATACTTGTGAATATTTTCCCGGAAGATAAAAAGTTCTAGTTCAATTTACAGTTTCCTCAATGAAGTCAAGGAAAGTTCAAGTTCTCTTCTGAATTTTACCAAAGAACACGGTTCAATTCTAATTTTTTCAGAGAAAACAAAAATCTTCCACTTCAGTTCTTTATTTCACAAAGACATAAAGAAATTTAAAGTACAATTCTAATTTTTCGGTGGAAGATAGAAAAAGCAATACCATACTTGTGAATATTTTCCCGGAAAATAAAAAGTTCTAGTTCAATTTACAATTTCCTCAACGAAGTGAAGAAAGGTTCAAGTTCTCTTCTGAATTTTACTAAAGAACAAAATTCAATTCTAATTTTTTCAGAGAAAATAAAAATCTTCCACTTCAGTTCTCTATTTCACAAAGACATAAAGAAATTTAAAGTTCATTTCTAAATTTTTCGGTGGAAGATAGAAAAAGTAATACCATACCTGTGAATATTTTCACGGAAGATAAAAAGTTCTAGTTCAGTTTAAAATTTCCTCAACGAAGTGAAGAAATTTTCAAGTTCTCTTCTGAATTTTACTAAAGAACAAAATTCAAATCTAATTTCACCAGAGAAAATAAAAATCTTCCACTTCAGTTCTTTATTTCACAAAGAAATAAAGAAATTTAAAGTTCAATTCTAAATTTTTCGATGGAAGATAGAAAAAGTAATACCATACCTGTGAATATTTTCCCGGAAGATAAAAAGTTCTAGTTCAATTTAAAATTTTCTCAACGAAGTCAAGGAAAGTTCAAGTTCTCTTCTGAACTTTACCAAAGAACACGCTTCAATTCTAATTTTTTCAGAGAAAACAAAAATCTTCCACTTCAGTTCTTTATTTCACAAAGACATAAAGAAATTTAAAGTTCAATTCTAATTTTTCGGTGGGTGATAGAAAAATTAATGCCGTACTTGTGATTATTTTCACGGAAGATAAAAAGTTCCACTTCAATTTTAAATTTCCCCGGAAGATAAAAAGTTCTAGTTCAACTTGCTATTATCTTTGTGAAAACACACAAACTCAGAAAAAATGCTCAATGTTCCTTTAGTACCTATGCAATTAGACTAAAAATGAAGATATTTATGCAGAGTTTCAACTCGCTATGGCTAAGTTTGCTAAAAACAAGCTATTTTCTTGCGAAAACACACAAAATCAGAAAAAATGTTCAATGTTCCTTAAGCACCTACGCAATTAGGCTTAAATGAAGATATTTATGCAGAGTTTCAACTCGATATGGCTAAGTTTGCTAAAAACAAGCTATTTTCTTGCGAAAACACACGAAATCAGAAAAAATATTGTTAGGTTAGGTTAAGTTAGATTAGGTTAGGTTAGCCTACGTACGCGCGCATATAGGTTAAGTTAGGTTAGATTAAGTTAGATTAGGTTAAGTTAGGTTAGGTTAGATTAAGTTAGGTTAGGCTAGGTTAGCCTACGTACGCGCGCGTACGTAGGCTAACCTAGCCTAACCTAACTTAATCTAACCTAACCTAACCTAACTTAACCTAGTCTAACTTAATCTAACCTAACTTAACCTATATGCGCGCGTACGTAGGCTAACCTAACCTAATCTAACTTAACCTAACCTAACAATATTTTTTCTGATTTCGTGTGTTTTCGCAAGAAAATAGCTTGTTTTTAGCAAACTTAGCCATATCGAGTTGAAACTCTGCATAAATATCTTCATTTAAGCCTAATTGCGTAGGTGCTTAAGGAACATTGAACATTTTTTCTGATTTTGTGTGTTTTCGCAAGAAAATAGCTTGTTTTTAGCAAACTTAGCCATAGCGAGTTGAAACTCTGCATAAATATCTTCATTTTTAGTCTAATTGCATAGGTACTAAAGGAACATTGAGCATTTTTTCTGAGTTTGTGTGTTTTCACAAAGATAATAGCAAGTTGAACTAGAACTTTTTATCTTCCGGGGAAATTTAAAATTGAAGTGGAACTTTTTATCTTCCGTGAAAATAATCACAAGTACGGCATTAATTTTTCTATCACCCACCGAAAAATTAGAATTGAACTTTAAATTTCTTTATGTCTTTGTGAAATAAAGAACTGAAGTGGAAGATTTTTGTTTTCTCTGAAAAAATTAGAATTGAAGCGTGTTCTTTGGTAAAGTTCAGAAGAGAACTTGAACTTTCCTTGACTTCGTTGAGAAAATTTTAAATTGAACTAGAACTTTTTATCTTCCGGGAAAATATTCACAGGTATGGTATTACTTTTTCTATCTTCCATCGAAAAATTTAGAATTGAACTTTAAATTTCTTTATTTCTTTGTGAAATAAAGAACTGAAGTGGAAGATTTTTATTTTCTCTGGTGAAATTAGAATTGAATTTTGTTCTTTAGTAAAATTCAGAAGAGAACTTGAACCTTTCTTCACTTCGTTGAGGAAATTTTAAATTGAACTAGAACTTTTTATCTTCCGTGAAAATATTCACAGGTATGGTATTACTTTTTCTATCTTCCACCGAAAAATTTAGAATTGAACTTTAAATTTCTTTATGTCTTTGTGAAATAGAGAACTGAAGTGGAAGATTTTTATTTTCTCTGAAAAAATTAGAATTGAATTTTGTTCTTTAGTAAAATTCAGAAGAGAACTTGAACCTTTCTTCACTTCGTTGAGGAAATTGTAAATTGAACTAGAACTTTTTATTTTCCGGGAAAATATTCACAAGTATGGTATTGCTTTTTCTATCTTCCACCGAAAAATTAGAATTGTACTTTAAATTTCTTTATGTCTTTGTGAAATAAAGAACTGAAGTGGAAGATTTTTGTTTTCTCTGAAAAAATTAGAATTGAGGCGTGTTCTTTGGTAAAATTCAGAAGAGAACTTGAACTTTCCTTGACTTCATTGAGGAAACTGTAAATTGAACTAGAACTTTTTATCTTCCGGGAAAATATTCACAAGTATGGTATTACTTTTTCTATCTTCCACCGAAAAATTTAGAATTGAACTTTAAATTTCTTTCTGTCTTTGTGAAATAAAGAACTGAAGTGGAAGATTTTTATTTTCTCTGGTGAAATTAGAATTGAATTTTATTCTTTGGTAAAATTCAGAAGAGAACTTGAATTTTTCTTCACTTCGTTGAGAAAATTTTAAATTGAACTAGAACTTTTTATCTTCCGGGAAAATATTCACAAGTATGGTATTGCTTTTTCTATCTTCCTCCGAAAAATTTAGAATTGTACTTTAAATTTCTTTATGTCTTTGTGAAATAAAGAACTGAAGTGGAAGATTTTTGTTTTCTCTGAAAAAATTAGAATTGAAGCATGTTCTGTGGTAAAATTCAGAAGAGAACTTGAACTTTCCTTGACTTCATTGAGGAAATTTTAAATTGAACTAGAACTTTTTATCTTCCGTGAAAATATTCACAAGTATGGTATTACTTTCTCTATCTTCCATCGAAAAATTTCGAATTGAACTTTGAATTTCTTTATGTCTTTGCGAAATAAGGAACTGAAGTGGAAGATTTTTATTTTCTCTGGAGAAATTAGAATTGGAGTGTGTTCATTGAGAAAATTCAGAAGAGAACTTGAACTTTCCTTGACTTCGTTGAGAAAATTTTAAATTGAACTAGAACTTTTTATCTTCCGTGAAAATATTCACAGGTATGGTATTACTTTTTCTATCTTCCACCGAAAAATTTAGAATTGAACTTTAAATTTCTTTATGTCTTTGTGAAATAGAGAACTGAAGTGGAAGATTTTTATTTTCTCTGGTGAAATTAGAATTGAATTTTGTTCTTTAGTAAAATTCAGAAGAGAACTTGAACCTTTCTTCACTTCGTTGAGGAAATTTTAAATTGAACTAGAACTTTTTATTTTCCGGGAAAATATTCACAAGTATGGTATTACTTTTTCTATCTTCCACCGAAAAATTTAGAATTGAACTTTAAATTTCTTTATGTCTTTGTGAAATAAAGAACTGAAGTGGAAGATTTTTATTTTCTCTGGAGAAATTAGAATTGAAGTGTGTTCATTGAGAAAATTCAGAAGAGAACTTGAACTTTCCTTGACTTCGTTGAGAAAATTTTAAATTGAACTAGAACTTTTATCTTCCGTGAAAATATTCACAGGTATGGTATTACTTTTTCTATCTTCCACCGAAAAATTTAGAATTGAACTTTAAATTTCTTTATGTCTTTGTGAAATAGAGAACTGAAGTGGAAGATTTTTATTTTCTCTGGTGAAATTAGAATTGAATTTTGTTCTTTAGTAAAATTCAGAAGAGAACTTGAACCTTTCTTCACTTCGTTGAGGAAATTGTAAAATGAACTAGAACTTTTTATTTTCCGGGAAAATATTCACAAGTATGGTATTGCTTTTTCTATCTTCCACCGAAAAATTTAGAATTGAACTTTAAATTTCTTTATGTCTTTGTGAAATAAAGAACTGAAGTGGAAGATTTTTGTTTTCTCTGAAAAAATTAGAATTGAATTTGTTCTTTGGTAAAATTCAGAAGAGAACTTGAACTTTCCTTGACTTCGTTGAGGAAACTGTAAATTGAACTAGAACTTTTTATCTTCCGGGAAAATATTCACAAGTATGGTATTACTTTTTCTATCTTCCACCGAAAAATTTAGAATTGAACTTTAAATTTCTTTATGTCTTTGTGAAATAAAGAACTGAAGTGGAAGATTTTTATTTTCTCTGGTGAAATTAGAATTGAATTTTGTTCTTTAGTAAAATTCAGAAGAGAACTTGAATTTTTCTTCACTTCGTTGAGGAAATTGTAAATTGAACTAGAACTTTTTATCTTCCGGGAAAATATTCACAAGTATGGTATTACTTTTTCTATCTTCCTCCGAAAAATTTAGAATTGAACTTTAAATTTCTTTATGTCTTTGTGAAATAAAGAACTGAAGTGGAAGATTTTTGTTTTCTCTGAAAAAATTAGAATTGAAGCGTGTTCTTTGGTAAAATTCAGAAGAGAACTTGAACTTTCCTTGACTTCATTGAGGAAACTGTAAATTGAACTAGAACTTTTTATCTTCCGGGAAAATATTCACAAGTATGGTATTACTTTTTCTATCTTCCACCGAAAAATTTAGAATTGAACTTTAAATTTCTTTATATCTTTGTGAAATATAGAACTGAAGTGGAAGATTTTTGTTTTCTCTGGAGAAATTAGAATTGGAGCGTGTTCTTTAGTAAAATTCAGAAGAGAACTTGAATTTTTCTTCACTTCGTTGAGGAAACTGTAAATTGAACTAGAACTTTTTATCTTCCGGGAAAATATTCACAAGTATGGTATTGCTTTTTCTATCTTCCACCGAAAAATTTAGAATTGAACTTTAAATTTCTTTATGTCTTTTTGAAATAAAGAACTGAAGTGGAAGATTTTTGTTTTCTCTGAAAAAATTAGAATTGAAGCGTGTTCTTTAGTAAAATTCAGAAGAGAACTTGAACCTTTCTTCACTTCGTTGAGGAAATTGTAAATTGAACTAGAACTTTTTATCTTCCGGGAAAATATTCACAAGTATGGTATTACTTTTTCTATCTTCCACCGAAAAATTTAGAATTGAACTTTAAATTTCTTTATGTCTTTGTGAAATATAGAACTGAAGTGGAAGATTTTTGTTTTCTCTGAAAAAATTAGAATTGGAGCACGTTCTTTAGTAAAATTCAGAAGAGAGCTTGAACTTTCCTTGACTTCATTGAGGAAACTGTAAATTGAACTAGAACTTTTTATCTTCCGGGAAAATATTCACAAGTATGGTATTGCTTTTTCTATCTTCCACCGAAAAATTTAGAATTGAACTTTAAATTTCTTTATGTCTTTGTGAAATAAAGAACTGAAGTGGAAGATTTTTGTTTTCTCTGAAAAATTAGAATTGAAGCGTGTTCTTTAGTAAAATTCAGAAGAGAACTTGAACCTTTCTTCACTTCGTTGAGGAAATTGTAAATTGAACTAGAACTTTTTATTTTCCGTGAAAATATTCACAAGTATGGTATTACTTTTTCTATCTTCCACCGAAAAATTTAGACTTGAACTTTAAATTTCTTTATATCTTTGTGAATTATAGAACTGAAGTGGAAGATTTTGTTTTCTCTGGAGAAATTAGAATTGGAGCACGTTCTTTGGTAAAATTCAGAAGAAAACTTGAACTTTTTTTATCTTCTGCGAAAAATTTGGAACAGTATTTTAAATTTTTCATCTCTTCGAGACAGATCTGAACTAAAGTGGAAAATTTTTATATTATTTGGAAAATTAGAATTGATTAAAAACTAATTTCTTTTTCATTGAGAAAGTGGGTGAAAAAGATAAGTACTTCAAGTTGGAAAATGGGTTTAGGAGGGACATTATGAAAGGAACTTGTTCTAAAAGGATATAATAAAGCCATAAAAAGTGTTAAAAATGGAGAGGGGTTCTTTGGAGGGGTCCGGGGAGGGCGTTTGGGGATCCAGGGGCCCTTGAGGGGTGGAGTGGTCATATGGGAGCCTGAGGGGACCTTTGGGGACCGGGATGAGCCTTTGGGGGTCTGGGGAGGGTCTTTGCACGTCTGAGAGGGTCCTTGAGGACCGACTGGTCCTTTGGGAGCCCGGTGGACCTTTGAGGACCGGGTGAGGGCCTTTGGGGGTCCGGGGAGCCCTTGAGCACCGATTGGGCCCTTTGGGGTCCGGTGGGTCCGTTGGGGGTCTGGGCGACCCTTGAGGACCTGGGGAGGACCTTTGGGGTCCGGGAGACCCTTTGGGGGTCCGGTGGACCTTTGGGGACCACGTGAGGGCCTTTGGGGGTCCAGTGGGTCCTTTGGGAGCCTGGGGGACCTTTGAGGACCGGAGGCTTCCTTCGGGGTTGGGGTAGAGTAATCGGGGCCCTTTGGGAGCCCTGGGAGCCCGGGGAGGGCCTTTGGGGACCGGTGGAGGGCTTTTGGGGGTCTGGTGGACCTTTGGGGACCGGTGAGGGCCTTTGGGGGGCTCGGGTATGGTCTTTTTAGGGTCTGGGGCCCTTTGGGTGCCTGGTGGACCTTTGTGACCGGGAGAGGGCCTTTGGGGACTGGTGGAGGACCTTTGGTGGCTCGGGTATGGCCTTTTTAGGGTCTGGGGCCCTTTGGGTGCCTGGTGGACCTTTGGGACCGGGAGAGGGCCTTTGGGGACTGGTGGAGGACCTTTGGGGTTCCGGGGGGGCCCTTGAGCACGGATTGGGCCCATTGGGGCCCGGTGGGTCCGTTGGGGGTCTGGGGTCCCTTTGGGAGCCCGGTGGACCTTTGGGGACCGGGTGAGGGCCTTTGGGAGCCTGGGGACCTTTGAGGACCGGAGGCTTCCTTCGGGGTAGGGGTAGAGTAATCGGGGCCCTTTGGGAGCCCTGGGAGCCCGGGGAGGGCCTTTGGGACCGGGGGAGGGCCTTTGGGGACCGGGGGAGGGCTTTTGGGGTTCTGGTGGACCTTTGGGGACCGGGGAGGGCTTTTGGGGGTCTGGTGGACCTTTGGGGACCGGGGAGGACCTTTGGGGCTCGGGTATGGCCTTTTTAGGGTCTGGGGCCCTTTGGGTGCCTGGGGACCTTTGGGGACTGGGTGAGGGTCTTTGGGGGTCCGGGGGGGGTCCTTTGGAAGCCCAGAGAACCTTTGAGGACCGGTGGCTTCCTTCGGGGTTGTGGTAGGGGGATCGGAACCTTTGGGGTTGGGGTAGAGGACCTCACAACACTGTTCAATTGAAACTTGTGTATTATAACGACCACACTCAAATTCTCTTCCAAAATCTCTTCTAAAATCATATTTTATAATGTCTCTAGCTGTTTCGCCGAAATAATTCCATAAAATAGCTAAAACGGTTTCGCCAAAATATCCCTAAACGGAATTTCGGCATGTTCCTTTTGTTTGGCATGTCTGCGCCAATGCATTTCAAATTATTTGGAAACCTTTTCGCGCGCTAAGATCAAAACGTCTGCTCGGAAACGATTCTCTTTAGAACAACAAATTAATTCCCCTTTCGTGTCAATCAATCAATCATGACATCATGTGTGATCTAACTGTTTCTCCTAGACAATTCTCTTTGGAAATGCAAAGACATTAATTAACTTGACGTCATCTGTCAGACATTAATTAACTGTTTCCCGGGAACTCGTAACATTTGGCTTGGAAACAACAATAGCAAATACTGTTTCTGGATCATAACATCTGCCTCGAACAAGAAGGAAGTGTCATTAACTTTGCTTCGAACGACAACAACATTGACCCCATTAACCACGTGTTCTCCCTAATGACTCTGTTCAAAACAACAATAACATTGACCTTGGCATTTTGCCTCGGGAACAATAACAACATTGACCTTCGCTAAGAGCGTGCCAAAAACACACCTGGAGAAAGAGGTCATTGACCCCATTCTCACTAATGACTCTATGCCCATATATGGTGCCCCAGTCGGAGTAGCGCCCCCATCTCTACTAACCGAAAACAGCTATTTCAGCGCTGAACAGTTGTCAGGAAAATGTATTTCCCAACATCTTCGCATTGTTGACAATTCTCGCGACGCTTCCTGTGTCAACTTGTGAAGCAGAACGAATGTTTTCAAAGGTTGACAGGACATGTTCATCAATACGAAGCACGATGACTGAAGAGAGGTTGGAGGCTCTACTACTCATGCAGACTTACAGAGACGAACTGCTGAAAACAGACGATGCTATCGATATGTTCGCTCTCAGAAAAGCTCGCCGATTGAGTTTAGTTGTGTAGTGTGGTACTGTTTTTATTTTCTTTTGCTACGTTTTACCTTTATGAGCATATTTGGCAGTGTTTTCATATAAATAAAGAGCTATCAAATTAGTCCTGTATAATCAGTTTTTGGCGCCCTGTGTCCGGCGCGGCCCCCCAAGATTTTCCTCTAGATCCGCCGGTGGACCAGCCCATTATAACCGATTATAATCATGTAGACCATTTTACGGAAGCGATTGTCGTACGGTTTCTTTTTATAGGAGCCATAGACATCGATACACTGCCGGCTTGAGAGGCGATTAAACTGATTAAAGTTCCCTCCTTTGTCTGACTAAAAGTTGTCTGGTGCTGGGGCGAGTATCTGTGATTCTTTTGAAGGACAAATGCAATGTGACAGTTCTTCGTCTTCATCCAAAACCTGCAGCATCTGAATGTTAAGCCACTTTGTGCTCGTTAGAGTCACAGAGCTAGAAAAAAGAACAAACGCCAGCTTATTGCTAGAGTTTGCTGTTTATTATATTCTATAGATTTAGCTTGACTCCGGTTTGAACGCAAAATATAATCACAATATTTTGCGGAATCTTTCCTCTGTTCTTTTGTCCGTCTCTCTGGTTAGAGCTTCCAAATTGAGCATTCGCAGTGTGGATCGAGCTAGTGCTTGACAGAAGCTACAGCGTGTCTAGTACAATAAAGGGCAAATGATCACGGATTTAATGATGAATACTGATAAAATAAGAAAAACCTGTGCCAGTCATCCTGCTTAAATTAATCGATTCACTAACAACACAAAACCAAGAAAAATAGAAGTTTTGTCTTGTTTTCATGGCCACTAAAATTTTTCTTGACATCCCGCTGTTTTTATGATGTGAACTCTTGAAAAAAACTTAATTATTGCTCTATGGAAATGTATATTCTTTTTGTTTGAATTAAGCAGTTACACCTATAAATGTGGTATGTGGACAAATTTTAAAATTAAAACAAATCTTATGCAAAGTAATTCCTAGTCATCAGCATAGGAGCTTTAGATTCTAGCTTTGTAGAAGAATTAGTTCAAAAACTATTTTTTGTTTATGCGTGAACAACATGAAGTAGGGGCTGCAGCTGAAATAAATAAACTCAATTAAATTTTGAAGGATTAGAGTTATTCAGGTTTTCCCCAACTTAGCTCAAGTTCCAGCTGAGGCAGTGACTTTTCAGGGTTGAGCTCTGAATATGGGCATAAAAACTGAGTCGAGCTCAATCAAAAAGCTTGACCAGCACGATTCAAGTTCTGCAAACAAAAATGTATGCAAAAATGTCTTAGGGAGCAAATCCTCCAAAAAGTATAAAATTAGGGGAACTATATTAATATTTTACATCTTAATGATAGTCTTGACATTTTGTGGGCTGCGGGAGCACGAACCTGAAATCTCTGCCCAGCGTACGGGCCTGGCTTCATTAGAAAATGTATATGAGTAGAAAGGCCTCATGAGGTCCGAGATACACTGCGTGCTGCCATCTACAATTTAGTCTTACGCTCACGGGACATAATTTATTCAAGGATTATCAATCGAGTCTAATGAGGTCAAGGTCGATTTATTTGTTGTTGTTTGTCTAGGTGTAATGACACTGGGGGTGATTTACATAATCGTTAGGGGGAATGTATTGATCTAGGTGAGTGAATTTCCGGGAACTTGATATACATAATCGGTGGGGAGAATGTATTGATCGACTCGAGGGGAATTTATTTGTTGTTGTTGTTCGTTCAGGTGTATTGTCTCCGGAGTGAAGTTTGCACATGCGCATTAACGGTGGGAAGAGATGTATTGATCTGAGACTCGAAGGGGAAGTGGATTTTCGAGAAACTGATTTACATAATCGCTGGGGGGAATGTTTTGATCTGATAACGGGAAACAGGATCATGTGTCTCCTTCTAAGCCAATCAGAGAGTCGGTTACATCTCATTCTAAGCCAATCAGAGAGTCGGTTACATATGGTTTCCCATTACATCACAATTCGCCCTTGAGATTTCGCATATTGCGATGTGATTAAACATTCAGAAAGTTCCAAGACACAATGGATAAAACATTGGAATATATTGATGAGCTGGAAGCCGTGGCTACAGCAATTTACAATGTGAGTTATGTTTAGTAAATTTTCATTCTTTATTTCAAATAAAATCATTTTACATAGTAGTCCCTCCAGTAAATCCAAGTTCAGGTAACCCCCCCGCCCCCCCCAGACAATACAAACTCCACTATATATTGTTTATACTCACTAGAAAGCGTAAAATATGTTCTTTTTTATCACGTAAACCTAACATCCCCCCTCCACACTCCTCTCAGTTTACGACTTTAATTCTTCCAATAGGAATAACTTTGTTTTTGAACTCTCCTTTTGACAGCCAACTTTCTGTCAATCCCTTAGCTATTAATATACCGTTTCCATTTAAGCCGTCACTAACTTGACTTAGACATTCCCGCAATGATTTAAACAGGTGATAATTAGCTGACACCCCACAATTGCACTTCCTGCTTGTTAATCCTTTACGTTAGCGACTTAACCAAAAGGTTTTACAGATCAAAAAGGATTGTTTTTCCCATCGAATTAAAACAGTTTCAAGCAAAAATAGATTGCGATAATTAAGCTAAGCCTACGCAACCTGTATGGAAGTAGAGAAATGAGTTATTTCCAAAATTATGGTCTAACAATATTTTTTAGGACACTATGTAAAAAGGGGGGGGGGAAGGGGCAATGCCTCAATTCTAACAGCTTCATTGTAAAATGAAAACAAAGTGTTTCTTCGCGTGAAAAGTAATGGGCCGGGATTTCTAAGAAAAAGGCACATAGCTTTATTATGTGTAAATGGAATAGTATTTGATTTCCAAGCATAGTATATATCTTGTAAAATTTTACTTTTTGCTTTACTGAAAATGGGGGGAGGGGACTTCTTTGTGATAAATGCTTTCTAGACAAAATTATGGCTAGGAGGTTGGGGGGTACTAATTTTTCTTCTGTAAAAAAGGGAATCATTATTCATTACTAAATTTTTCTGGTTTCAATGAAAAAGATTGTTTTTCCCATCGAATTAAAACAGTTTCAAGCAAAAAGAGATTTCGATAATTAAGCTAAGCCTACGCAACCTGTATGGAAGTAGAGAAATGAGTTATTTCCAAAATTATGGTCTAACAATATTTTTTAGGATATTATGTAAAAAGGGGGGGGGAGGGGCAATGCCTCAATTCTAACACCTTCATTGTAAAGTGAAAACAAAGTGTTTCTTCGCGCGAAAAATAAGGGGCCGGGATTTCTATGAAAAAGGTACATAACTTTATTATGTGTAAATTGAATAGTATTTGATTTCCAAGCATAGTATATTTCTCGTAAAATTTTACTTTTTGCTTTACTGAAAATGGAGGGAGGGGACTTCTTTGCGATAAATGCTTTCTAGACAAAATCATGGCTAGGAGGTTGGGGGGTACTAAGTTTTCTTCTCTAAAAAAGGGAATCATTATTCCTTACTAATTTTTTCTGGTTTCAGTGAAAAAAGATTGTTTTTACCATCGAATTAAAACAGTTTCAAGCAAAATGAGATTGCGATAATTAAGCTAAGCCTAAGCAACCTGTATGGAAGTAGAGAAACTAGTTATTTCCAAAAATATGGTCTAACAATATTTTTTTTAGGACATTATGTAAAAAGGGGGGGAAGGGGCAATGCCTCAATTCTAACACCTTCATTGTAAAGTGAAAACAAATTATTTCTTCGCGTGAAAAGTAAGGGGCCGGGATTTCTATGAAAAGGTACATAACTTTATTATGTGTAAATTAGATAATTTCGGAGACCACACTGCCTTTCCATGACGATAAATAAAAGTTCAAATAGGGATAAAATCCTTTTAATAGACAGTGATAGAAATTCACAAAAATACCAGATATTTCGGTCACATATACAGTGACCGTCATCAGTAGTAAAACTAAAATAAAACAATTTAAATCAAAAGTTTATATACTAAATAAAATAACACTACATATTATTTGAATCTCTAATTCTTTTCAAAGCAAAGGCGGAAGCTATTCTCTTTGACCTTCTTGGATTCGGTTCATTAGCGTTCAATGATACAACATTTGGACAAAGGTCAACTACATTGGGTGAATTGAACTTTACTCTCTCAGATTTTAATAAATTATCATAGATAGAGTCCAGCCCATATTCACCTGTATCACGATTCAAAGCAATATTCTTGAATAAGATTTTCTTTATTTCAAGAATTTCACGAAAATTTTGCTTTAAACCCCGATCCCTAGAAATCAAAGAGACATTCTCGAACAAAATAAAATGGTCTGGAAAATTAAAAATATGTTCTGAAAGGGCTGAAGTGAAATCTTCAGACTTAGAAACTTGCTTTAAAGCCGAAGAAATAGAATCTTTGTGTTGTAATAATCTCATTTCCAAACTCTGGTTAGTACGTCCCACATATGAGCTTCCACAAGTACATGGGATCTGATAAACCCCACTTTGTTGCCCCAATGAAGTTTGATCCTTCAAAGAATTTAGAAAACTACCCAAAGTATTATTACTCTTTAAAGCTACCCTTAGACCATTGCTTTGTAAAATTCTTTTAAGTTTTTCACTTAGCCCGGGTACATATGGTAAGGAACAAAAAACATCCTTCTCCCGAGTTGTCTCCAAGACTTCCTTAGAAATCTCTAGAAACCTTTTTCTTCTTTTTGAAAAAGTCTGGTTAATTAACCATTCTGGATACATGTTACTTATTAGTATTTTCCTTAGAAAAGAAAACTCCTCCTCAACAAATTTTGGCGAGCAAATATTAAAGATCCGATCAGTTAAAGAAATGATCAAACCAATTTTTACTTGGCGAGCGTGACCGGAACTATAAGACAAAAATCTATTGTTATTTGTCGGTTTTCTGTAAATTTTAAAATCCAGACTATTTTGATTTTTCAAAAGAAAAACATCAAGGAAAGGAAGTTTCCCATTCTCTTCCAATTCAACGGTAAACTTTAAATCCCCTCCCAAACAATTAAGATGTTCCAAAACGATGTTCTGGGGCCGGTATATGGATGACATTATTTCAGTATGGGATTATGGGGAGGAGGAATTAAAAGGATTTTTGGAACATCTTAATTGTTTGGGAGGGGATTTAAAGTTTACCGTTGAATTGGAAGAGAATGGGAAACTTCCTTTCCTTGATGTTTTTCTTTTGAAAAATCAAAATAGTCTGGATTTTAAAATTTACAGAAAACCGACAAATAACAATAGATTTTTGTCTTATAGTTCCGGTCACGCTCGCCAAGTAAAAATTGGTTTGATCATTTCTTTAACTGATCGGATCTTTAATATTTGCTCGCCAAAATTTGTTGAGGAGGAGTTGTCTTTTCTAAGGAAAATACTAATAAGTAACATGTATCCAGAATGGTTAATTAACCAGACTTTTTCAAAAAGAAGAAAAAGGTTTCTAGAGATTTCTAAGGAAGTCTTGGAGACAACTCGGGAGAAGGATGTTTTTTGTTCCTTACCATATGTACCCGGGCTAAGTGAAAAACTTAAAAGAATTTTACAAAGCAATGGTCTAAGGGTAGCTTTAAAGAGTAATAATACTTTGGGTAGTTTTCTAAATTCTGGGAAGGATCAAACTTCATTGGGGCAACAAAGTGGGGTTTATCAGATCCCATGTACTTGTGGAAGCTCATATGTGGGACGTACTAACCATAGTTTGGAAATGAGATTATTACAACACAAAGATTCTATTTCTTCGGCTTTAAAGCAAGTTTCTAAGTCTGAAGATTTCACTTCAGCCCTTTCAGAACATATTTTTAATTTTCCAGACCATTTTATTTTGTTCGAGAATGTCTCTTTGATTTCTAGGGATCGGGGTTTAAAGCAAAATTTTCGTGAAATTCTTGAAATAAAGAAAATCTTATTCAAGAATATTGCTTTGAATCGTGATACAGGTGAATATGGGCTGGACTCTATCTATGATAATTTATTAAAATCTGAGAGAGTAAAGTTCAATTCACCCAATGTAGTTGACCTTTGTCCAAATGTTGTATCATTGAACGCTAATGAACCGAATCCAAGAAGGTCAAAGAGAATAGCTTCCGCCTTTGCTTTGAAAAGAATTAGAGATTCAAATAATATGTAGTGTTATTTTATTTAGTATATAAACTTTTGATTTAAATTGTTTTATTTTAGTTTTACTACTGATGACGGTCACTGTATATGTGACCGAAATATCTGGTATTTTTGTGAATTTCTATCACTGTCTATTAAAAGGATTTTATCCCTATTTGAACTTTTATTTATCGTTATGTGTAAATTGAATAGTATTTGATTTCCAAGCATAGTATATTTCTCGTAAAATTTTACTTTTTGCTTTACTGAAAATGGAGGGAGGAGACTTCATTGTGATAAAAGCTTTCTAGACAAAATTATGGTTATGGAGAAGAGGACTCCAGGGGAGGAGAGAGTGTCTTTAAGGGACGGAGGACAGTTTTTTGGTCAACAACTCAACAGTAACTTTTTTTTCCGCTGTTATATTTATAATTTATTTTTCGTTGTGCAAAGCAATAGTTTTTAAGTGTAGATTTAATGTTGCCCAACCTCATTAAGTGAAAGTGATTTATTCTAAGCAAGTGAGCTGTATTTGTTAGAGTTTCAGAAACATTACATATTTATTTAATTTAAGCCCTTTTTTTCAGATATAATAATGTTTGGTGTGATTGACACAGAATATATTGGTCTGAAATATTCCTCAACTGGCATGATTTTTGAAGCAGCTTTCTTACTCCTAGACAATCAGCGGCGTGAAATTCATAGCTATAAATGGAACGTCAGATACAATATGTATAAGTACGAGAAAAACAGATGGAGTCCAACACTAAATTTTATAAATCGAAACGGCTTTTACGTTAAAACCATAAGACCACGTACTGAAAATGGCTATGAAATAAAACATGTACAAGAGGAAATTCAGGAAATATGCAGTTTTTTCGGTTTGCAAGCTGTTTATGTTAAGGGAAACGTGCCAACTGATAAACTCTTACTAGAAAAATGTGATAAAAACATAGCATTATTCAATTTAGAAGACTTCAAATGTGAGAAATACCTGCATTCAGTACATGACCCGGAAGATGAAGTTAGATATTTCGCTCAATGGGTACCGGAAAAGATACCTGACATGGAAAAATGCATCAGATATCCAAAGACCTAAACTCTTGCTCTTCCTCATATCAAATGGATTAAGTTTTTTTAAAATATGTCATTATGTATTTTTTCAGATGTTTTTAAATATGTTTAAGCAATAAATATCTTAAGCCTCAGCCCTTTTTATTCTTTAGAATAGTTCATCGCCATGAAAATTATACTTTCAGATTCAACATGCCAGGGAACACACTTTCAAGTTCAGCATGTTGGAGAACCCTAAATAGTCACCCCTAAAAAGGTAAGTTAACCCTAAAAGGTTAAAGAATTTTTCTGAAATCACACTTTCAGATTCGTCATGTCAGGGAACACACTTTCAGGTTCAGCATGTTGGAGAACCCTAAATAGTCATCCCTAAAAAGACAAGTTAACCCTAAAAGGTTAAAGAATTTTTCTGAAATCACACTTTCAGATTCGGCAAGTCAGGCAACACACTTTCAGGTTCAGCATGTTGGAGTACCCTAAATGGTCATACCTAAAAAGGCAAGTTAACCCCAAAAGGTTAAAGAATTTCTCTGAAATTACACTTTCAGATCCAGCATGTCAGGGAACATACTTTCAGGTTCAGCATGTAGGAGAACCCTAAATGCTCATCCCTAAAAAGGTGAGTTAACCCTAAATGGTTAAAGAATTTCTCTGAAATCACACTTTCAGATTCGGCATGTCAGGGAATACACTTTCAGGTTCGACATGTAGGACTTTCAGGTTCAGCATGTTGGAGAACTCTAAATGGTCATACCTAAAAAGGCAAGTTAACCCCAAAAGGTTAAAGAATTTCTCTGAAATTACACTTTCAGATCCAGCATGTCAGGGAACACACTTTCAGGTTCAGCATGTAGGAGAACCCTAAATGCTCATTTCTAAAAAGGTGAGTTAACCCTAAATGGTTAAAGAATTTCTCTGAAATTACATTTTCAGATCCAGCATGCCAGAGAAGTCATACGTTACTTTTCAACTTCTTTTATATCCCAACACCAAATTTTCGCAATGAAAAAGAAATATGTTACAGATCAATTCTAATTTTTTTCCTGAGAAAATAAAAAGGTTCCACTTCAGGTCCAATGTTTCTCAAAGAGATGAAAAATTTAAAGTCCTGTTCCAAATTTTTCATAGAAGATAGAAAAAAGTTATACTTTGATCATGAATATTCACCATGAAGATAAGGAGCTCCACTTTAATTCTGAGTTTTCTCGAAGAAATGCAAATTCTTCAAGTTCTCTTCTGAATTTTTTTAAAGAAGAGAAAAAGTTAACTCAATTCTGAAATTTACCAAAGAAAATGAAAAAAAGCTTCCACTTCAGTTCTTAATTTCTCAAAGACATAAAAAATGTAAAGTTCTGTTCTAAATTTTTCCATAGAAGATAGGAAAAGTCATACTATGATTGTGAATATTTTCCATGAAGATAAAAAAGCTCCACTTTAATTCTAAATTTTCTCAATGAAGCGAAGAAAAGTTCAAGTTCTCTTCTGAATTTTCTCAATGAAAAAGAAATTAGTTACAGATCAATTCTAATTTTTCCATGCAAATATAAAAGGTTACACTTCACTTCTGATTTTTCTCGAAAAGATGAAAAAATTTAATGATGTGTTCTAAATTTTTCCATAGAAGGTAGAAAAAGTTATACCTTAGTTGTGAATATTTTCAATGAAGATAAAAAGCTCCACTTTAATTCTAAATTTTCTCAATGAAGTAAAGAAAATTTCAAGCTCTCTTCTGAATTTTCTCAATGAAAGAGAAATTAGTTACAGATCAATTCTAATTTTTCCAAGAAAATAGAATGCTTCCACTACACTTCTTAATTTTTCAAAGACATAAAAAATTTAAAGTTCTTTTCTATTTTTTTCCATAGAAGATGGGAAAAGTCATACTATGATTCTGAATATTTTCCATGAAGATAAAAACGTTTCACTTTAATTCTAAGTTTTCTTAAATTCAGTTCCGATTTTTCTCAAAGAGATGAAAAGTTTTAGAGTTCTCTTCAGAATGTTTTCCCTGAGAAGAGAAAACCTTCATATTAATTCTGAGTTTTCACAGCGAAGTGAATAGAAGTTCAAGTTCTCTTCTGAATTTTCTCAATGAAAAAGAAATAAGTTACAGATCCAGTCTAATTTTTCCAAGAAAATAGAAAGCTTCCACTTCAGTTCTGATTTTTCTCAAAGACATAAAAATTTCAAGTTCTATGCTAAATTTTTCCATAGAAGATAGAAAAAGTTATACCTTAGTTGTGAATATTTTCAATGAAGATAAAAAGCCCCACTATATTTCTAAATTTTCTCAATGAAGTGAAGAAAAGTTCAAGCTCTCTTCTGAATTTTCTCAATGAAAGAGAAATTAGTTACAGATCAATTCTAATTTTTACAAGAAAATAGAAAGCTTCCACTTCAGTTCTGATTTTTCTCAAAGACATAAAAAATTTAAAGTTCTATTCTAAATTTTTCCGTAGAAGATAGGAAAAGTTATACTATGATTGTGTTTATTTTCCAATGAAGATAAAAAGTTTCATTTTAATTCTAAATTTTCTTAAATTCACTTCCGATTTTTCTCAAAGAAATGAAAAATTTAAAGTTCTCTTCTGAATGTTTTCCCTGAGAGTAGAAAAGGTTCCACTTTAATTCTGAGTTTTCACAGCGAAGTGAAGAAAAGTTCAAGTTCTCTTCTGAATTTTGTCAAAGAAAAGAAAAAAGTTATAGTTCAATTCTAATTTTTTCAAAAGAAAATAAAAAATCTCCAACTTTTTAATAAACATTCTAAGCGCTTAACATGCTAACGTTTCCTAAAATAATAGAAATATAACAAAGTAATGCATAAAATATTTTTATTGAAGTAACAATATGTGGAATATTAACATAAAAATATGTTACAGACATTATTTTACATTATTAACATCATTGAACAACATTGAACACTCTGAATCTGTTCCATAAAATAATTTATCGAGTTCTCTCTCTTGATACTAGAGTTACTCGCTTCTCTTAGTTCATAACCACTAGAAAAATCATTCATCCATTTTGAGTCATATACAATTTCCACTGGGATGTCACCTACTGATTCAATACACATTTCATCCTAGGTATTATTTGATTCATTGACTATATGATCGATAGTAGTAATAATGCTCACTTGTGCTTCATTTTCCAATCAATTTATCATTATAATCATGAGTGATATTGTCTGCCAATGCTCTTTTTATTTTACCGGCAATTTCACTGTCTATTATCATATTATTTTTACAGAGGCAACAGTTCTGGCGCGTTGAGAAGATATGATTTATAATGTTGGTGCAGCAGTAGGCCTTTCTTTTTCTTTCTGCTTTCATTCGAATGCTAACACCGGAAAGATGACAATAAGATCTATCAACGGCTAACATGTACTATTTCTTTGCACAATGAAAAATAAATTATAAATATAACAGCGGACAAAAAGTTAATGTTGAGTTGTTCACCAAAAAAATGCCCTCCGTCCCTTAAAGACACTCCCTCCTCCCCTGGAGTCCTCTTCTCCATAACCATAATTTTGTCTAGAAAGCATTTATCACAAAGAAGACCCCTCCCCCCATTTTCAGTAAAGCAAAAAGTAAAATTTTACGAGAAATATACTATGCTTGGAAATCAAATACTATTCAATTTACACATAATAAAGTTATGTACCTTTTTCATAGAAATCCCGGCCCCTTACTTTTCACGCGAAGAAACGCTTTATTTTCACTTTACAATGAAGGTGTTAGAATTGAGGCATTGCCCCTTCCCCCCTTTTTACATAATGTCCTAAAACGTATTGTTAGACCATAATTTTGGAAATAACTCGTTTCTCTACTTCCATACAGGTTGCGTAGGCTTAGCTTAATTATCGTAATCTCTTTTTGCTTGAAACTGTTTTCATTCGATGGGAAAAACAATCTTTTTTCATTGAAACCAGAAAAAATTAGTAAGGAATAATGATTCCCTTTTTTACAGAAGAAAAATTAGTACCCCCAACCTCCTAGCCATAATTTTGTCTAGAAAGCATATATCGCAAAGGATTCCTCTCCCCCCATTTTCAGTAAAGCAAAAAGTAAAATTTTACGAGAAATATACTATGCTTGGAAATCAAATACTATTCAATTTACACATAATAAAGTTATGTCCCTTTTTCATAGAAATCCCGGCCCCTTACTTTTCACGCGAAGAAACACTTTGTTTTCACTTTACAATGAAGGTGTTAGAATTGAGGCATTGCCCCTTCCCCCTCATTTTACATAAAGTCCTAAAAAAATATTCTTAGACCATAATTTTGGAAATAACTCATTTCTCTACTTCCATACAGGTTGCGTAGGCTTAGCTTAATTATCACAATCTCTTTTTGCTTGAAACAGTTTTAATTCGATGGGAAAAAAATCCTTTTTGATTTGTGAAACCTTTTGGTTAAGTCGCTAACGTAAAGCATTTATCACAAAGAAGTCCTCTCCCCCCATTTTCAGTTACGCAAAAAGTAAAATTTTACGAGAAATATACTATGCTTGGAAATCAAATACTATTCAATTTACACACAATAAAGTTATGTACCTTTTTCTTAGAAATCCTGGCCCATTACTTTTCACGCGAAGAAACATTTTGTTTTCATTTTACAATGAAGGTGTTAGAATTGAGGCATTGCCCCTCCCCCCCCCTTTTTACATAATGTCCTAAAAAATATTGTTAGACCATAATTTTGGAAATAACTCGTTTCTCTACTTCCATACAGGTTGCGTAGGCTTAGCTTAATTATCGAAATCTCTTTTTGCTTGAAACAGTTTTAATTCGATGGGAAAAAAATCCTTTTTGATCTGTGAAACCTTTTGGTTAAGTCGCTAACGTAAAGTATTAACAAGCAGGAAGTGCAATTGTGGGGTGTCAGCTAATTATCACCTGTTTAAATCATTGCGGGAATGTCCAAGTCAAGTTAGCGACGGCTTAAATGGAAACGGTATATTAATAGCTAAGGGATTGACAGAAAGTTGGCTGTCAAAAGGAGAGTTCAAAAACAAAGTTATTTCTATTGGAAGAATTAAAGTCTTAAACTGAGAGGGGTGTGGAGGGGGGAGGTTAGGTTTACGTGATAAAAAAGAACATATTTTACGCTTTCTAGCGAGTATAAACAATATATAGTGGAGTTTGTATTGTATGTGGGGGGGGGGGGGCTACCTGAATTTGAATTTACTGGAGGGACTACTATGTAAAATGATTTTATTTGAAAATAAAGAATGAAAATTTACTAAACAGAACTCACATTGTAAATCGCTGTAGCCAAGGCTTCCAGCTCATCAATATATTCCAATGTTTTATCCATTGTGTCTTGGAACTTCCTGAATGTTTAATCACATCGCAATATACGAAATCTCAAGGGCGAACTGTGATGTAATGGGAAACCATATGTAACCGACTCTCTGATTGGCTTAGAATGAGATGTAACCGACTCTCTGATTGGCTTAGAAGGAGACACGTGATCCTATTTCCCGTTATCAGATCAAAACATTCCCCCCAGCGATTATGTAAATAAATTTCTCGGAAATCCACTTCCCCCTCGAGTCCCAGATCAATACATCTCTTCCCACCGTTAATGCGCATGTGCAAACTTCACTCCGGAGACAATACACCTGGACAAACAACAACAACAAATAAATTCCCCTCGAGTGGATCAATACATTCTCCTCACCGATTATGTAAATCAAGTTCCCGGAAATTCACTCCTCTAGATCAATACATTCCGCCTAGCGATTATGTAAATCACCCCCAGTGTCATTACACCTAGACAAACAACAACAAATAAATCGACCTTGACCTCATTAGACTCGATCGATAATCCTTGAATAAATTATGTCCCGTCAGTGGTAGACTAAATTGTAGATGGCAGCAAGCAGTGTATCTCGGACCTCATGAGGCCTTTCTGCTTATATGTTACAGTCATTCAATTATCTAAGGCAGTTTTCATGATTTTTAGTCATTATAGATAATGACCAACAAAAGAGGTAACTTAATGATTTATATTTGTCCACAACAATCTAGGATATTTTATTACAATGCCTTGTCATTATAAATGTTGCTACTACTACTCCAGTGACTTCAATTAATTGAAATCAATTCTCGCTGTCCAATCAGCAAACTATTTTTGGGTGGTTTGGTGCTTGTACCATTTCTTACTTTAATGAGTTCTCGATCAGCGTTGCCAAAGCGGCAAAATTGTGGCAAATTGGTACAACTTAGAAGTCCTGGTACAATGCAGTTCATTTGGAAATTTTTGACACAATAAAAGTTTTCGGCTATATTTTGGGGTTACTTTCTCTTTTTTGAATCGGATATCTGTTCAATTTTAGTTTATTGAAAATTTTCTTCTGGTTACCACAAATTTTTATCCTGCTATTCTGATGATACAAATTAAACTTTTGCGGTACAATTGTAGTTGGAAAACTCGAACAGTTTATTTTAAGGCGTTCGCAACACTGCTTATAATTATTTTAGTTATTTGCTGGGGTCTGTACTGGTTTTAATAGTTTTGTACACAGTATAGATAGTTCTATAGAAACTATATTATGTAAAGGAAATAAGAAAATTTCCTTGTTCCAGGAATATACGTATGGGGGAAACCTTAGAGCCTGGACCCTCCTAAAATCTTAAATTGTTCCTAACTTCTATGAAATGCTTATTCAAACATTTAATAAGAAATTGATTTTCTTACTATTGCCCCCCTCCTCCGAAAAACTCTGCATTCGTACCTCCCTCATTCCTATATTTTTACATAAGATTATCAGGCGCGGATACAGAATTATTGCCTGGGGGACAATGATAAAATTTGGCTCTCATTTGGTGTTTTTTTTCCCCCTACCTCAGTAATTTTCCCTCTAGGGGTGTTTTTTCCCTCTACCTCAGTATAACTTTCGACCTTCTTGGGGCCCTTAAAACCACTTTTTGGATCCGCAAACAAATTTACCTGGAAATTTTTACCTGAAAATTTGACCTCGAAAAAAGTAGTTTGACTTATGTTATTTTTCTCAACACATTCTAAAAAAATAGAAGAAAAAAAGAGAAAAATATGGAGATTTCTGCAAAAATTTTAGTAAATGAAAAACAATTTTTAAGTTTTGAGGAAAAGAAAGAGTTTTGTCTAACCTTTCATGGCATCTCATGGAATTTATTGTTTCCAACTCGAGCTTGGATCTCAAGTCAAAGGTTGTCCTCTTGAATATTTATTTTTTTCTGGTTTTCCTAAAGTCGTCCAATCATAATATGACCTGGCATTCCAGGGAGAGGAGAATTCCATCTATGTGTTTGAATTTTTCTGTCCATAAAATGCCAAGTTTTATTTTCAATGTAATTTTTTTTGGACATAGCCGCATATTTTTGAGATAATTGTCAAAACCGTTTGCTAAACTTCTCTCAAAGGGAAGATTACCAGGGCAAAGCATGTTCGGTCAAACTTCTAATCTGGATAACCCTGCCAACCCTCTCTTTGACCACAGCATAGCAAACAGTTTTCGGCAATTATTTCAAAAGAATGAAAATGTCAGATACAACGTTTAGGCATGGCAGTAACAATAAGTCAATTGGACATAGACTAGTTTAAATCCAAATCTGCATGTTCATTTACCTTTTCTAGTCAGACAACTGACATAAGAAAGAGCCGTAAGTCAAACTTTCCGATTGGCTGAATTAGCCCTACTGTCTCCACTTGTAATACGATCTCTAATTTATTAAATTAAAAAGTTTTTTTTTTAACTGAAAGTAAGGAGCGACATTAAAACTTAAAACAAGCAGAAATTATTCCGTATATGAAAGGGGCTGTCCCCTGCTCAACGCCCCGCTCTTTACGCTAAACTTTGACTCTTTCTCACAACTCTGTTTTATAAAACAATGAAAAACTTTAACTTAAAGAGCGTGGCGTTGAGCAGGGGAATTCCGTATACGTCCATATACATAATTATTTCGGTTCGTTTTAAGTTTTAATGTAGCTCCTTACTTTCAGTTAAAAAAAACTTGCTTTTTTTATCCAATTTCTGAACGTTTTTGAATTAATGCAGGTTTTGAATTTAGCTCACCGTACATGAATATTTAAAAAGAAATTTGCATATTAATTTCAATTTTTTTTAAAACTAATAATATACTTATAATAACTTAAGTTTAATTTTTGTTCCAGTTGTTTAAGAATGACTCCTGAATCACAAAGGCTGTTTAATTAGAATCGAGTCAAACTCAAAACGAGCAGAAATTAACATAAGTTGGGCGCAAAACCCCTATGCCTTCCCAAGGCCAGAACAAAATTTGCACTTTACTGAAAAAATATAAATGTTTTTACTTTTATAACTTTAACAAATCAAACAATATTAACATTTTGATTGCTAAATATCAGTTATGTATATTAAACTGACAATGCACATTCATTTGTATTTTTTCAGTAAAGTGCGAATTTTTAATCTGGCCTTGGGAAGGCATAGGGGTTTAATTTAGTTTCATAACTCCTCTAGTTGACCTGTAATGGAAAACTTGATACCATTCGCAAAAAAATCTGTTTACTTTCTTTGATAGCTTGGATACACTTACGCTATTTGGATTTGGTGTCGCTATCCAATCACTTTCAACTATTAAAAAAGGCACTAGCCCTTTCAATTTCCAATTGAATGCGCCCTTTTGAAGTTTCTACGACAACGCTTTCAATAAACTTTATATGCCCCCAGGGCATAACTTACAACCTCTGCCCTGAGGGCTGTGGGGGGAGGGGTTGTCATCCTTAAAGACCTAATTTCCAAAACTTTTAACTACGTTGAATAAAATGGCTATCTAAAAATTTTAATTGGATGTGTTTTGGGAAAAGGTGGGCGAGAGAGGGGGGTTTGTTGCCCTCAAATCACTTTTGACTATTAAAAATGGTACTAGACACAGTTACAGTTACAAGACACAGTTATTAGATGTTTCGACTATGCTTAACAAAATAGCTATCTCAAAATTTTGATCCGGTGACTTTAGGAAAAAATGAGCGTGGGAGGGGACCTAGTTGCCCTCCAATTGTTTGGTCACTTAAAAAAAGGCACTAGAGCTTTTAATTTGAGTTCGAATGAGCCCTCTTAAGAAATTCTAGGACCACTGGGTCGGTACGATGAACCCTTGGGGGAAAAAAACAAATAAACACGCATCGGTGATCTTTCTTCTGACAAAAATACAAAATTCCACATTTGTGCAGATAGGAGCTTGAAACCCTTGCAGTAGGGTTCTCTGATACGCTGAATCTAGTGGTGTGATTTTCATTAAGATTCTATGACTTTTAGGGGGTGTTCCTCCCTTTTTGCTAAATAGAACAATTTTTATCAGGCTCGTAACTTTTGAAGAGTTGGACTAAACTTGATGAAACTTATATATTTAAAATCAGAATAAAAATCAATTCTTTTGATGCATCTATTTGTATCAAAATTCCGTTTTTTAGAGTTTCGGTTACTATTGAGCCAGTTCGCTCCTTATTTACAGTTCGTTACCACGAACTGTTTGATTCTGGCGTCACCTGGCATACAACCCAGAAAAAAAAGATAAAAACCTGGCTCAAGTCCGGTAAAACTAATTAAAGTAAAATATATTAATATTAATTACATCAATATACATGACATATTTCTTTAACTTCAGTCATACTTGAACAAAGAGTAAAATTTGGAACCAGGGAGATCATTGCGATCCAAGCAAGGCCGTAACCAGGATTGATATTCGGACGCGGGAGGGGGGTTATTTAACGTTTTTCCAGTCGAAAAAATTATGTTTGAACTAGGGACGTAGGGAGGGGGTTCAAATCCCCTGCTCCCCCTGGATATGACCTTGGATCCAACTATAATTGTTTACCTAAAAGATCCAAATGCTTACATGTTTTCCCTGATTTTTGAAGTGTTTGAATAATTAGCGTTTAATTTTAATACTATAATCAACCTGTTAAAGCCCCCCCTCCACTCAAATATAAGGCACCCCCTCCTTGATGAGCTAAATTCTAACCAGTCTCCCTTATTTTCCAACATTGTTGTATAACTAGCATGTTTTTTGAAGATTTTATTTAACTTGACAACCCCCTTCCTGAATTAATAGAAGACCCTCCTGAATGAATTTAAACTCCCCCCCCCGAGACAGATTTAGGTAAAATGTCTCTATGAATCTTGCTTTTCAACAAAACTTCAATTTCTAAAAAGCAAGACAGTGATTTTCGGAGAAGCTATTTGATTCCCGTAAGTCAAACTTACATTGTCAGCATTTTTGACAAAAATACCAGTTGACATTTTCTTTTCTCCTTTGAAATACCAGTCAAGATTCTTTGTGTACTAAACCATTTTAGCACACTGAAAAAGACCTCCAGGAGACCCAACAATTTATTTGCAGAAGACCCCACACACAAAGCAATAAATTAATAACAATAAAAGTACTTAATATAAAGTCAGTAGAAATCTTCAATCGACGATCAAACTAGTCGTTTGAATTTGTTACTGTCAATTAGAGTCTTCTGAAAGCGATTCAGATTAAGAAAATAGGAATGTAAAACCTTTAAATGATGGAAATCAAATCCCCCATGGGGTTAGGTATTGACTAGGCTAGTCTTGAAAAAACACAATCAAGCAAGATACATCCAGTCAAGTGTTATTCATCCAGTCAATCCAGTCAAGTAAATCCAGTCAGTCCAGTCATATACATCCAGTCAAGTAAGATACATCCAGTCAAGTGTTATTTTCCGGAAGCTTTACTGCAACCTTTGAGTGCCTTATGCGATTATATATAAAAAAAAGTTTTCTCAACTGAAAGTAAGGAGCGATAATGAAACTCAAAATGAACATAAATTATTCCGTATATAAAGGGGTTGGCCCCCTCCTCAATGCCTTACTCTTCACGCTAAAGTTTTTAGTACTTTTAGAAAGCTTCCTATTCTAATTAAACATCCCTTGTGTTTCAGGAGTCGTTCTTAAAAATTGGGACAAAAAGTCAAACTTTAGCGTGAAACGCAAGGTAATGAGGAGGGGGGCAGCTCCTTCATATACTGAATAATTTCTGTTCATTTTGAGTTTTATTGTTGCTCCTTACTTTCAGTTGAAAAAACTTTTCATATTTAATTTTTGATCGTTTTTCAAATAATGTCGGTAAATCTGGCTCACCCTCCCTGAAAAATTCCCTCCCCTAACAGGAAACTCCTCCGTGGAAAGTTCCTCCAACGTAAAACACCCCCCCCCCTCTCCATAAATTCCTTCCGTAAAATTACATCCTCACTGAAAATCCCCCCCTCCTCCTATAATTTCTTATAGAAGATTCAGCCTGAAAAATTCTCCTTAGCAGTAGAGAGGGGGGTCTGACTCCGAACCCTCACCCCTGCTGCCATCTACAATTTAGTTTAATGCTGTCGGGACATAATTTATTCAAGGATTATCGATCGAGTCTAATGTGTGTCAAGGTCAATCGATCTGTTGTTGTTTGGCCACGTGCGAATGACATGCGGGGTGATTTACATAATCGATGGGGGAATTATTGATTCACGAAGGGGAAATTAAGAAACAAACATGGCTTCATTGTTGTTTGGCCACGTGCGAATGACATGAGGGGTGATTTACATAATCGATGGGGGAATTATTGATTCACGAGCGTGGGGAATTAAGAAACATTAAGGCTTCTTTAATCTTAGGTCTCTGGGATAAACGTTCATTAAGTCAGAGAGAAAAATTAATATTCTATTTTTAAATAGGGCTTCACGAAGGGGAGAATTAAGAAACATTAAGGCTTCTTTAATCTTAGGTCTGTGGGATAAACGTTCATTAAGTCAGAGAGAAAAATTAATATTCTATTTTTAAATAGGGCTTCACGAAGGGGAGAATTAAGAAACATTAAGGCTTCTTTAATCTTAGGTCTGTGGGATAAACGTTCATTAGGTCAGAGAGAAAAATTAATATTCTATTTTTAAATAGGGCTTCACGAAGGGGAGAATTAAGAAACATTAAGGCTTCTTTAATCTTAGGTCTGAGGGATAAACGTTCTTTAGGTCAGAGAGAAAAATTAATATTCTATTTTTAAATAGGGCTTCATTGATCCATAGTGTCATGAATTATAAATGACATCACTTGTTATCTTAGAATTATGCGGGAGTCTAAAGAGATAGAAATTCTATTTTTAAATACGGCTTCACGGAGCTTTAAGTCGGAGAGGTAAATTGATATTCTAACGAAACCATAATAGTTTAGCTAGGAACATTTATGAGATGAAGAGATTAACGTAGGAAAGGGTTTCCTAGAAATTTGAAATGTGAAAGCACAGAGATGCCAAAAAACAAAAGGAACACACAGAAATTACTTTTAGGGGATTATTTGGGCGAAACGGTTTTAGACAGGTTATGGAATTATTTCGGCGAAACCGTTAGAGACGTTTTAAAAGATGATTTTAGAAAGGGTTTTAGAAGAGGTTTTGAGTGTGGTCGTTATAGTAAACAAGTTCTATTTGAACAGTGTCGTGAGGTCCTCTACCCAACCCCAAAGGGCCCCGATCGCCCTACCCCGATCCAAAGGGTTCCAATCCCCCTACCCCAATCCAGAAGGAACCCCCCGGTCCACAAAGGTTCCCAGGGCTCCCACCGGCCCCCCAGACCCTCAAAGGCCCTCCCCTGGTCCTCAAAGGGCCCCCGGACTCCCAAAGGGCCCCCCGGACCCCAAAGGCCCTCCCCTGGTCCTCAAAGGTCCCCCAAGCTCCCAAAGGACCACCCGACCCTCAAGGGACCCACAGACCCTCAAAGGCTCTCCCCGAGCCCCCGTCTTTCGTTGATGTGTGTTGTCTGAAACCTATGATTTGGGATGTGTAGTTTGCTACTTCAGACTTTTCTGAGCTAAGGTTTCCTAGTATTTCCTAGGTGAATGTTGTCTGAAACCAATAGTTTGGGATGAGTAGTTTGCTATTTCAGGCTTTTATGAGCTAGGTTTCTTAGCCTTTCGTTGGTGTGTGTTGACTGAAACTTATGATTTGGGATATGTAGTTTGCTATTTTTGACTTTTCTGAGTTGGATTTCTTAGTCTTTCATAGGTGTGTGGTGTCTGAAACCTATGATTTGGGATGGGTGGATTGCTACTTTTGACTTTTCTGAGCTGGATTTCTTAGCCTTTCATAGGTATGTGTTGTCAGAAAATTATGATTTGGGATGTATAGTTTGCTATTTCAGGCTTTTCTGAGCTAAGGTTTTCTAGTATTTCGTAGGTGAATGTTGTCAGAAAATTATGATTTGGGATGTGTAGTTTGCTATTTTTGACTTTTCTGAGCTAGGTTTCTTAGTCTTTCGTTGGTGTATGTTGACTGAAACCGATGATTTGGGATATGTAGTTTGCTATTTTTGACTTTTCTGAGCTGGATTTCTTAGCCTTTCATAGGTGTGTGTTGTCTGAAACCTATGATTTGGGATGGGTGGATTGCTACTTTTGACTTTTCTGAGCTGGATTTCTTAGCCTTTCATAGGTGTTTGTTGTCTGAAACCTATAGTTTGGGATGAGTAGTTTGCCATTTTTGACTTTTCTGAGCTAGGTTTCTTAGCCGTTCATAGGTGAGTGTTGTCTGAAACCTATGATTTGGGGTATGTAATTTCCGACTTTTCATAACCGGATTTCTTAGTCTTTCGTAGGTGTGTGATGTCTGAAACCTATGATTTGGGATGTGTGGGTTGCTATTTTTTGACTTTTCTGAGTTGGATTTCTTAGCCATTCGTAGGTGTGTGTTGACTGAAACCTATGATTTGGGATGGTTAATTTGCTATTTTTGACTTTTCTGAGCTGGATTTCTTAGCCATTCGTAGGTGTGTGTTGACTGAAACCTATGATTTGGGAGGTGTAGTTTGCTTTTTGGACTTTTCAGAGCTAGGATTCTTAGTCACTCATAGGTGTTTGTTGTCTGAAACTTCGAGTTTGGGATGAGTAGTTGGCTATTTCAGACTTTTCTGAGCTAAGGTTTCTTAGTATTTCGTAGGTGAATGCTGTCTGAAACCTATAGTTTGGGATATGTAAATTACTATTTCGGGCTTTTCTGACTTGGATTTCTTAGTCTTTCATAGGCGTGTGGTGTCTGAAACCTATGATTTGGGATGTGTAATTTGCTATTTTCGACTTTTCTGAGCTAGGTTTCTTAGCCTTTCATAGGTATGTGTTGTCAGAACATTATGATTTGGGATGTGTAGTTTGCTATTTCAGGCTTTTCTGAGCTAAGGTTTTCTAGTATTTCGTAGGTGAATGTTGTCTGAAACCAATAGTTTGGGACGAGTAGTTTGCTATTTTTGACTTTTCTGAGCTAGGTTTCTTAGTCTTTCGTTGGTGTGTGTTGACTGAAACCTATGATTTGGGATATTTAGTTTGCTATTTTTGACTTTTCTGAGCTGGATTTCTTAGTCTTTCATAGGTGTGTGTTGTCTGAAACCTATGATTTGGGATGGGTGGATTGCTACTTTTGACTTTTCTGAGCTGGATTTCTTAGCCTTTCATAGGTGTTTGTTGTCTGAAACCTATAGTTTGGGATGACTAGTTTGCTATTTTTGACTTTTCTGAGCTAGGTTTCTTAGCCGTTCATAGGTGAGTGTTGTCTGAAACCTATGATTTGGAATATGTAATTTGCTATTTTTGACTTTTCATAACCGGATTTCTTAGTCTTTCATAGGTGTGTGGTGTCTGAAACCTATGATTTGGGGATGTGTGGGTTGCTATTTTTTGACTTTTCTGAGCAGGATTTCTTAGCCATTCGTAGGTGTGTGTTGACTGAAACCTATGATTTGGGATGATTAATTTGCTATTTTTGACTTTTCTGAGCTAGATTTCTTAGCCTTTCATAGGTGTGTCCTTTCAGAAAATTATGATTTGGGAGATATAGTTTGCTTTTTGGACTTTTCAGAGCTAGGATTCTTAGTCACTCATAGGTGTTTGTTGTCTGAAACTTCGAGTTTGGGATGAGTACTTGGCTATTTCAGACTTTTCTGAGCTAAGGTTTCTTAGTATTTCGTAGGTGAATGATGTCTGAAACTTATGATTTGGGATATGTAAATTACTATTTCGGGCTTTTCTGAGTTGGATTTCTTAGTCTTTCATAGGTGTGTGATGTCTGAAACCTGTGATTTGGGATGTGTAGTTTGCTATTTCAGACTTTTCTGAGCTAAGGTTTCTTAGTATTTCATAGGTGAATGCTGTCTGAAACTTATGATTAGGGATATGTAAATTACTGTTTCGGTCTTTTCTGAGTTGGATTTCTTAGTCTTTCATAGGTGTGTGATGTCTGAAACCTATGATTTGGGATGTGTAGTTTGCTATTTTCGACTTTTCTGAGCTAGGTTTCTTAGCCTTTCTTAGGTATGTGTTGTCAGAAAATTATGATTTGGGATGTGTAGTTTGCTATTTCAGGCTTTTCTGAGCTAAGGTTTTCTAGTATTTCGTAGGTGAATGTTGTCTGAAACCAATAGTTTGGGATGAGTAGTTTGCTATTTTTGACTTTTCTGAGCTTGGTTTCTTAGTCTTTCGTTGGTGTGTGTTGACTGAAACCTATGATTTGGGATATGTAGTTTGCTATTTTTGACTTTTCTGAGTTGGATTTCTTAGTCTTTCATAGGTGTGTGGTGTCTGAAACCTATGATTTGGGATGTGTAGTTTGCTATTTTCGACTTTTCTGAGCTAGGTTTCTTAGCCTTTCATAGGTATGTGTTGTCAGAACATTATGATATGGGATGTGTAGTTTGCTATTTCAGGCTTTTCTGAGCTAAGGTTTTCTAGTATTTCGTAGGTGAATGTTGTCTGAAACCAATAGTTTGGGATGAGTAGTTTGCTATTTTTGACTTTTCTGAGCTAAGGTTTCTTAGTCTTTCATAGGTGAATGATGTCTGAAACCTATGATTTGGGAATATGTAAATTACTATTTCGGGCTTGTCTGAGTGGGATTTCATAGTCTTTCATAGGTGTGTGTTGTCTGAAACCTATGATTTGGGATGGGTGGATTGCTACTTTTGACTTTTCTGAATGGGATTTCATAGCCATTCACAGGTGTTTGTTGTCTGAAACCTATAGTTTGGGATGACTAGTTTGCTATTTTTGACTTTTCTGAGGTAGGTTTCTTAGCCGTTCATAGGTGAGTGTTGTCTGAAACCTATGATTTGGGATATGTAAATTACTATTTCGGGCTTTTCTAAGCTAGATTTCTTAGTCTTTCGTTGGTGTGTGTTGTCTGAAACCTATGATTTGGGATGGATGGATTGCTACTTTTGACTTTTCTGAGCTGGATTTCTTAGCCTTTCATAGGTGTTTGTTGTCCGAAACCTATAGTTTGGGATGACTAGTTTGCTATTTTTGACTTTTCTGAGCTAGATTTCTTAGCCTTTCATAGGTGTGTCCTTTCAGAAAATTGTGATTTGGGATATGTAAATTACTATTTCGGGCTTTTCTGAGTTGGATTTCTTAGTCTTTCATAGGTATGTGTTGTCTGAAACTTATGATTTGGGATGTGTGGGTTGCTATTTTGACTTTTCCGAGCTGGATTTCTTAGCCGTTCATAGGTGAGTGCTGTCTGAAACTTATGATTTGGGATGGTTAATTTGCTATTTCCGGCTTTTATTAGCTAGGTTTCATAGCCTTTCATAGGTGTGTGTTGTCAGAAAATTACGATTTGGGATGTGTAGTTTGCTATTTGAACTTTTTAGAGCTAGGATTCTTAGTCCATCATAGGTGTTTGTTGTCTGAAACCAATAGTTTGGGATGACTAGTTTGCTATTTCAGGCTTTTCTGAGCTAGATTTCTTAGCCGTTCATAGGAGTGTGTTGTCTGAAACTTATGATTTGGGATATGTAAATTATGTTTTCGGGCTTTTCTGAGTTGGACACTTCTAAATTTTTCCGTAGAAGATAGGAAAAGTTATACTATGATTGTAATTATTTTCCATGAAGATAAAAAGTTTCACTTTAATTCTAAATTTTCTTAAATTCAATTCCGACCTTTCTCAAAGAGATGAAAAAATTAAAGTCCTGTTCCAAATATTTTCCCGGAAGAAGAAAAGTTCAACTTCGATTCTGAGTTTTCTCAATGAAAATGAAATAAGTTACTGATCAAATCTCTTTTCCCAAAATAATATAAAAATTTCCACTTCAGTTCAGATTTTTTTCTCAAAGAGATGAAGAAATTTAAAGTTCTGTTCCAAATTTTTCATAGAAGACAGGAAAAGTTATACTTTGATCGTGAATATTCGAGTTCTATTCTGAATTTTACCAAAGAACACAATTCAATTCTAATTTCCCCAATAAAAAATTTAAAGTTCAATTCTAAATTTTTCGGTGGAAGATAGAAAAAGCAATACCATACTTGTGAATATTTTCCCGGAAGATAAAAAGTTCTAGTTCAGTTTAAAATTTTCGCAAGGAAGTGAAGAAAAGTTCAAGTTCTCTTCGGAATTTTACCAAAGAACAAAATTCAATTCTAATTTCTCCTGAGAAAATAAAATCTTCCACTTCAGTTCTTTATTTCACAAAGACATAAAGAAATTTAAAGTTCAATTCCAAATTTTTTTCGGTGGAAGATAGAAAAAGTAATACCATACTTGTGAATATTTTCATGGAAGATAAAAAGTTCTAGTTCAATTTAAAATTTTCTCAACGAAGTGAAGGAAAGTTCAAGTTCTCTTCTGAAGTTTACCAAAGAACACACTTCAATTCTAATTTCTCCAGAGAAAACAAAAATCTTCCACTTCAGTTCTTTATTTCACAAAGACATAAAGAAATTTAAAGTTCAATTCTAATTTTTTGGTGGAAGATAGAAAAAGTAATATCATACTTGTGAATATTTTCACGGAAGATAAAATGTTCTAGTTCAATTTAAAATTTTGTCAACGAAGTCAAGGAAAGTTCAAGTTCTCTTCTGAACTTTACCAAAGAACACACTTCAATTCTAATTTCTCCAGAGAAAACAAAAATCTTCCACTTCAGTTCTTTATTTCACAAAGACATAAAGAAATTTAAAGTTCAATTCTAAATTTTTCGGTGGGAGATAGAAAAATTAATACCATACTTGTGATTATTTTCACGGAAGATAAAAAGTTCTAGTTCAATTTAAAATTTTCTCAATGAAGTGAAGAAGAATTCAAGTTCTCTTCTGAATTTTACCAATGAACACAATTCAATTCTAATTTCACCAGAGAAAATAAAAATCTTCCACTTCAGTTCTTTATTTCACAAAAGACATAAAGAAATTTAAAGTTCAATTCTAAATTTTTAGGTGGAAGATAGAAAAAGTAATACCATACTTGTGAATATTTTCATGGAAGATAAAAAGTTCTAGTTCAATTTAAAATTTTCTCAACGAAGTGAAGAAAAGTTCAAGTTCTCTTCTGAACTTTACCAAAGAACACACTTCAATTCTAATTTCTCCAGAGAAAATAAAAATCTTCCACTTCAGTTCTTTATTTCACAAAAGACATAAAGAAATTTAAAGTTCTATTCTAAATTTTTAGATGGAAGATAGAAAAAGTAATACTATGACTGCGATTGTTTTCCATGAAGGTCAAAAGTTTCACTTTATTTATAATTTTTCTTAAATTCAGTTCTGATTTTTCTCAAAGAGATGAAAAATTTAAAGTTCAGTACCAAATTTTTCATAGAAGATAGAAAAAGTTATACATTGATTGTGAATATTCGACATGAAGATAAGGAGCATCACTTTAATTCTGAGTTTTCTCGAAGAAGTGCAAAATGTTCAACTTCTCTTCTGAATTTTCTTAAAGAAGTGAAAAAAGTTAGCTCAGTTCTAAATTTTTCATTGAAGACAGGAAAAGTTATACTTTGATCGTGAATATTCGAGTTCTATTCTGAATTTTACCAAAGAACACATTTCAATTTGATCGTGAATATTCGAGTTCTATTCTGAATTTTACCAAAGAACACATTTCAATTCTAATTTCCCCAATAAAAAATTTAAAGTTCAATTCTAATTTTTTCGGTGGAAGATAGAAAGAGTATGGTTAGATTAGGTTAGACTAGATTAAGTTAGGTTAGGTTAGGTTAGGTTAGCCTACGTACGCTTCACTTAGGTTAGCTTAGGTTAGGTGAGAGACATGCAAAAAGTTAGGTGTATGATTAGGTTAGGTTAGGTTAGATTAAGTTAGGTTAGGTTAAGTTAGGTTAGGCTAGGTTAGCCTACGTACGCGCGCGTACGTAGGCTAACCTAGCCTAACCTAACTTAACCTAACCTAACTTAATCTAACCTAACCTAACCTAATCATACACCTAACTTTTTGCATGTCTCTCACCTAACCTAAGCTAACCTAAGTGAAGCGTACGTAGGCTAACCTAACCTAACCTAACCTAACTTAATCTAGTCTAACCTAATCTAACCATACTCTTTCTATCTTCCACCGAAAAAATTAGAATTGAACTTTAAATTTTTTATTGGGGAAATTAGAATTGAAATGTGTTCTTTGGTAAAATTCAGAATAGAACTCGAATATTCACGATCAAATTGAAATGTGTTCTTTGGTAAAATTCAGAATAGAACTCGAATATTCACGATCAAAGTATAACTTTTCCTGTCTTCAATGAAAAATTTAGAACTGAGCTAACTTTTTTCACTTCTTTAAGAAAATTCAGAAGAGAAGTTGAACATTTTGCACTTCTTCGAGAAAACTCAGAATTAAAGTGATGCTCCTTATCTTCATGTCGAATATTCACAATCAATGTATAACTTTTTCTATCTTCTATGAAAAATTTGGTACTGAACTTTAAATTTTTCATCTCTTTGAGAAAAATCAGAACTGAATTTAAGAAAAATTATAAATAAAGTGAAACTTTTGACCTTCATGGAAAACAATCGCAGTCATAGTATTACTTTTTCTATCTTCCATCTAAAAATTTAGAATAGAACTTTAAATTTCTTTATGTCTTTTGTGAAATAAAGAACTGAAGTGGAAGATTTTTATTTTCTCTGGAGAAATTAGAATTGAAGTGTGTTCTTTGGTAAAGTTCAGAAGAGAACTTGAACTTTTCTTCACTTCGTTGAGAAAATTTTAAATTGAACTAGAACTTTTTATCTTCCATGAAAATATTCACAAGTATGGTATTACTTTTTCTATCTTCCACCTAAAAATTTAGAATTGAACTTTAAATTTCTTTATGTCTTTTGTGAAATAAAGAACTGAAGTGGAAGATTTTTATTTTCTCTGGTGAAATTAGAATTGAATTGTGTTCATTGGTAAAATTCAGAAGAGAACTTGAATTCTTCTTCACTTCATTGAGAAAATTTTAAATTGAACTAGAACTTTTTATCTTCCGTGAAAATAATCACAAGTATGGTATTAATTTTTCTATCTCCCACCGAAAAATTTAGAATTGAACTTTAAATTTCTTTATGTCTTTGTGAAATAAAGAACTGAAGTGGAAGATTTTTGTTTTCTCTGGAGAAATTAGAATTGAAGTGTGTTCTTTGGTAAAGTTCAGAAGAGAACTTGAACTTTCCTTGACTTCGTTGACAAAATTTTAAATTGAACTAGAACATTTTATCTTCCGTGAAAATATTCACAAGTATGATATTACTTTTTCTATCTTCCACCAAAAAATTAGAATTGAACTTTAAATTTCTTTATGTCTTTGTGAAATAAAGAACTGAAGTGGAAGATTTTTGTTTTCTCTGGAGAAATTAGAATTGAAGTGTGTTCTTTGGTAAACTTCAGAAGAGAACTTGAACTTTCCTTCACTTCGTTGAGAAAATTTTAAATTGAACTAGAACTTTTTATCTTCCATGAAAATATTCACAAGTATGGTATTACTTTTTCTATCTTCCACCGAAAAAAATTTGGAATTGAACTTTAAATTTCTTTATGTCTTTGTGAAATAAAGAACTGAAGTGGAAGATTTTATTTTCTCAGGAGAAATTAGAATTGAATTTTGTTCTTTGGTAAAATTCCGAAGAGAACTTGAACTTTTCTTCACTTCCTTGCGAAAATTTTAAACTGAACTAGAACTTTTTATCTTCCGGGAAAATATTCACAAGTATGGTATTGCTTTTTCTATCTTCCACCGAAAAATTTAGAATTGAACTTTAAATTTTTTATTGGGGAAATTAGAATTGAATTGTGTTCTTTGGTAAAATTCAGAATAGAACTCGAATATTCACGATCAAAGTATAACTTTTCCTGTCTTCTATGAAAAATTTGGAACAGAACTTTAAATTTCTTCATCTCTTTGAGAAAAAAATCTGAACTGAAGTGGAAATTTTTATATTATTTTGGGAAAAGAGATTTGATCAGTAACTTATTTCATTTTCATTGAGAAAATTCAGAATCGAAGTTGAACTTTTCTTCTTCCGGGAAAATATTTGGAACAGGACTTTAATTTTTTCATCTCTTTGAGAAAGGTCGGAATTGAATTTAAGAAAATTTAGAATTAAAGTGAAACTTTTTATCTTCATGGAAAATAATTACAATCATAGTATAACTTTTCCTATCTTCTACGGAAAAATTTAGAAGTGTCCAACTCAGAAAAGCCCGAAAACATAATTTACATATCCCAAATCATAAGTTTCAGACAACACACTCCTATGAACGGCTAAGAAATCTAGCTCAGAAAAGCCTGAAATAGCAAACTAGTCATCCCAAACTATTGGTTTCAGACAACAAACACCTATGATGGACTAAGAATCCTAGCTCTAAAAAGTTCAAATAGCAAACTACACATCCCAAATCGTAATTTTCTGACAACACACACCTATGAAAGGCTATGAAACCTAGCTAATAAAAGCCGGAAATAGCAAATTAACCATCCCAAATCATAAGTTTCAGACAGCACTCACCTATGAACGGCTAAGAAATCCAGCTCGGAAAAGTCAAAAATAGCAACCCACACATCCCAAATCATAGGTTTCAGACAACACTCACCTATGAACGGCTAAGAAACCCAACTCAGAAAAGCCCGAAATAGTAATTTACATATCCCAAATCACAATTTTCTGAAAGGACACACCTATGAAAGGCTAAGAAATCTAGCTCAGAAAAGTCAAAAATAGCAAACTAGTCATCCCAAACTATAGGTTTCAGACAACAAACACCTATGAAAGACTAAGAAATCCAGCTCAGAAAAGTCAAAAGTAGCAATCCATCCATCCCAAATCATAGGTTTCAGACAACACACACCAACGAAAGACTAAGAAATCTAGCTTAGAAAAGCCCGAAATAGTAATTTACATATCCCAAATCATAGGTTTCAGACAACACTCACCTATGAACGGCTAAGAAACCTACCTCAGAAAAGTCAAAAATAGCAAACTAGTCATCCCAAACTATAGGTTTCAGACAACAAACACCTGTGAATGGCTATGAAATCCCATTCAGAAAAGTCAAAAGTAGCAATCCACCCATCCCAAATCATAGGTTTCAGACAACACACACCTATGAAAGACTATGAAATCCCACTCAGACAAGCCCGAAATAGTAATTTACATATTCCCAAATCATAGGTTTCAGACATCATTCACCTATGAAAGACTAAGAAACCTTAGCTCAGAAAAGTCAAAAATAGCAAACTACTCATCCCAAACTATTGGTTTCAGACAACATTCACCTACGAAATACTAGAAAACCTTAGCTCAGAAAAGCCTGAAATAGCAAACTACACATCCCATATCATAATGTTCTGACAACACATACCTATGAAAGGCTAAGAAACCTAGCTCAGAAAAGTCGAAAATAGCAAACTACACATCCCAAATCATAGGTTTCAGACACCACACACCTATGAAAGACTAAGAAATCCAACTCAGAAAAGTCAAAAATAGCAAACTACATATCCCAAATCATAGGTTTCAGTCAACAAACACCAACGAAAGACTAAGAAACCTAGCTCAGAAAAGTCAAAAATAGCAAACTACTCATCCCAAACTATTGGTTTCAGACAACATTCACCTACGAAATACTAGAAAACCTTAGCTCAGAAAAGCCTGAAATAGCAAACTACACATCCCAAATCATAATTTTCTGACAACACATACCTAAGAAAGGCTAAGAAACCTAGCTCAGAAAAGTCGAAAATAGCAAACTACACATCCCAAATCATAGGTTTCAGACATCACACACCTATGAAAGACTAAGAAATCCAACTCAGAAAAGACCGAAACAGTAATTTACATATCCCTAATCATAAGTTTCAGACAGCATTCACCTATGAAATACTAAGAAACCTTAGCTCAGAAAAGTCTGAAATAGCAAACTACACATCCCAAATCACAGGTTTCAGACATCACACACCTATGAAAGACTAAGAAATCCAACTCAGAAAAGCCCGAAATAGTAATTTACATATCCCAAATCATAAGTTTCAGACATCATTCACCTACGAAATACTAAGAAACCTTAGCTCAGAAAAGTCTGAAATAGCCAAGTACTCATCCCAAACTCGAAGTTTCAGACAACATACACCTATGAGTGACTAAGAATCCTAGCTCTGAAAAGTCCAAAAAGCAAACTATATCTCCCAAATCATAATTTTCTGAAAGGACACACCTATGAAAGGCTAAGAAATCTAGCTCAGAAAAGTCAAAAATAGCAAATTAATCATCCCAAATCATAGGTTTCAGTCAACACACACCTACGAATGGCTAAGAAATCCTGCTCAGAAAAGTCAAAAAATAGCAACCCACACATCCCCAAATCATAGGTTTCAGACACCACACACCTATGAAAGACTAAGAAATCCGGTTATGAAAAGTCAAAAATAGCAAATTACATATTCCAAATCATAGGTTTCAGACAACACTCACCTATGAACGGCTAAGAAACCTAGCTCAGAAAAGTCAAAAATAGCAAACTAGTCATCCCAAACTATAGGTTTCAGACAACAAACACCTATGAAAGGCTAAGAAATCCAGCTCAGAAAAGTCAAAAGTAGCAATCCACCCATCCCAAATCATAGGTTTCAGACAACACACACCTATGAAAGACTAAGAAATCCAGCTCAGAAAAGTCAAAAATAGCAAACTAAATATCCCAAATCATAGGTTTCAGTCAACACACACCAACGAAAGACTAAGAAACCTAGCTCAGAAAAGTCAAAAATAGCAAACTACTCGTCCCAAACTATTGGTTTCAGACAACATTCACCTACGAAATACTAGAAAACCTTAGCTCAGAAAAGCCTGAAATAGCAAACTACACATCCCAAATCATAATGTTCTGACAACACATACCTATGAAAGGCTAAGAAACCTAGCTCAAAAAAGTCGAAAATAGCAAATTACACATCCCAAATCATAGGTTTCAGACACCACACGCCTATGAAAGACTAAGAAATCCAAGTCAGAAAAGCCCGAAATAGTAATTTACATATCCCAAACTATAGGTTTCAGACAGCATTCACCTACGAAATACTAAGAAACCTTAGCTCAGAAAAGTCTGAAATAGCCAACTACTCATCCCAAACTCGAAGTTTCAGACAACAAACACCTATGAGTGACTAAGAATCCTAGCTCTGAAAAGTCCAAAAAGCAAACTACACCTCCCAAATCATAGGTTTCAGTCAACACACACCTACGAATGGCTAAGAAATCCAGCTCAGAAAAGTCAAAAATAGCAAATTAACCATCCCAAATCATAGGTTTCAGTCAACACACACCTACGAATGGCTAAGAAATCCAACTCAGAAAAGTCAAAAAATAGCAACCCACACATCCCAAATCATAGGTTTCAGACATCCACACACCTACGAAAGACTAAGAAATCCGGTTATGAAAAGTCGGAAATTACATACCCCAAATCATAGGTTTCAGACAACACTCACCTATGAACGGCTAAGAAACCTAGCTCAGAAAAGTCAAAAATGGCAAACTACTCATCCCAAACTATAGGTTTCAGACAACAAACACCTATGAAAGGCTAAGAAATCCAGCTCAGAAAAGTCAAAAGTAGCAATCCACCCATCCCAAATCATAGGTTTCAGACAACACACACCTATGAAAGGCTAAGAAATCCAGCTCAGAAAAGTCAAAAATAGCAAACTACATATCCCAAATCATCGGTTTCAGTCAACATACACCAACGAAAGACTAAGAAACCTAGCTCAGAAAAGTCAAAAATAGCAAACTACACATCCCAAATCATAATTTTCTGACAACATTCACCTACGAAATACTAGAAAACCTTAGCTCAGAAAAGCCTGAAATAGCAAACTATACATCCCAAATCATAATTTTCTGACAACACATACCTATGAAAGGCTAAGAAATCCAGCTCAGAAAAGTCAAAAGTAGCAATCCACCCATCCCAAATCATAGGTTTCAGACACCACACACCTATGAAAGACTAAGAAATCCAACTCAGAAAAGTCAAAAATAGCAAACTACATATCCCAAATCATAAGTTTCAGTCAACACACACCAACGAAAGGCTAAGAAACCTAGCTCATAAAAGCCTGAAATAGCAAACTACTCATCCCAAACTATTGGTTTCAGACAACATTCACCTAGGAAATACTAGGAAACCTTAGCTCAGAAAAGTCTGAAGTAGCAAACTACACATCCCAAATCATAGGTTTCAGACAACACACATCAACGAAAGACGGGGGCTCGGGGAGAGCCTTTGAGGGTCTGTGGGTCCCTTGAGGGTCGGGTGGTCCTTTGGGAGCTTGGGGGACCTTTGAGGACCAGGGGAGGGCCTTTGGGGTCCGGGGGGCCCTTTGGGAGTCCGGGGGCCCTTTGAGGACCAGGGGAGGGCCTTTGAGGGTCTGGGGGGCCGGTGGGAGCCCTGGGAACCTTTGTGGACCGGGGGGTTCCTTCTGGATTGGGGTAGGGGGATTGGAACCCTTTGGATCGGGGTAGGGCGATCGGGGCCCTTTGGGGTTGGGTAGAGGACCTCACGACACTGTTCAAATAGAACTTGTTTACTATAACGACCACACTCAAAACCTCTTCTAAAACCCTTTCTAAAATCATCTTTTAAAACGTCTCTAACGGTTTCGCCGAAATAATTCCATAACCTGTCTAAAACCGTTTCGCCCAAATAATCCCCTAAAAGTAATTTCTGTGTGTTCCTTTTGTTTTTTGGCATCTCTGTGCTTTCACATTTCAAATTTCTAGGAAACCCTTTCCTACGTTAATCTCTTCATCTCATAAATGTTCCTAGCTAAACTATTATGGTTTCGTTAGAATATCAATTTACCTCTCCGACTTAAAGCTCCGTGAAGCCGTATTTAAAAATAGAATTTCTATCTCTTTAGACTCCCGCATAATTCTAAGATAACAAGTGATGTCATTTATAATTCATGACACTATGGATCAATGAAGCCCTATTTAAAAATAGAATATTAATTTTTCTCTCTGACCTAAAGAACGTTTATCCCTCAGACCTAAGATTAAAGAAGCCTTAATGTTTCTTAATTCTCCCCTTCGTGAAGCCCTATTTAAAAATAGAATATTAATTTTTCTCTCTGACCTAATGAACGTTTATCCCACAGACCTAAGATTAAAGAAGCCTTAATGTTTCTTAATTCTCCCCTTCGTGAAGCCCTATTTAAAAATAGAATATTAATTTTTCTCTCTGACTTAATGAACGTTTATCCCACAGACCTAAGATTAAAGAAGCCTTAATGTTTCTTAATTCTCCCCTTCGTGAAGCCCTATTTAAAAATAGAATATTAATTTTTCTCTCTGACTTAATGAACGTTTATCCCAGAGACCTAAGATTAAAGAAGCCTTAATGTTTCTTAATTCCCCACGCTCGTGAATCAATAATTCCCCCATCGATTATGTAAATCACCCCTCATGTCATTCGCACGTGGCCAAACAACAATGAAGCCATGTTTGTTTCTTAATTTCCCCTTCGTGAATCAATAATTCCCCCATCGATTATGTAAATCACCCCGCATGTCATTCGCACGTGGCCAAACAACAACAGATCGATTGACCTTGACACACATTAGACTCGATCGATAATCCTTGAATAAATTATGTCCCGACAGCATTAAACTAAATTGTAGATGGCAGCAGGGGTGAGGGTTCGGAGTCGGACCCCCCTCTCTACTTACTTGTTACTTGTCTTTGAAAAAAGACTTCTAGTTCTAATCGTTTTTTCCGATCACTCCGGAAAATTCCTCATCCGTGGAAATTATTTTCCGGAAATCCAAACATGGCGAAAATTTCTCCCGGACAATTCCCCCGGAACATCTTCTCCTGCAAAATTGAGTAGGTAAAGAGAAAGTTAGACAAATAAAAATAATTTCGTATAGTAATTCTGTAAAATCCCCCCCCCCCAGTATAAAATTTCCCCTGAAAAATTCACTCCCAGAAATTTCCCTCCACATAAAAAATATCCCAATGGAAACCCAACCCAAACAAAAAATCCCCTCCCCCCAACAAATGTGTATATGCTTCCCAATAACAAATACGATACGTAAACAATGGGCAAATTTTATAACTTAGAGACCTATCTTCAGGGGTGGGTTCGTTATCATCAAAGTTAAAGTTTTGGGACTTTTCAATAACGTTGAACACAATGGCTACCTCAAAACTTTGAACGGCCGATTTCGGCGAAAAAAGGGGCTAGTTACCCTCTTTTTCGTCACTTAAAAAGGGTGTTAAAACTTTTAATCTCTGTTCAAAAGAACACTCTCCCGGTGTTCTAGGCCCTTTTGTTCAATAAGTTCATCCCTGAAAAAATAAACAAATAAACACGCATCTGTGATGATTCTTGTGACACAAAATTCCACATTCTGGCAGATATGAACTTGAAATCTCTACAGTAGGGTTCACTGATACGCTGAATCTGACAGTGTGATTTTCATTAAGATTCTTTGACTTTTAAAGGGTATTTTCCCCCTTTTTTCGAAAATTGTTATCAAAATTCCGTGTTTTAGATTTTCGGTTGTTATTGGGCCGAGTTGCTCCTTACTTACAGTATGTTACCACAAACTATTCGATTAACTGATCAGGCTTGGAATCCACTTTCAGAAAGGACATTGGTGGCTGACATGGACACTAATTTTATGACTAGTTCGTATAGGTATTTCTTAGATCCATATTACAAAAAGTTCCCACGATTTGAGTGGATCAGTTTTTACTGGAACTAAAGACTCCCTACTGACAATCTGGAGAGCCGTGATAGATGCAGCTGTTGACGAACTCTGCATTGCATTGACTACTGAAACTCCGTCATGTGCTCCCCACAAACTGGCTGGATTATGTAGTGGCTGAATCACAGGGACTGGGACGCCACTTGCATCTGTTGATACAGATTCCAGTAAGGCCCAATCCATATCTCTTGCTATTTTACTCTCAACTTGGAGATGATCGTCATAGTTAATACACAATTTCTAGAAACGTGAATTGAGGTATGTGGCAATCCTGACCTGCCCTAAAGTGTGATCTGAGCAAGGCCTATAAGCTTAGAAGATATTTTATGTAGCTAAGACTTTTGGAGGTTCTCTGCAACTTTAGAGAGTCCGCCCAGACTAAGCGTAGTTTAAGAACAAGGCGTATCAGCTGTATCAACTTATGGTTGCAGCTGTGTGTATCAGCATATACGACTGAGTGGATTTAATATATTATTCTTCTTCACGACCATTTGTGAAATAAATTCATATTTTAGATATTTTCTGCTGGACGTTCACTGGTAGATACCAGAAAAAAACGAAATAATATCGTTTTCGATATCGATATTTAGGTTTCGATATTCAATATCGATATTTGGTGCAATGTATCGATATCTAAAATTGCCCAACACTACTAACATGCCATCTCCTGTACTTCAAAGTTTTGAATTACAATTTCAGAGTAACTTCTTTCCAAGTCATTCATTCGATTTGCTATTTGCATACAGTGTCTTTTTTTTTAATTGAAGAACTTGAAAAAGCCAGTGTCTTATTGGGCGGATCAGAAATTTCAATAATTTTTTGGAGGAGAAAAATAATGTTCTTTTGAGCTGTTTTGTAGCAAAACTGTATTACTTTTTAATCCTTAGGACGAAATTTCTGATTAGACCCTCTCACCTTTTTTTAAATACACCCTCTTTTTAAATAGACCCCAATAGAGGCGCGACGGCTGTTCAATTTCTGTGTTTGAGTTTCGTTGTTCTTTGTGAGTTCCTCAAATGCTTACTCAGAAACTCATTTCCCAGGGGTAGGAAGCATGAAATTAGGTGATATAGAATTTGTTTACTCAGGCAGGAAGGATGGGGTACATAGACATGGAGTAGGGCTCATGGTGAATAAGGAAGCTGCTAAGTCTTGTTTAGTCTGGAAAGGTATTAATAATAGAATACTAATTGCTCATTTTCTGACTAAGAAGTTGAGGGTATCAGTTATAGTAGTATATGCCCCAGTAGAACTGACTGACAGAGATATTAGTGACTCAGATGAATTTTACTTACAGTTACAGGAGAAAATAGACAGGTAGAAATATAATGTTTTACTTGGAAATTTTAACGCCTAGGTCGGTAGAAATAGGGATAGATGGTATCCTAGCCTAAGTAAATTTGGTGCAGGGAAAGAAAACAGTAATGGATACAGACTTAAGCAATTTTGTAGGTACAACAATCTAGTTATAACCAATACGGTGTTCGGTCATAAAATGGTCCATGAGTTAACATGGTATTCACGTGATGGTAAGACGGCAAACCTTATTGATTATGTTACAGTAAACCGAAGACTGACAGGATTAATACAAGATACTAGGGTATATAGGAGAGCTGTAATTGATGTTAAAGTAATGATCACCATCTAGCATTGTTTATGGTTAATTTAAAGCTGAAATTTCAAAAGGGTAACTACCTCCCGGGAAGTTATGATGTTGGTAGACTCCAGGATGAAAATTTAAGAGAAACTTTCCAGGAACAGCTGAATACTAAACTTGAGACTTTAAAATTTGGCAATGTGGAAGATGGTTGGAATAATTTTAGAAAAAAAATATGTGAAGTTACTGAAAGTGTCTTAGGGAAGAAAGTTAGGACTGCAGCTAAGAATATTAGTGAAAAAGCTTTATGTCTAATAGAAAGGAGAAGGGACTTGTACAAGAATTATCTGAGTGACAGATCATATGAAAACAAAGGAATGTAAAGAAATTGGAAAAAAACATTAAAATATGAACTAAGGAGGTGTGAAGTGGAGGCCATGGATAAAATTGCCGATGATCTGGAACATGCAGCTAGACGGCATAATAGTAAAATATTGTACTGGCATGTTAATAAATTAAGAGGTAGTACTCAATCCGGACTTGTCCCTGTTAAAGATAGGAACGAGGCCGCAATTAGTGATAAGGAAAGAGTTAGAGAGAGATGGGCAGAAGATTTTGAAATTTGCTAAACCGAGATAGAGTAGCAGGAAAAGATATAGAGGAAAATGAAAAGGTCTATGATACCTTGGCTGTGAAGAAAGATTTATTTTGTGAGGAAGAATTAGCGACAGTACTAAAAGGATTAAAAACTAATAAGGCTCCAGGTGCTGATAGTGTGGTAAATGGTGCCTCTGAGGTTAGAAATAAGTTACTGAAGATTATGAATATGATTTTTGAAAAAGGGGAAGTACCTAACGATTTTAGGAAAACCTTAATTAAGCCACTTTATAAGAAAGGTGACAAGAGTGAGTGTGGTAGTTATTGAGGCATTAGTCAGGTCCCTGTAGGTAGCAATTTACTTAGTAATATGATACTTTTTGACTGAAAGATGCTGTAGACAAAGTTTCGAGAGAAGAACAGTGTGGTTTTAGAAAAAGGTAGAGGATGTGTCGACCGAATTTTCACTCTTGGGTTAATAATTGAGAAGTGCCTGAGTTGTCAAACACCTTTGGTCCTCGGTTTTATAGATTATGAACAAGCGTTCGATTCTGTTGATAGAAGAGCTTTAGCAAAGGTCTTATCCTTGTATGGTATACCAGACAAATACATTAAAGTGATTAGTGCTATGTACGGGAATAACACTGCTGCGGTTAAGGTAGGAAATTAGGTTAGCAGCTGGTATTGTATCAAATCAAGAGTTAAGCAGGGTTGTGCTCTATCTTCCTTTATATGGATTTTTTTGATGGGCTTTGTCTAAAGGAGCACAGGAAAGGCAATGGGAGACCATGGAATCAAATGGGCAGGAAAAACTCTTATGAACTTAGATTATTCTGGGGATTTAAGCCTCCTAGATGAAAGTGTCAGCGAAATGAATGAACTTTTACAGGTTTTGCGAGTTCATGATACTAGAATAGGTTTGAAAATTAATGTTAAGAAGACTAAGTCACTAAGGCTAGGAATAAGTGAAGATGAAAAGATGACGATGGGTGACGAAAAGATTGATCAGGTGGGAACTTCACTTGCCTAGGTAGCATTATTAGTAAAGACGGTGAGAGCAGTGAAGAGGTTAAAAGTAGAATAGCCAAGGCTCAGGGTGTTTTTTCACAGTTAATAAAAGTTAAAAAAAGGCTATGAAGCATGGGCGCTCCGAAAAAGCGGATGAAAATTTGCTAGATGCTTTCCAGAGAATTGCGTACGGATGGCTCTGGGTACTCGGGTGATTGACCGTATTTGAAATAGTAGGCTTTACGAAAAATGTGGTTCAATCCCGCTTTCTAAGGCTATAATGAAAGAAAGGTTGAGGTGGCTAGGGACGTTGTGCGGATGAAGGATGATTGTCCTTTTTGGCCAACCACTTAGGGCTAAATGGAAATCAGTTTGTCCTATTTTGGGGTAGGAGGACGCTATGAAGAATGAGTGAAAGGAAATGGGAACTTCCTGGGAGGGTGTAAAAAGGGAGTTTTGAATAGATTGGGATGGAGGAAGAGCGTGCGTAGCTGTGTTGGCCACAGGCGGCTTAGTGCTACGGTGTGTTGTTAGTAGTAGTAGTAGCTCCTGACTTAGAGTTCGTTACCATCAACTGTACGATTAGCAGCCAAACCAGCAACACCTGAAGTTACCATATACTAAAAAAATGAGTTCCATTTCTTTTTGAACAAACTTCCCCAAACAAACCTCATGAAACCAAAATTGTGGCGAAAAAAGACGGAGAACCTTTTCAAATAATGTTTAAAAAGTATTTATATATTACAGTGACCCCACTCAAGTTTTTGATCTGAGTAGAACCGGTTTCTCTGACTGCAATCGGTTATAATTAGCTTTTGTCTCAATGAGAGAACTACGATGCTAGTATATGCTAATTAAATATTCAATATATAGAGGTGTTTAGGGTAAGTTAGCCCTCAGGTTCTACTAAGGAATTCGTAGAGCTTCTAGCAAAGCAATTGGATGAGCTTGCTAATATTAATAAACCTTTGTATGTGTGTGTTGATTTTAATAATGTACGTGTGTACGTGTACGTGTGTGTACGTGTGTGTTGATTTGCTAATATTAATAAACCTTTGTACGTGTGAGTTGATTTTAATCTGGACCTAAATAATGAAAGTGCTAATCCTAAGATTCGTGAATTTTTGAATGTGATGTCTTGTTATGGTGTGTTTCCCATGGGTCTGTACTCGGGTAACCGCTAATCCTGAGTCCTTATTCATAATTAATTAAAAAAAAAAAAATTTTCAAAAAAGAAGTTGTTCCAAGAAAAGTAAAGGCCATTTTGATAAAGAAGGTGAAACAGTGAGAAGGAGAAATGTTTTTGCCTTTATAACTTTAATAAATCAAATAACATTAACATTTTGATTACTAAATATCAGTATATGTATATCAAACTGACAATGCACATTCATTTGTATTTTTTCAGTAAGGTGCAAATTTTGTTCTGGCCTTAGGAAGGCATAGGGGTTTTGCGCCCAACTTATGTTAATTTCTGCTCGTTTTGATTTTGACTCGGTTAATTATTGTAATTTCTGTTCGTTTTGGGTTTCATTTATTTATCGATGCTGATTTGTAGTAGTTTCACGCTTGGTAGATTACTTGACTTAATTTTTGCTCATTTTTTGTTTAATAGAGTTCTTACTTTTCTTTGAAAAACTTATTTTGTGGATAAAGTTTTTTTTTAATTAATTTCTGTTCGTTTTATATTGACATAGTCTTTTCAGGGAAAGAGAAAATAATTCTTTAAATCTTTTCGTTTTTTAAGACTTTATAGTTTGGCCTGCTATTTGTATACTGGAGAAAAATTTTCAGCAATTTTTAACAACATACACCCTTTTAAAAATCTGGACACAAATAATACTGTTTAATTCTGTTTCATACCTCCTCTAGTTGACCTGAAATGGAAAACTTGATACCATTCGCACAAAATCTGTGTTACTTTCTTTGATAGCTTGGATACACTTACGCTATTTTGATTTGGTTAAATTTTAAGAGCAGAAATGGGAGGATGGGCGTGGGAGGGTGGGAGTGAAAGGGGTATTGGTTGCCCTCAAATCACTTTCGACTATTAAAAAGGACATCAGCCCTTTCTATTTTCAATCGAATGAGCCCTTTTCGAAGTTCCCACGACAACTCCTTCGATACGAAGTGCCCTAGTCTAAACAACAACAACAAAAATTATACATTATACCCACTTTGATCTTTACTATAAAAAAAGTCAAGCATTCCAATCACTTTTGACTATTAAGAAGGGCACTAGGCCTTTCGATTTCCAATCGAATGAGCCCTTTTCAAAATGACAACGCTTTCTATAAACACCTTATATGCCCCCAGGGCATAAATTACAACCCTTACCCTAAGGTCTGTAAGGGTGGTTGTCATCCTCTAAGACCGAATTTCCAGAACTTTCAACTACGTTACACAACATGGCTCAAAATTTTGATTGGATGTGTTTGGGGAAATGGCGGGTGTGAGTCTCCAATTACTTTCAACTATTAAAAGTGGCCCTATCCCTTTCAATTTCCAATCAAAAGAGCCCTTTTGAAGTTTCTACGACAAAACTTTCAATAAAAATCTTATATGGCCCCAGGGCATAACTTTCAACCCTTGCCCTGAGTGTTGGGGGGGGGTGTCATTCTCAAAGACCTAATTTCCATGACTTTCTACAACGTTGAACAAAATGGCTATCTGGAAATTTGATTGGATGTGTTTGGAGGAATGGTGGGCGTGAGAGGGGGGTTAGTTACCCTCCAATCCCTTTCTACTATTGCAAAGGGCACTAGCCCTTCTCAATTTTTTAGTGAATGAGCCCCTTTTGAAGTTTTACGACAACTCTATCTACAAAAACCTTATATGCCCCCAGGGCAGAACTTACAACCTTTGCCCTTGGGGCTCTGGGGGGTTTGTCATCCTTAAATACATAATTTTCAGAACTTTCAACTACGTTGAACAAAATGGCTATCTCTAAACTTTGATTGAATGTTTTTGGGAAAATGGTGGGCATAAGAGGGGGGATAATTACTCCTCACTAACTTTTGACTATTAAAAAGGACAATTTCAATTTCCAATCAAATGAGCCCTTTTTTCAAATATCTGTGATAGCTTTCTATATAAACTTTATATGCCCCCAGGGCATAACTTACAACCCTGGTCCTGAGGGCTGTGGGGGGGGGAGAAGGGGTCCTAATTTCCAAAACTTTCAACTACGTTGAATAAAATGGCTATCTAAAATATTGATTGGATGTGTTTTGAGAAAAGATGGGCGTGAGAGGGGGGTTAGTTGCCTTCAAATCAATTTCGACAATTAAAAAGGGCACTAGCCCTTTGAATTTCCAATTGAATGAGCCCTTTTTCAAGTTTCTACGACAAAGATTTCAATAAAACCTTATATGCCCCAAGGGTATAAGTTATAACCCTCGCCCTGAAGACTGTGGGGGGAGTGTCCTGCTTAAAGGTATAATTTCCTGAACTTTGAACTGAGTGGAACAAAATGGTTATCTCAAAATCTTTATTGGATGTGCTTGGAGAAATGGTGGGCGTGGAAGAGGTGTTAGTTGCTTTCCAATCACTTTCGACTATTAAAAAGGGCACTAGCCATTTCAATTTCCAATCGAATGAGCCCTTTTTGAAGTTTCTACGACAACGCGTTACATAAAAATCTTATATGCCCCCTGGACATAATTTACAACCCTTGCCCTGAGGGCTGGGGACGGGGGTCGTCATCCTCAAAGACCTAATTTCCAGAACTTAAAACTACGTTGAATAAAATGGCTATATCAAATTTTTGATTAGATTTGTTTGGGGAAAAAGTGGGCGGGAGAAGCGGGTTAGTTGCCCTCTAATCACTTTAGACAATTAAAAGGTCCCCAGCCCTTTGAATTTCCAATCGAATGAGCCTTTTTCAAAATTTCTACGACAACGCCTTCTATAAAAAACCTTATATTCCCCCAGGGCATAACTTATAACCCTTGCCCTAAGGGCTGTGGGGGACTGTCCTCAAGAATATAATTTCTATCTGGAAATCAACTACGCTGAACAAAGTGGCTATCTAAAAATTTTGATTGGATGTGTTTCGGGAAATAGTGGGTGTGGAAGGGGTGAAGGGGTGTTAGCTGCCTTCCAGGCACTTTCGACTATTAAAAAGGGCACAAGCCACTCCAATATCCAATTGAAAGAGCACTTTTCGAAGTTTCTACGACAACTTCTTCGATACGAAGTGCCCTGTTCTAAAGGAAAAAATTAATAAATAATACATTGTGCCAACATCGTTCTTATATACCCCCAGGGCATAATTTAAAACCCTTGCCCTGAGGGTTGTGGGGGAGTTCCTCCTCTTTACTTAGTCCCCGTTTCTTGTCTCGTTCTTGAGTGTCCCCGTTCTTTACTTAGGAAGCGCGATCGCGCTGCCTATGATTTATTCAACATTTTCTATAAAAACCTTATATGACCCCAGGGCAGAACTTAGGGGTTTCATCCTAAAAGACCTAATATATTTCAAAATTTTAAATCGATGTGTTTGAAAAATGGTGGCGTGAGAGGGGCGTTAGTCGCTATCCAACCACTTTCAACTATTAAAAAAGGCACTAGCACTTTAAATTTCCAATTGAATAAGCCCTTTTGAAGTTTCTACGACAACGCTTTCAATAAAAAATTTATATGCCCCCAGGGCATAACTTACTTTGCCCTGAGGGCTGCGGGGGGAGGGGTTGTCATCCTTAAAGACCTAATTTCCAAAACGTTCATCTACGTTGAATAAAATGGATATCTAAAATTTTGATAGGATGTGTTTGGTGAAAAGGTGGGCGTGAGAAGGGGGTTAGTTGCCCTCAAATCACGTTCGACTATTAAATGGAATACTAGCCATTGAATTCAAATCGAATGAGCCCTTTTTCAAGTTTATACGACAAAGATTTCAATAAAAACCTTATATGCCCCAGGCATAACTTATAATCCTTGTCTTGAGGGTTGTGGGGGAGTGTCCTCCTCAAAAATATATTTTCTATCTGGCAATCAACTACGCTGAAAAAAATGGCTATCTCAAAATTTTTATTGGATGTGTTTGGGGGAATGATGGGCGTGGGGGGGGGGGAGGCTAGTTACCCTCCAATCACTTTTGACTATTAAAAAGGGCACTAGCCCTTTGAATTTCCAATCGAATGAGCTTTTTTTGAAGTTTCTACGACAACGCCTTCTTTAAAAACCTTATATGCCCCCAGGGCATAACTTAAAACCCTTGCCTCGAGGGCTGTGGGGGAGTGTCCTCCTCAAAAATATATTTTATATCTGGAAATCAACTTCGCTGAACAAAATGGCAGCAGTAAGGCAATAGAGAATATTAGGGGATATTGCATAATACGGACAAATACTCTATTTTATGGACCTATAAAGCGAGCAAACACGGTATGTTATTGGACCTATAATGCGACCGAGCAACCAGACAGGTGTTTTAGGTTCATTAGCTCAAACTAAAGAGATTTCCTTAGTATAATATGGTCAAAAGTGTATAAGATTCTAGGGGATATTTTATGGGTGATATACTCCATATACACCATATACAGTGTAGTTTCAATGGTACATGGCTTACCACGGGCATGCATCTATACATTCGACGAGTAATTGCGTAATATGGCTTACCACGGGCTATTACTACAGACGGTACATGCCTTACCAGAAGGGTTTCTGAGGCAACACCCATTTTCTGAGCCAATGAGAGATGTTTCTACTAACGGTACTCAATATATCCATGTATAAGATACAGAGCTAACATGCATGATATGCCTTACCACTGGCTATTACTACAGAGGGTACAAGACTTGTCAGACATGTTTTTCTTGGTTCAATACCCAAAACTAATGACCATCATATTGCGTATTCAAAGGTGATCTCTTTGTAAAAATACTAATTTTGTCCTGGAGTTAAACTGCTTTTCGTCCAGTGTCGTTTAAATTATTAGCGGTAGCTGATAATGATAAAAAGTTATATCATTGTGTAAACAAACTCAATTTGTGAAAAAAGGTATTCCATTGGCATAATTCTGATCTGAATGGTCTTGATTGGTGATTGAATAATAGGGATGAAACAGAGCTCGATAACATTTTTAATTGGATTCTATGAATGTGCTAAAAAGGGTTAAACTGCTTGTCGTCCAGTGTCGTTTGCATTATTAGCGGTATCTAATGATTATATAAAGTTTTATCATTGCGTAACCTAACTCAATTTGCGAAAAAAGTATTCCATTGGCATAACTCTGCTATGAATGATCTTAACTGGAGATTGAATAATAGGGTAAAACAGAGCTCGGTAACATTTTAATTGGATTGTATGAAGGTGGCAGGTAAAACTGCTTTTCGTCCATTGTCATTTACATTATTAGCGGTATCTAATCATGATAAAAAGTTATATCATTGCGTAAAGTCACTCAATTTGCGAAAAAAGGTATTCCATTGTCATAATTCTGCTATGAATGATTTTAATTGGGGATTGAATAATAGGGGTGAAACAGAGCTCGATAACATTTTTAATTGGATTTTATGAAGGAAGTAAAAAAGGGTTAAACTGCTTACCAGTTAAGGTAAGCCAGAAGGGGTTGCTAACTCATAGGCAATTTATTATAAATTTGGAATAGTATCGCTAGCATCAATTTATGGAAATGGTTAACGATAACAAGATGACCTTGTGACTTGACCTAGCTTAACGTCTCGGAAGTGTTCTGTATAATATAAAAGTACCATTTGAATAGTCTTGTCAATATAAAATATGCTCTAACATTGTAGTATACTAAAAAGTTGATACTAATAGCGATGTAGATGCCAAGAAAAGAATTTTAATAAAGAAATTCAGAACAATCCTTAGAAATCAACTAGTGAGATGATTATAGGTTTGAAGCATCAAGGATCGCAAATATCAATGACCCTAACCACCAAGGACCTCAACCTTCAAAGGTCCCCTATCCCCGACCTCCTAGGGAACCCTCCATCCAACTTTTTGGGGCCCCCACCCCCCCATTTTTTATATACTGTTTTTTGAAGCTTTTTTAACTTTTTTTGATTTTTTTTGTTAACAGGATATATTTTTTTCAACTTTTTTTTACATGTCTTCGAATGAGATAAAACATATTTAAAACATAAGAAATTCACATTCAATATTTTCCAAATTCAAAATGAGAATGATTTAGTTATTTTAGTCGTGACTTTTACTATTAGAAAAATAATGTTTGTAGTAGCACTTTTTTTTGGACTGATTTTTTTTTTGAAATTCAAAATTATTCAACTTTTTTTTACGTATCTTAAAATAACATGAAATATGATTGCGGCTCTACCAATTGAACTCTATGCTTGCCCATAGACATGACGCGGCTTTCCCACTGGTACTATATGGCAGGTTATCGACACTACCTACTTTATTGCATATATTAAATCAGTATTTATTACGCAGTGGGAGGGTAAACACATAATACATATCTTTAAAAAAGTGAAGATGAAGCATTTTAAGAAAGTGTGTTCACATGATAGTGTTATTGTAGCATTGAATGCTGACAAGGAGAAGTATTTGAACTATGAAACAAGTACAAGTGGTAGCACTATCGGAAACGTATGCCTGCGTTGTCATGACAGTTACGAATTAAATTTCTTTGGATTACCAAAAAATTCCGTTGTACAAATGGTGGATATGATAAAGTATCATTTCCAGAGAAGTTAGTACTCAAAGAGAATGCCAACATAAAAATAATAGTTGATGAAGAGGGGTATCTTCTTGCTAGTGCTTCTGGTAACATGGTACCTGTTGATAACAACCTATCGTCATCTTTTAGGTATTAGCATTCAAATGAAAGTAAAGGGGAAAAGAAAGGCCTACTCTTTTACTAATATCATAAACCATATATTGTCTACATGCTGGAACTGCTACCTGTGTAAAAATAATGTGATAATAGACAGTGAAATTGCCAGAAAAATAAAAAGGGCATTAGCAGAAAACATCACTAAGGAATATAAAGATGAATCGATGAAAACCAAAGTGCCAGCAAACGTTACTACAGTCGTTGATCAAACAGTCAATGAACCAAATAATACCAAAGACGAAACGCATATTGAACCTGTCGATGACATACCAGTAAAAATTGTGTATGACTCAAAATGGAATAATGATTATTCTACCAATTACGAAAGTAGAAAGCTATCTTATAGTCGTGACGGGGCTCCTTATATGGGCATAGAGTCCCTAGGGAGAACACGTGGTTAATCAAAGTGGGTCAATGACCTGTTTTTCCAAGGTCGATTTATTTGTTGTTGTTGTTGTTTTGGCCAAGTGCACGCTCGGGGCGAATGTTAAGATCCAGGAATAGGAAAACAGGATCACATGTTTCCCTTTCGTGAATCAATAATTCCCCTTAGAAACAACAAATTAATTCCCCTTTCATGACAAATCAATCAACCATGACATCATCTGTCAGACTTTAAAAAACTTCACCAGAAACAATTCACCTTGACATCACCTGTCAGATATTAATAAACTTTGCCCTGGAAACAATTCTGGTCGAACTCCAAAGATATTAATAAACTTCGCCCCGGAAACAATTCTCCAAGAAACTCCGGCGAATGTTTTGATCTTAGAGATGAAGAGATTAACGCGGGAAAAGGTTTCTTAGTAATTTCAAATGTGACAGCGCATGGATGCCAAAAACAAGGAAACACGATGAAATTACGTTTAGAGATTATTTGGGCGAAACCGTTTTAGACATTTTAGGGCATTATTTCGGCGAAACAGTTGAGACATTTTAAAAGATGATTTTAGAAGATGTTTTAGAAGAGGTTTTGAGTGTGGTCGTTATAATACACAAGTTCCATTTGAACAGTGTCGTGAGGTCCCTACCCCAACCCCAAAGGGCTCCGATCCTTCTACCCCAACCCAAAGGGCTCCGATCCCCCTACCCCAACGCCGAAGGAAGCCCCCAGTCCCCAAAGGGCCCCCGGGCTCCCAAAAGACCACCCGGCCCCCCAGACCCCAAAGGCCCTCCCCTGGCCCCCAAAGAGTCCCCTCCCCATTTTTAATACTTTTTTAAGGCTTTATTATATCATTTCAGAGCAAGTTCCTTTCTTAATGTCCCTCCTAAACCCATTTTACAAGTTGAAGTACCCATCCTTTTCACCCACAACTTTACTTTATAGCTTTTTGGATATCTCAACACCAAGAAACACTTTTCAAAAGGCATTTCAGAGCAAGTTCTTTTCATAATGTCCCTTCTAAACCCATTTTACAAGTTGAAGCATCCTTCCTTTTCACCCACAACTTTACTTTACAGCTTTTTGGATACCTCAACATCAAGAAATACTTTTCAAAAGACATTTCAGAGCAAGTTCCTTTCTTAATATCCCTTCTAAACCCATTTTACAAGTTGAAGCATCCATCCTTTTCACCCACAACTATACTTTACAGCTTTTTGGATACCTCAACACCAAGCAATACTTTTCAAAGACCATTTCAGAACAAGTTCTTTTCATAATGTCCCTTCTAAACCCATTTTCCATGTTGAAGTACCCATCCTTTTCACCCACAACTTTACTATACTGCCTTTTTGGATACCTCAACACCAAGAAATACTTTCAAAAGGCATTTCAGAACAAGTTCTTTTCATAATATCCATCCTAAACCCATTTTACAAGTTGAAGCATCCATCCTTTTCACCCACAACTTTACATTACAGCTTTTTGGATACCTCAGCACCAAGAAACACTTTTCGAAAGGCATTTCAGAGCAAGTTCCTTTCTTAATGCCCCTTCTAAACCCATTTTACAAGTTGAAGCATCCTTCCTTTTCACCCACAACTTTACTTTACAGCTTTTTGGATACCTCAACACCAAGCAATACTTTTCAAAGACCATTTCAGAACAAGTTCTTTTCATAATGTCCCTTCTAAACCCATTTTCCAAGTTGAAGTACCCATCCTTTTCACCCACAACTTTACTATACTGCCTTTTTGGATACCCCAACACCAAGAAATACTTTTCAAAAGGCATTTCAGAACAAGTTCTTTTCATAAGGTCCATCCTAAACCCATTTTACAACTTGAAGCATCCATCCTTTTCACCCACAACTTTACATTACAGCTTTTTGGATACCTCAACACCCTTAAATACCTTTCAAAAGGCATTTCAGAACAAGTTCTTTACGTAATGTCCTTCCCAAACCAATTTTGCAACTTGAAGTACTCATCTTTTCCCACACAACTTTACTTTACAGCTTTTCGGATACCCCAACACCAAGAAATACTTTTCAAAACGCTTTATTATGTCTTTTCAGAACAAGTTCTTCACGTAATTTTCTTCCTAAACCCATTTTACAAGTTGAAGTACTTATCTTTTTCCCCACAACTTTACTTTACAGCTTTTTGAATGCCTCAACACCATGAAATACCTTTCAAAAGGCATTTCAGAGCAACTTTTTTTCCTAATGTCCCTTCTAAACCCATTTTCCAACTTGAAGTGCCCATCCTTGTCACCCAAAACTATACTTTACAGCTTTTTTGGATACCTCAACACCAAGAAATACCTTTCAAAAGGCATTTCAGAACAAGTTCTTTACGTAATGTCCTTCCTAAACCAATTTTACAAGTTGAAGTACTCATCCTTTTCACCCACAACTTTACTTTACAGCTTTTTGGATACCTCAACACCAAGAAATACCTTTCAAAAGGCATTTCAGAACAAGTTCTTTACGTAATGTCCTTCCTAAACCAATTTTACAAGTTGAAGTACTCATCCTTTTCACCCACAACTTTACTTTACGACTTTTTGCACACCCAAAACATAAAGCAATACTTTTCAAAAGGAATTTCAGAACAAGTTCTTCATTTAATGTCCCTCCTAAACCCATTTTACAAGTTGAAGCATCCATCCTTTTCACCCACAACTTTACATTACAGCTTTTTGGATACCTCAACACCATGAAATACCTTTCAAAAGGCATTTCAGAGGAACTTCTTTTCTTAATGTCCCTTCTAAACCATTTTCCAACTTGAAGTACCCATCCGTTTCACCCACAACGTTACTTTACAGCTTTTTGGATACCTCAACACCAAGCAATACTTTTCAAAGACCATTTCAGAACAAGTTCTTTTCATAATGTTCATCCTAACCCATTTTACAAGTTGAAGCATCCATCCTTTTCACCCACAACTTTACTATACTGCCTTTTTGCATACCTCAACACCAAGCAATACTTTTCAAAGACCATTTTAGAACAAGTCTCTTTTCATAATGTCCATCCTAAACCCATTTTACAAGTTGAAGCATCCATCCTTTTCACCCACAACTTTACATTACAGCTTTTTGGATACCTCAACACCAAGAAATACTTTTCAAAAGGCATTTCAGAGCAACTTTTTTTCTTAATGTCCCTCATAAACCCATTTTACAACTTGAAGTGCCCATCCTTTTCACCCACAACTATACTTTACAGCTTTTTTGGTTACCTCAACACCAAGAAATACCTTTCAAAAGGCATTTCAGAGCAAGTTCCTTTCTTAATGTCCCACCGAAACCAATTTTACAACTTGAAGTACCCATCCGTTTCACCCACAACTTTACTTTATAGCTTTTTGGATACCTCAACACCAAGAACCTTTCAAAAGGCATTTCAGAACAAGTTCTTTACGTAATGTCCTTCCTAAACCAATTTTACAAGTTGAAGTACTCATCCTTTTCACCCACAACTTTACTTTACGACTTTTTGTATACCCAAAACATAAAGCAATACTTTTCAAAAGGCATTTCAGAACAAGTTCTTCATTTAATGTTCCTCCTAAACCCATTTTACAAGTTGAAGCCTCCATCCTTTTCAGCCACAACTTTACATTACAGCTTTTTGGATACCTCAACACCATGAAATACCTTTCAAAAGGCATTTCAGAACAAGTTCTTTACGTAATGTCCTTCCTAAACCAATTTTACAACTTGAAGTACTCATCTTTTCCCCCACAACTTTACTTTACAGCTTTTCGGATACCTCAACACCAAGAAATACTTTTCAAAAGGATTTATTATGTCTTTTCAGAACAAGTTCTTCACGTAATTTTCTTCCTAAACCCATTTCACAAGTTGAAGCATCCATCTTTTTCCCCACAACTTTACTTTACAGCTTTTTGAAGGCCTCAACACCATGAAATACCTTTCAAAAGGCATTTCAGAGCAACTTTTTTTCTTAATGTCCCTTCTAAACCCATTTTCCAACTTGAAGTACCCATCCGTTTCACCCACAACTTTACTTTACAGCTTTTTGGATACCTCAACACCAAGCAATACTTTTCAAAGACCATTTCAGAACAAGTTCTTTTCATAATGTTCATCCTAACCTATTTTACAGGTTTAAGCATCCATCCTTTTCACCCACAACTTTAATATACTGCCTATAAATAAAAGTTCAAATAGGGATAAAATCCTTTCAATAGACAGTTTTTTTTATAACAGTGATAGAAATTCACAAAAATACCAGTTTTACTACTGATGACGGTCACTGTATATGTGACCGAAATATCTGGTATTTTTGTGAATTTCTATCACTGTTATAAAAAACACTGTCTATTAAAAGGATTTTATCCCTATTTGAACTTTTATTTATCGTCATGGAAAGGCAGTGTGGTCTCCGAAATTATCTACGTAATATACTGCCTTTTTGCATACCTCAACACCAAGCAATACTTTTCAAAGACCATTTTAGAACAAGTTCTTTTCATAATGTCCATCCTAAACCCATTTTACAGGTTTAAGCATCCATCCTTTTCACCCACAACTTTACATTACAGCTTTTTGGATACCTCAAGACCGAGAAATACTTTTCAAAAGGCATTTCAGAGCAACTTTTTCTCTTAATGTCCCTCATAAACCCATTTTACAACTTGAAGTGCCCATCCTTTTCACCCACAACTATACTCTACAGCTTTTTTGGATACCTCAACACCAAGAAATACCTTTCAAAAGGCATTTCAGAGCAAGTTCCTTTCTTAATGTCCCACCTAAACCAATTTTACAACTTGAAGTACCCGTCCGTTTCACCCACAGCTTTACTTTACAGCTTTTTGGATACCTCAACACCAAGAAATACCTTTCAAAAGGCATTTCAGAACAAGTTCTTTACATAATGTCCTTCCTAAACCCATTTTACAAGTTGAAGTACTCATCCTTTTCACCCACAACTTTACTTTACGACTTTTTGCATACCCAAAACATAAAGCAATACTTTTCAAAAGGCATTTCAGAACAAGTTCTTCATTTAATGTCCCTCCTAAACCAATTTTACAACTTGAAGTACTCATCCTTTTCACCCACAACTTTACTTTATGGCTTTTCGAAAATCCCATCACCAAGCAATACTTTCAAAAGGCTTTTTTATTAAATGTTTACTGAACACACACAAATTTCTCTTAGAAATAATATTTTTCGACAGTGATAACACTTTTTCTGTTCGAACTAGCAAGTTTTCTACCAAAGATACCAAATTTTTTCTTAGAAGTAACATTTTTGATTGTGATAACAACTTTTTTGTCAGAAGTAGCAAGTTTTGCTTAACACTAACAAACATTCTCATCAAAGTAACGATATTTTACCTTAATACTAACATACTTTTACTGAACACACACACAAATTTCTCTTAGAAATAATATTTTTCGTCAGTGATAACACTTTTTCTGTTCGAACTAGCAAGTTTTCTACCAAAGATACCAAATTTTTTCTTAAAAGTAACATTTTTTGATTGTGATAACAACTTTTCTGTCAAAAGTAGGAAGTTTTGCTTAACACTAACAAACATTCTCATCAAAGTAACGATATTTTACTTTAATACTAACATACTTTTACTGAACACACACAAATTTCTCTTAGAAATAATATTTTTCGTCAGTGATAACACTTTTTCTGTTCGAACTAGCAAGTTTTCTACCAAAGATACCAAATTTTTTCTTAGAAGTAACATTTTTTTGATTGTGATAACAACTTTTCTGTCAGAAGTAGCAAGTTTTGCTTAACACTAACAAACATTCTCATCAAAGTAGCGACATTTTACCAGTAGAAATGACCCTAAAGGTCCAGGGGGGGCACCATATATGGGCATATAGTCCCTAGGGAGATGGTTTTCTCACTGAGGATGAAAAAACAGGATTTTTCTCACTTGAAAAAACAGGATTTTTCTCACTTTTATGGATGTTTCTTGGACGGTTATGAGTGTTGGTCAATTTATTTGATGTTTTTCATGGATGTCAACATCAATTTATGTCTCTTTTATGGTTTTTGTCAGTGAGAATGAAAAAACAGGATTTTTCTCACTTTAATGGATGTTTTCTGGATTATTGAGTCTAACGGGGACAGGGTCAATGACACTTCGTTCAAGATCAATTGATTTGTTGTTTGTTTGCCAAGTGCACGCTCGGGGTGAATGTTAGAGTTTCCAGGAATAGGAAACAGTTAGATCACGTGTTTCCTTCTCAGCCAATCAGCGAGTCGGTTACATCTCCTTTCTCAGCCAATCAGAGGCTTACTTACCTATGGTTTTCCTCGTTACATAACAATTCGCCCTTGAGATTTCGTATATAACGGACATGCATTGTGATTAAATTATCAGAAAGTATTGTGACACAATGGATATAACACTAAATATTATTGATGAGGTTGAAGTCTTGACAGCCACAATTAGCAATGTGAGTACATTTTTAATTTTTATTTTCAAAATAAAATTATTTTCCTTGGTCACCCTCCAGTATATCTAAGTCCCCCCTCCCCCACAATACAAAACACCACCATGCTATCTTTATACTCACTAGAAAACATAAAATATGTTCTTTTTACCACATAAACCTAACCCTCCCCCACTGTTTTTACAACGATAATTCTCGTAATAGAAATAATTCTCTTTTTCGATAAATTTTGGCTTTTCTGTATTGTAATCTTTTCTCTAACTGACATCTGTCGCTCTGTTGTTATTAAGCCGCTCTGGTTTTGACATAAGGCTCTCCAGCGCGAGGTTAAAATTAGCTGTCACCCTTTTTAAAGCACTTCCTGTAAAAGATTTCTCAGATCAAAATGGTTTGTTTTTCCCGTCAAATTAAAACGGTTTTTCAGACAATTGCAACTTATTAAGCGCAGGCCTATGCAATCTCTATTTGAAGAAGTGAAACGAGTTATTTTCAAATTAAGGTCTAACAATATATTTAGGACATTGGCGAAAGGGGGGAGGGGGCCATGCCTCAATTCTATCGCCATCATTTTAAAATGAAAAACAAAACTGTTTCTTCACGTTAGGGCAGTAAGAGGACCGAGGGTTTCTAAGAAAAAAAAGATAGCTTTATTATGTGTACATTTACATCCAAGATTGTAATTTAGGCATATAAGCTGCTAGGCTAACAATCTTTTTTCTATTTTAAAGACCTATAGACGGGAAAACATTTAAAAAAATTTCTCAGCAAGGTAAAAATAGGGGCATTCCTTGCAAATTTTACATTTTGCTTTGCTTTTGGCGTAGGGAGGCTTTCTTAGTGATAAATGCGTTCTAGACAAAATTCTGGTTAGGAGCGGGGATTACTAATTTTCCTTCTTTAAAAAAGAGGAAAATTATTTTCCATACTAACTTTTTTCTCTTCTTTAAGGCAAATTGTGAAGAATGCCCGCCGCCTCCAGTAAGAGAGCAAGAGGTAATAATGCACCCCCTGCGAAGGCGACAGTTAAACAATATAGTCGCTGGCCGAAGCCTCCCAAACAAGTTTTGACTGTCAAAGTCCCATCCACGCAGGCTGCAATGCAGCCAGGCCGAAAATTAAAGAGCGAGTGGATGGCTGCTTTCCATGGACCTTTAATACCTGTCTCGTCTACACAAGAGCGTGATGTTACCGCACCGTCCAACCTCCAACACGCACTACCCGGACCATCTGGCACCCAAGTGCAGCCAGGATTTGCAAATGTGAGCATTTTTACCTCTAGTTATAGAAATATATATCTATTTCTTCCAATGTTTTTTTTTAGTCTTTTCTTTTCACTATTTTTCAACACCGTAAAAGTGTATCTCAGAGATATTAAAATATTAACCCCTCGCCCCCAACCATTGTTTTAAATTTCTCTGCTCCCCCTCCCGCAGAGATATCTAAATATAATGTAATTTTTTTGCTTGCTTGTCAAAAGAAACCGCTCTTTTTCTAATCTTTGCTATTTTCTCTGTTCCCCCACTGTTGCTATCTCTTCGCTATCTCATAATAATATTTTTAGGTAATTTCTAGTTTACTGCTATCTCTCCACTATGAAACTCAAAATGCTATTTTTCACAATTGAATATTATAGTTTTAGGGGAAGGACAGAGATTATCCTATTTATCTATTGCACATATGGATTCTAATTTGCGTAATATTTTTGACAGCTTTCAACCTTACAACTTGCCAAGATTTTAGGGGCTTAGCATTCAATAAGAGTTAACGGTTTCCCATTTAATTGTATTTTCCTGCTGAACAGTCTTGGAACAAAACATACGCGGCTTACAATAATTAAGCTAATGAGTCCTAGACAACCTGTATGGAATTAGAGAAACGACTTATGGTCTAACAATATTTTTTTTTGGACATTATGTAAACGGCTGGGAGCCACGGAGCCCGGGAAGCGTCGGTGGGCCCGAGAAGCGCTGTGGGGAAGCGCCACGGGAACCGCCACGGGAAGCGCTGCGGGAAGCGCCGCGGGAAGCGCTGCGGGAAGCGCCGCGGTGGGCCGGCTTGGAGGGGGGAGCATTAAATAGTGGAAATTGAGGGGGGGTGAGTTGTTTGAACAAAATCAAATTGTCAATTCTATGTAATGTGTTTTAGATTGTAAATATCTTATATTAAGTTGGAAATCGGAGCTTTCAGAATATCGATAGTTGTAGGGAACAGTGAATTAACCAAATGCTACAATGTGCATACTGCTACTACTACTAAGCGCGTTTTAAATAATACGTAAATAATAATCCAAATTTTAAACAGTAGGGGTGATTTGAACACTTTGAAAATAAGCTATTTTTCATTTATAGGTTGGACCATTGGTCCCATACTTGTCGTCATCATCATCATCATCATCATCATCATCCTCACCAGTTGGTGAAGGAGAGAAGACCATTCAGGACATTGAAATACCGGCTATCAACGAATGGCAGGGTATTATTATTTCTATTGAAATACCATCTAATATTGATGAGTTTTTGACTGATTTTTTAAATGTTGATTATAGCGCAGTTGGGCAGGGGGACTTGAGTCCTAACACACTACAGCTTTTGGAGGATTTTACAAATGAATTAACTGGGAACCCTCCCCCCAATGATTACATGTACCCACTTCAAACAACTGAAGTGGCTTCCCATACCCCAAATATTGTTGAACAATGTGGAGGAGGGAGTGGTGACAATATACAAAGAGGGGGAGGGGGGTAATGACCAATTGACAACATTTCCAGACTTTCAGCTGTCCAACACAATATTAAATGCAATAGTTGTCTACACTGCGACTTTTGGGGATCCATTTAATTCACTTATGGGGGAAATTTTGTGTTTGACCCCGTAGAAATTGTGCATGACTATGTAGATAAAATTCGTGCACTGCTGGAGAACCAAATTCAATTATGGGGGAGGGATTCAATTAAGGTTTCTATTGTTTTAAAGGTGTTCTATTTAAATGAGGGGAAAAGCGAAGTTTACCACCACTATATACACTCCGAGATGTGCGTGATTTATCCGAATTTAAAAAATTTTGAGGGTGTTTTTTCGGAGTGGGTAGGTCATATTATAGCGCATCTTGAGAACTTTAATGAAAATGGAAGCGGATCTGTAGTTTTATTTATTGAAAATTTAAGCGTTAATATCTGTAAATTTAAGAAAGCTTTTATTTTAAGAGGGGGACATAGGGACATGGGTACAGTTTTAAAATATAATCCAGATCTAGAAGGATGTAAAGGTGTCCAGCGGATCTGTTTTGAAACAGGTCAAAAATGTTTCAAGTATGCTTTCCTCATGTCAGCTTTCCGACCATTGAAAGATGAAGCCTCAAAGACGAATTTAGACGATTGGGCTGTACATGGGAAGGAAGGGTCCAATTTCCCCATTGTAGATTTCTCTTGTTTAGAAGGAAAATACCCAGTAACGCTAAGATCTATTGATATTTTTGAAAGGGCTAATGCCCATTTAAATATCGGCGTTACTGTGGTTCAGTATGAAACTGAATTTGAAGATGGGGTTCGTTTAAAAAAGAAGGGGGTGGTTTTCCCAGTAAGAGGCCCATCAATTGAATTAGTCAAACACTGGGTTTGGTTGTTGTATACACCACCTAGTGACCTTGTCAATTCAATTGGCCATTTTAACCCGATCACAGACATCAGTAGAGTTCTGGGGGAGGGTAAGAATAGGGGGACACGTTTTTACTGTCCAACATGCCTCTCTCGATTTTGGACTGAATTAAAGCTGCAAAATCACATGAGGCACTGTAGACGGTATGGCTACCAGACAGTGGAAACGGTTTCAGGGGATAGGGCTATTTTACGTTTTAAAAATTTTCAAAACACCCTCCTCCAGTGCAACAAAATATCTTTGGATTGTGAAGCTAAGCTGGTGGAGGTGAACGACCCTCGATTTCCAAACCGAGTCAAAGAACATCAAGCTATTGCATGGTCAAGGCACTGACCAAACTAATTGGCACAGCTAATGGTGCTATTTCTCGTTTGAGAAATACCCATTACCCAATGGTTTTGTCTGCAGAGGATCGTCTCGCGATTAAAAATCAAAAAATATGTTGGGTTTGTAAGGGGGAGTTTGTAGAGGGGGATAAGGGGACTAAAGGGAAAAGAGGGGGGAGGGGGAAAGTCAGAGACCATAATCACTTGTGGCAGGAAATAACCTCTGGGGGTAGTAATTTTAGAGGGGTAGCGCATCAATCGTGTAACTTAAATGTTAGCCAGCAGTTTTTTATTCCAGTTTTTATCCACAACTCAAATTATGATTTAAAATTTATTTTACCGGCACTGGCACGTATGCACAGGGAGGGAGGGGGAGTAGATAGTCCATGGGTAAATAATTCATTTACCTATAACATTATTCCCAAATCGGCCGAGAAGTTGTTGCTTCTCGAGCTGAAATGGCAGGTAGTAAATAATGGGCATACGTGTTGGAATAAAATCAGGTTTTTAGATTCCTTTAGTTTTTTTCCCAAGGCATTGAGTCAATTGATTCAAGTGCAGAAAAGCAACAATTTTGATAGCTTTCCCTTGCTTAAACAGCACTTTCCAGACAGTGAAATGTATGACCTATTGACCTGCAAAGGTGTATACGCATACGACTATTACTGTTCTGGCGCTCGCTTAAGCGAGGTGAAACTACCTCCAATTAAAGCTTTTTACAATTCACTGACCAGCAGTGAATGCACAGCCGAGGAATATGAGTTTGCCAAGAAGGTGTGGTCTAAGGGGGATTGTAAAAATGGGTGGGATTATTGTAGACTGTACTTGGCCAGTGACGTTTTAACTCTGATGGATATAGTCTGTAAGAACACAGACCAAATCTATTCAGAGTTCGGGTTAGACATAGGCTACTATTTTTCCACACCCCATTTGGTGATGGATTTGATTTTAAAAATTAGTAGGGAGGAAATAGGCCTAATCACCGATGTAGATCAGCACCTTTTTGTAGAGCGTTCAATGAGGGGAGGGTATGTTTTTCATGGGGACCGCGTCTTGTCAACCGATCCGAGCGGACAAAACAGCACCGGTGCAAAGTCAAATGCAGTGTTCTTGGACATGAACTCATTGTACCCCTCGGCAATGTCTCACTACTCTTTGCCGTGTGGGAACTATCAATGGCTTGAGAATCCTTGTGAGTTCCCCGACATTACCACCGTCGAGGACAATGGGCCACAGGGATGGTTCTTTGAAATTGATGGGCACATTCCTCTAGCGCTTCACGATTCAGTCAGAGATTTTGTTTTTCCCTGTATCAATCGACCCGTGAGCAGGGACTCACTGAGCCCCTACAATCGATAATTGGTTGAGGATATGGGGATGCACTGGACTCCCTCTAAGCATAAACAGATTACTGATTTGGACCCTAAGGAGAACATCGTTGTTCACCATGTGCTTTTGCACTGGATGGTGAACAATGGCTTCAAGATCACCAAAATACATAGGGTCCTGCAGTTCAATCAGAAACCTTATTTGAAAACGGTTATCGACACTTTTGTCGATAAACGCTCTAGGGCAAACTCAAAGGTGGAGAAGGAAATGTACAAACTCATTCTAAATTCAGCATTTGGCTAAATGTGTGAAAGCGTACGTAACAGATCTCGCTGCGACGTTGTGACTGACCCTCTAGAGTGTGCACGAATTATTGCCGATCCCAATTTTACATCGTTCACGAGCATAGATGCTGGCATGGTTCTTCTACACAGGAAAAAGCGAAATGTGGTACTAAACAAGAATATAGCAGGAGGTAGTTCAGTACTAGAAATTTCCAAAAAGCTAATGTTGTCGTTTTTTTACAATGTGTGCAAGGTGCAATGGCCACGGCAGGGGGAGGTTCAAGTTTACTATGGGGATACAGATTCTCTGCTGTTAAAGGTAAATGGGGCCGAGGATTTATTGGGTGATCTAGAAAAGGGGGAACACATCAGCTCGCGGATGGATTTCACCAACTGGAATCCATCCCTCTACCCCGAGTTGGTGAAACTTCAAGCCCCCAACCAACTATTAATGTTAAAATCAGAGACGGGGAGTGATTTGATATCCAGGGGGGTTTTCCTGGGTCCTAAAGTCTTTTGCGTTAAAACTCATAGTGGGGATGAAAAGAAGGCGTGTAAAGGGGTGCCTACACATTTTGTAAAGAGCAATTTCAACATGAGCGTGTACAGAGACTGTGTAGAAAGTAGCCTAGTGCCGAGAGCACAAGTGCTTGCAATTCGCTCTCTACAGTATAGAAATTATACTGTGAGAGTGGAAAAAAATGAAATATCGTGTATATCTGACAAAGTCTATGTGCTCGAGAATGTTGTGAGTGTCCTGCCTCATGGCCACTACCTTATTTCAGACCGAGTTGAATGCATAGACTATCGCAATCAACTTGGTCTGGATAAATTAACCTAACCTGACTAACCAACTAACCACCAAGCCGTTCATAAATTAGCTAACCGCCCAACCCGTTCATAAATTAACTAACCCAACCTAACCTGCCGCAGCAGTGACGACAACTATTGTACTGTTTTTCCATCGCGGCTCCCGGGGGTGGGGGGGGGTGGGGGCCCTCCCTGCGGCCGGCCCCGGGGGGGGGGTCCTGTCCGCAGCTCCCGGGGGGTGGGGGGGGTCCCGCCCGCAGCCGGCCTTTGGCCCTGCGGCCCCCCGGGGGGTGAGAGGGGACCCCTTTTAAATTCATAATGTTCAACTGTGCTGGTTCATGTTCCAAGTGTTTTTTTTTCAAGTGTTTTTTTTCGTATAGAAAAGTGTGTGTTTGCTACTAATGTACATAAAGTGTTGTTGTTGCTCTTGTTTATGTTGATGGACAAAAAGTGTTTTTTAAGACAATAAGTGTTGTTCATGTTGATGGACAAAAAGTGTTTAAAGACAATAAGTGTTGTTCTTGCTGTTGATGGACAAAAAGTGTTTTTATTTATGTTGTACATAAAGTGTCATTTTTATCATTGTTCATGTTCATGTTGAGCAAATAGAGTTTTCAAGTTGCCGAAATAAATGATCATGAAATATTGTTGTCAGGTTCTTGTTGAACATAAAGTGTTATTTTTATCATTGTTCATGTTGTACAAATAGAGTTTTCATGTTGCCGAAATAAATGACCATGAAATATTGTCAGGTTCTTGTTGAACAAGTGTTATTTTATCGTTGTTCATGTTGAACAAATAGAGTTTTCATGTTGCCGAAATAAATGACCATGAAATATTGTTTTTTTTTTGTTGTTGTTCTTGTTAACGTAGATAGATCTATGGGAAAATTATTACTGCTACTACTTATTCATTGGACACGTATGATTTACAGTTAGTTATAGTCCAACTGTTGTCAGCAGCAGCAGCAGCAGCAACATGTATCAATTTAAAACACCCTTCAGGTCGTTTGTGTGTGGTCCCTCAATGTCGGGGAAAACAACACTCTTAACTAAAATAATTAAAAATTGCGATAAAATGTTTTTGGAAAAGCCGAAAAAAATCTACTATTGCTATGGTATTTGGCAGGAGTCCTATGATCAAATAAAAGCAATTGCCACAACCATACCAATACAATTCATACGGGGACTTGATGTTTTCAATAGTATTGAACCGAACTCGCGGTTGATTATTGATGATTTGGCTGAATCCATTGAACAGTTCTCACAGGAAATGCTACAACTGTTCACTGAACGCTCCCATCATGAACATCATTTACATTTCCATAACCCTAATTCTACAAAATCTGTTTCATCAGAGCAAATGTATGCGAGCCCTTGCTTTGAATTGCACTATCTGTATTATCTATCGAGTTGTTCGTGATTCTAGCTCGCTCATAACTCTCAATAAACAGATATACCCCGGCACCCCTAAATTTCTGTTGTCAGCGTACACTCAGGCGACTAATAAACCCTACGGTTACATTTTGCTGGATCTTAATCAGAGCACACCCGAGGATCTACGTGTAGTCACCGACATTTTCAACAATGAAATTACAGTATATCTTCCGGCGAACAATAGAAAAGGCTATTAGTTGCCATTATGACACTGAAGAAAACACACGAACAACGGCATTTATTTTCCGTTTTAAGCACTTCAAAACCCTTGCTTAGGAAGGCCATACTCAAACATGGTGTTGACAATGATTTCATTAATCTAATATCTGAACTTTGTTTAAATTTAACTGAGGGTAGTGTTCAACTGCCAGAAGGTGTTAGACAACAGACAAAGCAACATCGTTCCACTGTACGCTCTTTGGCTTGTAAAAACAAGGGAAAAAATTTTAAAAGAAAACGGCTCCTTCAAGCGGGCGGTAGCTTTTTCACACTTTTACTGCCAATAATTGCAGGACTTGTAAACAGTTATCTCTAGAGAATGGCAAAACCCTATAAATTGACACCATTTGAACTTGTCCTCTCGCCCGTCGAACATTTTGAAGACAATCTAAGCAAATTCATTAATGATGAGAATATTCCCGATGACAAAAAACTGCTTTTACTTCAAGATGCATTGCGACGTGTGGACAAACATGAGAAGGTTTGTTAGTGTTAAGCAAAACTTGCTACTTCTGACAGAAAAGTTGTTATCACAATCAAAAAATGTTACTTATACGAAAAAATTTGGTATCTTTGGTAGAAAATTTGCTAGTTCGAACAGAAAAAGTGTTATCACTGATGAAAAATATTATTTCTAAGAGAAAATTGTGTGTGTTCAGTAAAAGTATAGTGCTTTCCGATAGTGCTACCACTTGTACTTGTTTCATAGTTCAAATACTTCTCCTTGTCAGCATTCAGTGCTACAATAACACTATCATGTGAACAAACTTTCTTAAAATGATTCATCTTCACTTTTTTAAAGATATGAATTATGTGTTTATCCTTCCACTGCGTACAAAATACTGATTTAATACATGCAATAAACTAGGTAGTGTCTATAACCTGCCATAGAATACAGTGGGAAAGCCGCGTCGTTTCTATGAGCCAGCAAAGAGTACGATTGGTAGAGCCGCAAGCATATTTCATGTCCTGTTAAGAGACGTTAAAAAAAGTTGAACAATTTCGAAGTCCAAAAAAAAATTCAGTAAAAAAGTGCTACTATAAACATTATTTTTCTAATAGTAAAAGACACGACTAAAATATCTATATCATTCTCATTTTGAATTTGAAAAATATTAAATGTTCATTTCTTATATTTAAGTATGTTTTATCTCATTCAAAGACATGTAAAAAAAGTTGAAAAAAATATATCATGTTAACCAAAAAAATAATGAAAAAAAGTTAAAAAAAAGTTCAAAAAAAGTATATAAAAAAAGGGGCGATGGGGGCCCCAAAAAGGTGGAGGGAGGGGGCCCCTTGGAGGTTGGGGATAGGGAACCTTTGGAAGTTGAGGTCCTTGGTGGTCAGGGTCATTGATGTTTGCCATCCTTGATGCTTCAAACCTATAATCATATCACTAGTTGATTTCTAAGGATTTCTAAGGATTGTTTCGAATTTCTTTATTAAAATTCTTTTCTTGGCATCAACATCGCTATTAGTATCAACTCTTTAGTATACTACAATGTTAGAGCATATTTCATATTGACAACACTATTCAGATGGTACTTGTGTACCATCTCGGATGTGTTCTGTATTATACAGAACTGGAATTCAACTACGCTGAACAAAATGGCTATCTCAAAATTTTGATTGGATGTGTTTGAGGAATGATGAGTGTTGGGGGGGAGCTAGTTGCCCTCTAATCACTTTCGACTATTAAAAAGGGCACTAGGCACTCCAATTTCCAATCGAATAAGCCCTTTCTGAAGTTTCTAAGACAACTCCTTCGATAAGAAGTGCCCGGGTGGAGAAAAAAAACACATTGCGCCCACATCGTTCTTTACTTAGGCAGTGCTAGCGCGCTGCCTATGATACGAGCGTGGATTATTGCCACAATGCCTCGGTGAAATGTTCGTGGCTGGATGTAATGTTCACGAATACACAACCAGAACAGCATCCCAGATAAGACGACCTCAGGCTTCAACACGAAGATCATTCTATTCTTCTCTATCCTCCATCATGTTGGACCAGGGTTTTATAATAGTTTACCAAATGAATTGTTAGTTGAAGAAAATACTGCTAGGTTTAGGAGTAGGTTAAAATCTCTGTGTTTTGGAGAGTATAATATTTCTTAGCGATTTTCTCTCGAGTGGTTTCTCAGCTGTATTTTTTTTTTTTTTGTGGTTTTGAGAGTTTGGTAGCGAGAGAACAGTGATAATTAGTTATAGTTTTGTTTTTTTTTTATTTATGAGTTGCACTAAGTTGCAGGAGGTTTTGCCGTGCCTTTTTTTTCTCCTGTTGTCTTTCTTTTCCTTCTTATTTAGTATGTTGTTGATAATGATGTAAATATTAGGGTTTTTGAAGGGTGTATAGCCTAAAAAGGTTTGCTTCTAGCAGTTGATGTATTCATTTGTTTAATATAAATAAATCCCTTATTAGGTTAAGTTAGGTTAGGTATTTAAACCCGCTCTGGCATAATTTTCCTAATAAAATTACTTATATTTTTCTACATTACGTTAGGTTGCCTAACGTTAGGTTGCCTACATTACGTTGCCTAACTTCACTTCTTACATGAGATCGCAATAATAGATAAGTACCATTTGAAGTATCCCAAAATACCTTTATTTGAAGATTTATTTCACCGCACAAAAAAGCGTTATTGCCAAATTATTCATTGAAGCGGTCATCTTCAAATTTTATTGCTGAAAAGAGCTAATCTAAAAAGCTATTTAATTGGAGTAAAATATTAAAAAAAGGGTATTAGACATGTTTTTACGAGTGTTCTGCAAACATCTGTATGGTTTTAATTACAGTTTGAATTCGCCTAGGTGAAAATAATTTTTTCCCTTCGCGTTTTAGCATAATAATCCAAAACAAAGCATGATAAACGTGTGCTTTATTGCTTGAATATGACAATATATTTTTAAATTACTTCAAGCCAACTGGAGAACAATCTGTAAAATGTGCATGGTAAGCAATGCTGTATCTAAAGGGTATTTAGTGGGCTTTAACCATCCCCTCGAATTTTTTCATGAGTCGCAAAAATGTAACAAAAATGGAAATAAGCAAATTTTTGATATATTTTCAAGTTTTTTTTTGTAGCCCCTCCAAAAAATACCCCCGCCCCCCCCCCCCAAAAAAAAAAATCGTGGATACTGCCTTGATGGTAAATTTCACAAATAGCACAACTTGCTACTAATTACCCTAATTATACTTGAGTTGGTCCAGTGCTTGGAATGCAGACTGTGCAAGAAATTCACATTATTCATAAAACTCACGAAATTTATATATTCACTTCAGAGCCAACAATAAGCTCGTATTAGCTTTAAGTTCATGCTTCCAAGATTTTCACTTCAAGTAAATTGTCACAAACATAATACTGATACACATAAATTGTTAAAGGCAAGAAGGGAAACTCTATATCAAGGCTCTATCCTGGATTTTGTTCGAGGAAGGGGGATACCAAAAAAATTTTCAAAACGCATAAAAATTTTACAGATTTTTATAAAACGCATTAAAAAACTATATGCAATTTCGTCACTTTTTTACAAGTAGGACAAAATTAATGGGGAAAGGATCAAATCCGGTGGCCCCCCTTGCTGTATATGAGTATATGATGAAACCAAAGAGAAACAGAGACTTACTTGCATAAAATGTCGTCACACAAACATTTTTCGATGTTTTTACTGGCTTAATATTTCCCACAAAAGAGTTAATTGAGTTTTCAAAAGTTTTGCCTACTTTCTTTTCCGGACACAGTGGTCCATTGTCTGTCTAGATTTTTCAGTCAGCCCTATGCAACCTGTGAGCAAAATTATCCTATTGCTCGAAAGCTTATTCCGACAAAACGCAATTAACGGTTTTTTAACGTTCCTTAGTCCACTTTAACAGCCCTTTTTCGTGAGATGGAAAGGGAAACCGGCTTAGCTTTCCATAATTTATTTATAGCATTCGGAAATAGCGGAAAGCTGCCAGGCCGTTAAACGCAAGAAGACAAAAATCGGCTAGATTTGGAAAGCGAATCCAGCTCGTAAATGGAAATTGTTTTTGGCCAGTGGTTTTTAACGCCAAACTAAATTTATTATGCTCATGACTTTAACAAAACATTCTATTTTAACTTTTCTCTTCGTGTTTTTATCAGTTGCTTCAAGATTAACATTTCTGAAACCTTTCAAGATTATAACTAAGACAAATTATTAACAGTGGTTTATAGATGATAATTGGTTATGACAATGGAAGTGGGATAGTTTTTGAATGGCATGCCTTTTCGCTCACTATTGGCTGCTAGCCAGTGTAATTGTGGCAAACCTGTCTTATAAGCCGACTTCCCTTTCCATTGGTCCGTGGCGACTGGCACTTTTTCACCTTTATGACACGGTCATTCGCGAGAAAAGGCCTCTTTCGTCCATTAGTGAGGCCCTGCCTTCATTATGGCTTTTTCAGGCAAAGTGGACCGAGTAAAATCAGTTTTTTGTTCATCGAAAAACATATTTTTTTTTAAAGCCACTTCAAATGTACCTTATTTGCCTTTTGGGCCTCAAAAAGTACCAATGGAGACTGGACCTGCCAGAAAAAAGTAAAAACAAAAACAAAACAGAAGTTACTTTGCCAAAAAGGCCATAATGAAGACACAGCCTGATAATATAAACAAACAAGCAGAGTAGCATAATTTGCTCGTGGGGTAATTTCACTCTCAGGAAAAGTACTGACATAAATCAAGGATGAAACTGAATTTTCTGTTGTTAAGCCACAGAGAGTCGTAAAGAATTTCGACATAAATCGTTCCTAAGGGAAGGGGAGCAATGGCGAGTTTTCCATTTATATCCATTTTTTTATTTATCTCAATAGGTATCATCGAATGAGTAGTATCCCCTCAATGCTTTCCATAATACCCATTCAAGATTCTCATAGGATTCCTGTGACATGCCCTGGATTCTGCAACACCGGTGGATTCCCGTGACGCCATGAAAGACACATCCCTGTTTTAAAATGACCAGGTGATAGTTAAATCATTGGGGGAAACTTAGAGATTTAGGTGTTAGGGAATGTTTACATTCGGTTGCTATGTGATAGAGGATGATGCAATCTTGTGTGAGTCAACAGGTGTAACATCATAGGGAGTTTTAACCTGCGTAATTGTAGTTGCGGGTAAGGAGTGACTTAGAGGATTTATTGGAAATAACTTAATGGCAGCGCACATCTTACGTAATATCAGCCCACATCTTACGTAATGAAAGCACACATCTTACGTAATGACAACGCACACATCACTGTCACACAATACTTTTTTTTAGATTTCATTTATGCCGAGACGTTCAATGCGTTTTTTCTTTCAAGACGTTTTTTTCCAAGGCGTTCCTTTTTTTCTTGTTTTTCTTTAAAGGTTTTTTCTTTAATTCTTATATAAGTATTATGAAGTATTCAAACGTGGACCGTCTCTTCAGTCCACGGGGGACCCCCTTGCTTGTAACTGCAGAGGAGACATGCGCAGGTTGTTACATAATACTTTATTTTTCTTTCAGTGCATTTTTTCTAAGGGATCATTATATTCTAATAAATTGTGCCATCATTAGAACTCGAAAGATCAGTGTCCATCCAATGAAACAATGCCCCAGACGCTAGGACCAGCAGGCTATTTCCAATATTCTATTCTGGCTAATACATTCTAGAAATAGCCTATAGCATGCAAGAAGAATTCCCATGTTTCGCTTACTAGAATGATGATTATATGTTTCCTACACCTGTGATAATTGACGTGCAGAGCGGAAAATCCATTTCTAGAAATTATTGTTTCCAAGGCCAATGTATAATTAGAGAAATTCTGAAAATAAGTTCTATGTATGCAAAGTAGTCTTCAAACTATACCTTCGCATTCTTTTTATTTATTTAGAAGCGTTATAATCATTTTAAGTTACTGCTTGCAATGCAAATGTGTAATTAAAGAAATTCTGAAAATACAGCGTTTTTGCGACAAGACTATGCAAATGGGAAAAATAAAACGTGAAAAAACCTGACATAGGATAAAATATAAACAAAAACATGCGTAAATTAAAGAAAGATGGGGGCCCTAGCGGACAATTCCAGGGGGAGGGGATATATTAGAGAATAATTTTTAGGCTCTATTGAGGTGTTTCCAAGAGTCTATAATGAAATACAGTGTCTTTTGAGACAAGACTATGCAAACGTATAAACAAAACCTGAAAAAACCTGTAATAAGATAAAATATAAACAAAAATATGCGTAAATTAAAGAAAGACGGGAGTCCTAGCAGGCAATTCCAGGGAGGTGGGGTTGATGCTATGTCTTTCTTAGGAAAATGGCCCGTTAATGCAAAACTTGGCCTTAAATAGCTGAAAAAGAGGATAAATTCTTTATTTTGAATCATATTGCACGGGTAATTAAGGAACATTTGATATATTTTTCTATTTTTTGTGTGTTTCTTAGGCCCCATCTTTGCAAACTTAGTCTTAACTACCTGAACGAGAGGATAAATTCTTAATTTTTAGTCGTATTGTACGGGTAATTAAGGAAAATTTAATATAGTTTACTATTTTTGTGTGTTTCTTAGGAAAATGGCCCCATCTTTGCAAACTTAGCCTTAGCTAGCTGAAAGAGAGGATAAATTCTTCATTTTTAGTCATATTGCGCGGGTAATTAAAGAGAATTTAATATACTTTTTCTATTTTTGTGTCTTTATGAGAAAAATAGTCCATTATTGCAAAACTTGGCCTTAACTAACTGAAAGAGAGGGTAACTTCTTCATTTTCAGTCGTATTGTACGGGTAACTAAGGAACAGTTTATATATTTTTCTATTTCTGTATCTTTCTTTGAAAAATGGTCAATTACTGTAAGACTTAACCCTAACTAGCTGAAAGAGAGGGTAAATTCTTCGTTTTTAGTCGTATTGCACGGTTAATTAAGGAAAATTTAATATATTTTTCTATTTTTTATGTGTTTTCTTAGAAAACTGGCCCATCTTTGCAAACTCTGCCTTAAATAAGTGAAAGAGAGGATAAATTCTTCATTTTTAGTCGTATTGCACGGGTAATTAAGGAACATTTAATACATTTTTCTATTGTTGTGTCTTTCTTAAGAAAATGGTCCATTATTGCAAAACTTGGCCTTAACTAGCTGAAAGAGAGGGTAACTTCTTCATTTTCAGTCGTATTGCACGGGTAACTAAGGAACAGTTTATATATTTTTCTATTTTTGTATCTTTCTTTGAAAAATGGTCAATTACTGTAAAACTTAACCCTAACTAGCTGAAAGAGAGGGTAAATTTTTCGTTTTTAGTCGTATTGCACGGGTAATTAGGGAAAATTTAATATATTTTTCTATTTTTATGTGTTTTCTTAGAAAAATGGCCCATCTTTGCAAACTCAGCCTTAAATAAGTGAAAGAGAGGATAAATTCTTCATTTTTAGTCGTATTGCACGGGTAATTAAGGAACATTTAATACATTTTTCTATTGTTGTGTCTTTCTTAAGAAAATGGTCCATTATTGCAAAACTTGGCCTTAACTAGCTGAAAGAGAGGATAACTCTTTATTTTTTGTGGTATTGCACTGGTGATTAAGGAACAATGAATATATTTTTCTACTTTTGCTTGTTTTCTTAAGATAATGGCCAAGCTTTGCAAAACCTAGCCTTAGCTAGCTGAAAGAAAGGATAAATTCAACATTTTTAATTGTATTGCACGGGTAATTAAGGAACATTTCGTATTTTTTTCTATTTTTGCATGTTTTTTTTAAGAAAATGTCCCCCCCCGCCGTAACCTACCCACCGGAGGACCCTAGAAAGCAATTCAAAAAGGACCCAACCATCCGATTCAAACAGGACCCTAGCGAGCAATTCCAACCGATGGCCCTAACCTAACTACCAGAGGACCCTAGCAGCCAATTAAACCGGGACTCCAAGCATCCAATTCAACCAGAGCCTTAATGAGCAATTTCAACGAGGACCCCCTAACCTAACCTCTGGAGAACCCTAAAAAACAATTCAACCGGAGCCCCAAGTGACCAAAGCAAATTTCCAAAACAACACAACAGCTTACGCAGCTGCCCCTTAAAATCTCTCAAACGCAAACCCTTTCATTATGCAACTAAAACACTTCAAACCACCATGTCATTTTGCACTTGGCTCACCGGGACACCCATATGATATCCGTCATCATCTCTAGAGCATTTGCAGCTATTTCGAAGCAAAAATACCCCGCTTACACTAGAATCGATCCTTTAAACTTAATGAAAAACCCTCAGTGTTGTCTCTTCTAATGAGTCCTGTCAATTGAGACCATTTTGACAAAACGTACCACCCCCTATGACACCCGCCGGCCAACATCCTAAGATATCACAAATTCTTATTACAAAATACAAAATACTTATTACAAAACAAAATTAGATCCTAAGAGATCACAAATTCTTCTTACAAAATTCAAAATACTTATAAAATATTTGTCGCCCCTGGACCTTTACATAATGAGAAATCAAATAATAAAAGTTATTTCCCAGGATACATCATCTCATCATGGGAATGCTTCAAATATCACCGCCGAAAAAAATGCTAAGGTTCAATTCTGATTTTTTTCCGAAGAAGAGAAAATGTTATACTTCGATTCTGAATTTTTCCAAAGAAGCGAAAAAAAGTTACACTTCAGTTCTAAGTTTCCCCGAAGAAGAAAAAATTTACGCTTAAGTTCTGATATTTCTCGAAGAAGATAAAAAATGTTAAAGTTCGATTCTGAATTTTTCCAAAGAATTAAAAAGTTCGACTTCGATTCTCAATTTGTTCCAAAGAAGAGGAAAAATGTTATACTTCAGTTCTGAATTTTCTCATAGAAGAGAGGAAACGTTCAAGTTTTATTCTGAATTTTTCCGTAGAAGAGAAAATGTTAAACTTCGATTCTGAATTTTTCCGAAGAACAGAAAAATGTTACAATTCAGTTCTCAGTTTCCGCGAAGAAGAAAAAAGTTACATTTAAGTTCTGAATTTTCTCGAAGAAGAGAAAATATGTTATCGTTCGATTCTGAATACTTCCAAAGAATTGAAAATATTCCATTTCGATTCTCAATTTGTTCCGAAGAAGAGGAAAAATGTTATACTTCAGTTGTGAATTTTCTCATAGAAGAAAAGAAAAGTTCAAGTTCTGCTTTGAATTTTTCTGCAGAAGAGAAGAAAGGTTACCCTCCGTTTTTGAATTTTCCAAAGAAGAGAAATTGATTGACATGAAACAAAACCACTCGGGAGTAAGAAGAATTTATGATTTGTTTGGTTGTATTTTTGTTTCGTAAGAATCATTTTTGTTTTGTAACATGTATTTTCTATTTTGTAATAAAATTTTTGATCTCTTAGGATCTATTTTTGTTTTGTAAGAGTTTTTTTTGTTTTGTAATAAGTACTTTGTAAAAAGAATTTGTGATCTCTTAGGATGTTTGCCAGAGTGTTTCATAGGGGGATGTACATTGTGTCAAAGTGGCCTAATTTGGCAGAACTCGTCAGAAGAGACATAATTGAGGGTTTTTCGATAAGTTTAAAGGATCGATTCTAGCGTAAACGGTGTTTTTGCAGCCAAATAGCTGAAAATGCTCTAAAGATGATGGCGGATGTCACATGGGTCTCACGAGGAGCCAAGTGCACAATGATACGGTGGTGTGAAGTGTTTTGAGGGCATGATGAAAGGGTTTTCTTCTGAGAGATGATAGGGGGCAGCTGCATACTGCCGTGGTGGTGTGAGGTGTTTTCAAGACTAGAATTGGTCGCCTGGGGCTCCAGTTGAATTGCTTGTTAGGTTCCCATTTTAATTGGCTGCTAGGTTCCTCCAGTGGTTAGGTTATGGCCCTCAGTTGGAATTGCTTGCTAGGGTCCTGGTTGAATTGGATGATTGGGTCCTTATTGAATTGTTGGCTAGAGTTCTCTGGTGTTTAGGTTAGAACTGGAGGGCATTTTATTAATAAAACATGCAAAAATAGGAAAAATACTAAATGTTCCTTAATTACCCCTGTAATACGACTAAAACTGTACAATTTATCCTCTGTTTTAGCTAACTAAGGCTAGGTTTTGCTAAGCTGGGGCATTTTCTTAAGATAACAAACAAAATAGAAAAATATATTAAATGTTCCTTAATTACCTGTGCAATACGACTAAAAATGAAGAATTTATGCACTTTTTCAGGCTAAGTTTGCAAGGATAGGACCATTTTTCTAAGAAAAAACACATAAAAATAGAAAAATATATTAAATGTCCCTTAATTACCCGTGCAATACGACTAAAAATGAATAATGTATCCTCTCTTTCAGCTAGTTAAGGCTAGGTTAGCACAGATGGGCCATTTTTCTAAAAAAACACAAAAACAGAAAGATATACTAAATGTTTCTTAATTAACTGTGCAATACGACTAAAACTAAGAATTGATGCACTCTTTCAGCTAGTTAAGGCTGAGTTTAAAAAGATGGGTTCATTTTTCTAAAAAACACACAAAAATAGAAAAATATATTAATTGTTCTTTAGTTACCCGTGCAATACGACTAAAAATTAAGAATTTATTCTCTCTTTCAGCTAATTAAGGTTAAGTTTTGCAATAATGGACCATTTTTCCTAAGAAACACACAAAAATAGAAAAATACATTAAATTTTGCTTTTATTTCTTTTTTTATCCCATTTTTTTGTATGTTAGTGGATCAAAAATAAATTTTCATTATTACTACCCGTGCAATACGACTAAAATGAAGAATTTATGCACTCTTGCAAGTATTAAGGCTAAATTCTGCAATAACGGACTATTTTTCTGAGAAAGACAAAAAATATAAAAATATATTAAATTTTCCTCAATTACCCGTGCAATATGACTAAAAATGAAGAGTTTATCCCCTTTCAGCTAGTATAATAATGGACCCTTTTTTAAGATACAAACAAAAATTGAAAAATATATCAAACGTTCCTTAATTACCGATGCAATACGACTAAAAATGAAAAATTTATCCTCTCTTTTACCTAGTTAATGCTAGGTTTGCAAAGATGGGGTCATTTTTCTAGGAAACACACAAAATAGAACAAAACATTAAATGTTCCTTAATTACCCGTACAATATGATTAAAGATTAAGAGCTTATCCTTTCTTTCACCAAGTTAAGGCTGTGTTTTGCAATAATGGACAATTTTGTAAGAAATCCACAAAAATAGGAAAATATGTGAAATGTTTCTTAATTTAGTGCAATATTACTAAAATGAAGAATTTATCCTCTCTTTCAGCTAGTTAAGGCTAATTTTTGCAATAATGGACGATTTTCCTAAGAAAGACACAAAATTGGAAAAATATGTTAAGTGTTCCTCAATTACCACTAAAAATGAAGAATTTATCCTCTCTTTCAACTAGTTAAGGTTAAGTTTTGTAATAGTGGGCCATTTTCCTAAGAAAGGCATAACATCAACCACACCCCCTGGAATTGTCTGCTGGGACCCCTGTCTTTCTTTAATCTACGCATGTTTTTGTTTATATTCTATCACATGTCAAGTTTTTTCATGTTTTGTTTTTACATTTGCGTGGTCGTGTCTCAAACAACGCTGTATTTCATAAAAGGCTCTTGGAAATGCCTCATTAGAGCCTAAAAATTGTCGCTAATATCAACCCCCCGGAATTGTCTGCTAGGACCCACATCTTTCTTTAATTTACGCATGTTTTTGTTTATATTTTATCCTATGTCAGGTTTTTTCACGTTTTTTTTCCCATTTGAATAGTATTGTCTCAAAAACCCTGTATTTTCAAAATTTCTCTAATTACACATTTGCCTTGCAAGAAGTAAATTAAAATAATTATAATGCTTCTAAAAAAGCATACGAATATATTGTTTAACGTTTACTTCGCATACATAGAACTTATTTTCAGAATTTTTCTAATTACACTTCTGCCTTGGAAACAATAATTTCTAGAAATAGATTTTCCCCTCTGCACGTCAATTATCACAGGTTTAGGAAACATATAATCGTCATTCTAGTAAGCGAAAGATGGGAATTCTTCTCACATGCAATAGGCTATTTCTTGAATGTATTAGACAGAACAAAATATTGGAAATAGCCTACTGGTCCTGGCGTCTGGGGCCTTGTTCTTTTGAATCAAAATTGATCTTTCGAGTCCTAATTAGGACAAAATCATTGGAATATAATGATCCCTAGAGGAAAAATGAACTGAAAGAAAAATAAAGTATTATGTAACAGCCCACGTATGTGTCCTCTTCAGTTAAAAGCGAGGGGGTCCCGCCCCTAGGACTGTGAAGAGACGGTTCACATGTGAATGCCTCATTCATAAACATTCCCACTTAAATAAAAATTACAGAAAAAAATATTGCAATAAAAACTGAAAAAATAAACATCTTGGAAAAAAACGCCTTGAAAGAAAAAAACGCATTGAACGTCTCAACGAGAAATGAAACCTCAAAAAAGTATTATGTGACAGTGATATGTGCGCTGCGATTACGTAAGATGTACGCTTACATTACGTAATATGTACGGTGACATTACGTATGATATGCGCTGCCATTAAGTTATTTCCGATAAATCCACTGTGTCACTGATTATCTTCAACTCCAATTGCGTAGGTTAAAATTCCCTATGGTGTAACACCTGTTGAAACAGGCAAGATTGTGTCATCCTCTATTAAATAGCAACCGAATGTAAACATTCCCTAAACAACTACAACTCTTAGTTTCCCCCTATGAGTTAACTAACACCTGGTCATTTAAAGCAGGGGTGTGTCTTCCATGGCGCCATGGGAATCCTGGGATGTTGCAGAATCCGGGGCTTGCCACAGGAACTCATTGGGAATCTTGTATGAGTGTTGTGGAGAGCAACGAGGGGATACTACTCGAATGGGCTTCTATCCATCAGTCCGCCCTTTATGCATTACTCCACTCTTCATCCGATCGTTAAGAAACTTTAAGAAGCTGTTCAGTTGCCTACACTCTTTCAAAGGACTTAGTTATACACCCCCCCCCTATGCCCTCGTAATACATTTCGCACTAATGAAATTAGAGACCCCTCCACACAAATAATTGACAGTTTTTAAATAATTCACATTTTCTTGATATTTAAGTAACGGGTTAATTAGTCATGAATTCTTTCAATTAATACTTTTGGAGTTATAAAATTCCCTTTTGAGTAAACTCTCTGAATTTGGTATTTAACAATACTTTCCAAATTTAAAAATACCGTGGATATTTTAAATATAGGGAAAATTTTCTGCCGGAGGGAATTGTCTGGGGGGATTCCACAAGGAGGGGATTTTCAATATTAAAATGAATTTGATTTACACATCTCTTTCCGCCTCTTTGCATATGTAATCAAAATAAATTAATAGAATGTCTGAAAAAGTTTGATGTTCGGTTTTATCAATTTACTGCATTATCATATTTTTCGCTTTATAGATTCGATTTCCCAACAAAAGGGTAAAATTGTTTGGGTGAATTTTCCTCGGGGGCATTTTTTAAAGAAAGAATTTTCCACAGGGGAATATTCCAGGAGGGGAATGGTCCACGGGAGGAATTTTTCGGGAAAATCTTTCAACCAAATTTAGTTTGAAAATGTGACTGTTATTAACACGCAAGGGGAAGGGGGGATTTTCTGCGTGGAAGAATTCTCCAGGGGGAATATTTCGCGGAAAAATTCCTTTCTTTTTAGATCGCAGCAACGCGTGACGGGTCAGCTAATATTATAGTATTCATATAATATTGTAAACAACTTTGCTTACAACTTATCATGCTGTTTCGTAAGTAAATTGTTGAAAAATAATCATTTTATCTCTCCACAATGAACAACTCCTTGGAATTAGTCTTGGCTGTCGTAATTGGAAATAAATAAAGATTGACATACAAAACAGAAAGAAACATAAATCAGTTTCCGGCTTTCAGTTTAAGAAAATATCATGACATCTTCAAAACTCATGTTGGAATATTTATTCGATCTCTCAGTTCGATGGAAAGCCATTAGATCTTTTTCTTTACCAAGGAGGGGTTTCAAATCGAAGCCCAGATAAAGTGATCACCGGACCTCACTTAAAGACCGATCAGACGTTTATATGCTCAGCCAGTCAGACGATTTATATGTCTACATGGCAAATGGTCAAAAAGGTTTATGCATGGAGGCGCAAAGAATAAAACTTGTTGTACCAGGTCATCAAAAGTTTGTTAAATCAGAGTAAACGGGCGTAAATACGGGCGTAAACGGGCGTAAATAAAGTATTCATACAATTAGCCTTCAGCCAAAAAAAATAGTCTTTTGGTCCAAACTTCCAAACAAGGCCGTATCCAGGATTTTTGTTGGGGGGAAGGGTTAAAAAAAACTTGAAAGCTGCACCAGCATTCTGTTTATATGCATTATTTTTTACTTTTGTAAGAGTCTGGCAAAAATTACTCGGGGGTGGGAGATAAAAATATCTGGGCTGGAAACTGGCCTAATATACAACCGTATCGATAAAATACGGCCTGTTTTGGTCAGATGGACATAAGCCCTAAACTAAATTAGACAAAGATGATGAAAGGAAAAAAAAGAATAATAATAATCTGTATATTCGGGTAGCTTTTTACAAATCGAAGTTCGTTTTGTCTTTGACAAGCAAACGAAACAAGAATCTAACCCTTCTTAGCGCGTGATTATATATTGATGTTTCTAAAACAGAGGCATTATTTGAAGTGGGAATGGGCCAATTTTACTATACTTCAAATCTCTAAAAATACTGGACTCAACATTATAAATGACAACAAACAGCTATAAAAGTTTACTCTAGGCCATAGGGTATATTTTAAAACAAAATCTAAATATCCTGAAAGTTAAATTGAATGTCTGGTCTGTGGATTAAAATTGTGACGGACAGAAGGAACAATTTTTGAGAGAAGATACGCTGAAGGGGATTTTTTCAAAGCAAAATGCTCTGATTTGAAGAACTTAACGCGCAAACACTTCAAACATGTTCTCCAATGACGCAAATGCGCCCCATCTTATTTTACAGCTGTTGCGTTTCAGAAATCTAACTACACTTTCACGTAATGCATGTGATAAACTTGGAGGTGACGAGTGGGTTCCTAGTTCGGAATCCATATACCTAATCTCATTTTTTTTGAGGATCTGGAGATCAAAGATTAAATTCGGAGTCGGCAAAGTTGAATTATTCATAAATTTCATAGCCTTCAGCCGCAGAGCTGAACCAATATATTTAAGCAAAAAATACAACCTTTGATATAATTACAGGGAAAAGAGCAATCCTAGCTGCAAAACTCCGTATCTCAATGTTAGTTTGTACTTGCATATGCTTGGGTATTCCCTAATGGTATGTGAAAGACCTAATTGTGTGGGATGAAGTCGTAAGGAAGAATTTAATAGAACTTGGAACTTCTTGAGAAGGAAACATTCTGTGAATGTATCTTCACATTCACAGAATGATTGGTACCCCGTTTTAATTCAATAGTATTTAAGTGATTTGTGTTTATTGCGTGTATCTATTGCAAAGATCTTTTTTTTGGGGGGGGGGGGGTATTTATGTGTGAACATGTTGATGTTGTATGTTTGAATTTACTTTTGCTTCGTTTGATTTTGTTCTTATTTTGTCATTGAATTTGCTTCGTTCTGATTTTGTTCTTATTCTTATTTTGTCCTTTATTTATTTATAATTGGCGTTCTTATTTGATTTTTATTGGTTTTGTCAATACTTGTCTTATACTATAGTTTTCTTTTCTTTATTTGTTTTGTTTCATATTTTACTCCGTCCTTTTCAAGTTTCTGTAGACGGGTTTTCAATAAATAAATAAAGAGGGACGCTTTGAATAGATTGAGATGTAGGAGGAGGGTGCGTAGCTGAGTTGGCTTTAGACGACTTGGTGCTGCAGTGTGTTAGGTTAAGTATTGTGTCATTAATAGTAGACTGTAGGCTACAGCTTAAAAACGATGACAATCTAATAGTAGTAATTTTTTTTTAGTAGTAATAGTAATTTATTATAAAAAAAAAAAAAAAACAGAGACAAAATCGATCGGTAGCACATCAAAAGCGTCGCTTGCGAGGGTGTGCAACTAACAAAAAAAAAAAAAAAATAGAAAAAAAACCCAACAAGTATAATCTATAATAAGCAGAAGGGTGAAACCGTGTAGACTACCGAGAAAAAAACATACATAAATGATTAAAATTATTCGCCTAGAGACTCTAAAAACTGCGGTTACAGCCTACTTGTTTTAAGCTGCTCAAGGTGTGGCGACCCTCGAGATAAGTATTGTCAAGAAATTGACACTGCTTTTACAAATTAGCCAATCATTAATTTTTAATTAATCATTAATTAGCCAATCATACGCGATCACATCTAAATGAAACCCATGAAAATGTTGAAAACTACTTTAAATAATTCTAAAATACTTAGTTATGTCATTCCCGAGAATAACTATGCCTAACTCCCCCCCCCCCCTCTAATGAAGAAATACGTAGCCCAAATTAAACATCAGAGATGACGAAGCTTCACTACAGGTGGAGACGAATTCCATTAATCTTCTGTTGCGAGAGCCAACGTTAAACTAGACACATAAAAAAGAAAAAACTAGACCAGACATCAGAGTCAGAAAAGAACCGGTAAAACATATTGTTAATAAAACTTATTATTAAATCTTATTGAATTAAACAATGTAATACATTATATTTGCTACTTCAAATTTTAATAAATTATTAGATATTACTTAATTTCTTCATTTCATGTGTGTTATATAGACTCATTATATTTTCAATAGAGCGACTCTTCCTGCAGCTTGTTTAGCGTATGTCGTTAAATTAATTAGAAGAAAAGCGCAGCGCTATATAAAATATTAGGATTGTACATAATTTAGGTTAAATATTTCTTCATTAGAGGGGAGGGATAAAGTGAAGCAAAGGGAGTGTTAGGAACGATGTAATAAGTATTTTAGAATATTTAAAGTAGTTTCCAGAATTTTAAAGTTTTTTTTTTAGATGTGGTCATGTTATCGATACATCCAATTTATTTGCAAAAATATTTATATGAGTGGAAATTTGAGTGTCGACGAAAAATTCTTCAACACCATCTAGTGTTTGGCGTTTCCAGGTAGTTTTTCAGCGTAAAATTAAGGCAAAATTAGTATAATTAGTGTAATTAGCAAAATTGTGCAATAAGCAATAAAAGTAAAAATTAATAAATGTCCTTTCAATTTCTGGAAGACATGCGATGGCGAGCTTGAAACAAATGCCCAAAATACATCAAATGCTAAATGGGGTGGTGATTTATATAGTCGACAATAGTGTCAGCTTCCACTCTTGTAAGTATGTGGCGTTTCGCAAAAAGGGCCTAAGTCCACTTTTCTCAATTTTACAGGAGAGAAAAATGAAGATAAAAATACACAATGAAAAAATGAAAAAAATTCCCAAAATCCGAATTTAAGAAACTTGAAACTTTAAAGATGATTCCTAGTTAACTTTTCAATCGGAATTCACTGGAAATGTCTAAATTTCTGAATTATTCATTACTTAGAAGATAAGGGATTTGCACCTTGCGCCCTTTTGGAACAATTTATAACTCGGTCAGAATTAAAGATAAGCCCGTTTTGAATAGATCAATCGATAGATCTCTTTAAGCTCTTTCGAACAATATGCATGACTCATTTTCGAAAAATAGTGGACAAAGACCCTTTTTGCAAAATGCTATAGAAGTTACCCATTCTCTTTGCACTGATGTATTAATGTATTGTTTATTCCACATCGCACTGTGGCACTTCTCTCTGAATTAGATTGGTTATTTTTTTCTGGACTGGATTGGTGGGCGACTGTTCGACATTTTCCTCTTGAGTGTCTTATTTTTCTCTTGAGTGTCTTATTTCTCTCTCTTTTTTCCTTCTCTATGCATTCCCGGCCATAGAGTCCTTAGGGTGGGGGGCGGGTGTTCGATGATCATTATGGTTTTACAATCTAAATTTATTTTGGAACAATTCTATCTATCAAAACGATTTTGGAACTGATACTGACTTTATTAATAAACATAGTTTTAACTCTTTAGAATTTATATATATATTTTTTTTTTATACAGAAATGACTTTATTTACATAAATATTTAAAAACTTCCAGAAGCCTGGTCATCCAGACTTGTCAGGCACTATCTATTTCAACTTAACATCCTCACATCTTTTAAACAAAAAACTAACAAAAAAAAGACGAGATACCTCTTGCTCACTCAATTCTCCGACGGGTACCATTAATACCAATTACCAATCCTCATAATGTTCGACACTACTTGAGGTAAAAAAAAAAAAAAAAAAAAAAAAAAAAAAAAAAAAAAAAAAAAAAAAAAAAAAAATTCTGCACTAATAAAGAAAAAACAACGTTTTTGCTGGCTTCCAGAAGAAAAAATTCAACATGAACTTTTATATATTTTCTTAACATAGATATTCTGAAGTGGTTAATAACGATAAGAAAGAGACTTACCCTCTATTGCAAAACCTCTTTAACTCCGCTATCTCCAATTCGAACTGCAACTGGCTTAGCTGGCAGTTTAGTTCATCCCTTTCAACTTTCATTGCCTGAATATCCTCCTTTATATTTTCTGATATATCACAATTATCAAAATTAACCTCGGGATCCATTTTTTTTCACTAATTTGGTTTTGCACTACTGTATTTTGTAATAGTATCGAACAAAACTACACTTTCAAAGGAAACGGTAGCAACAATCCCAAAACAAATAGTGCATATAGTGCAATCACGTTCTAGTATTAAAATTTTTTTCACTTCAATACTATGATATTTCAAGCTTTAACGAATAATACAGCAATTAAGCAAAGATGCCGCTTATCGATTTTACTAATCATCCGAATGAATGGTTGATTTTTAAAATGTTTCTTTCGATAATTTGGTCAGGCAATCTATGAGAATTTTGACTATTTAATTCTAAAATTTCGTCCAACTTATAACTTCAAACAAATTAAACTTCCATATATTCTGTTTCCGTGGAAATGCTGAACATCAGCTTGGCATTGAAACCAAACTTGTATTAATACTTACATCACAATCCTGTCGCCAATTGCCATATAAAGCTGAAACAATGATAAAAAAAAATTCCAAGATATTCAAAAACACTGTTATCAAATGCTTTTTTATTGCAAGAAATCTATGTCTTTTTATTGCCGTTAATAAAAATGAATAATATAAAAAATTATTAATTTTTGTACGCCAGTGAAAATACAAAGAGAAGCTCAAGATAGAAATGTGTGAAGAAGCTTCTTTCAAGTGACCCCGCATTTCGGTTAAAGGTTCCAAATTGAAAAAAAAGGCAAATTGTATTAAAAAAATGGGAAGCTCTTAGAAAAATCCTTTAATTTTTGTCACTTATTATTATATTTTTGTTATTTTTCTCTTTTTTTTATTATTTTAGGAGTTCTTCCCTGTGGCCTTGCATAATCTGACAAAATATTCATAAGAAATGAATATTATAAAAAAAAGTTTGTTAGCTAGTGAAAAATGCAAACAGAAGATCAAGAAAGAAATGTCCAAATTTAAAAAAAGGCAAATTGGAAAAGAAACACTCAGGGGCGTAGCTCCAGTATTTTTGTTGAGAAGGCAAAAAAGTCCCACATCCAGAGAGTCAAGGGGCATGGGCTATATAATAGCTTTTTTCCAATTTATTGGGGGGCAACTGCCCCCCTTGCCACCCCCAATCGACGCCACTGGAAACACTTGACACTTTTGGAAAGATTTTTCAAATCTTGAGTTTTTAGGGAAGGGGGAGATGGCTTTAGAAATATATCCCTTGAGATTTTATGGTTCGGGGTTTACACATTTAAGTAAAAATGTAAAAGTCAGCAGCTGTGTTTTTCAGACATGAAACGGCTGCAACGCAATGAACGCGGCTAAACAAGCAGAATTGTTCATATCAAATTGGATACTTAAAACATAGTTAATTATAAATATTAAAACATAGTTAAAACTTATGATAGTAAAACATAGGTAATTAAAGTATCCGTTAAAACATAAGCATCAAAAATTGGAACGTTGAATCAAATAAAACCAAAAAAAGAAAATGGATGGATATTCAACGGGATATTTAAATTTTTCCATACAGTCGATCTACCAGCGAAAATTTAAATATTGGTTTGAATAGAAAAAAAAAAAAAAAATATAATGCATACTTTTTTCAGTTGTTCTTTTGAAATTATGAATGTAGTTGGGGAATTCTCCATAACATATGAACTTAGAATATAGTTAATGAAATATGACTCCAAAAATTATGTTGCTTGCGCGGCAAAAACGCAGCTGTTTGAGTTTGGGCTAAAAAACACACAAAAAACAGAATAACGGAAGGTTAATTTCTTCAGAAAAGTGCGCATGGTTAATATGTGACCTGAGTAACTCAAATTGATGAAATCATGGCGCAGCCAGAGTTAGTTTAAATAGGTATTAATGCAGGGGTTATCCTCTTCAGAAGGAAATCATGAAATTCTGAAAACTACTTTAAGGATTGTGAAATAATTAATTATATTATTCCTAAAATTGCTTCACTTTACCCTAATCCCCCCTAATGTGCAAATATACAGTCCAAGTCATGCGTTCTCTATGGATTGTCCCGTTGCTTGAAGTCGACGGTGTGTTTTGTCGTTAAATTCATTTGAAGAACATCGTCGACAACATCACACAACCGGAAAACCCATGGAGAATATGTAATTTGACCTTTATATTTGTATATTAAGGGGGATGGGGTGAATTAAATTAAAGTGCTTTTAGGAATAGTATGAGTGTTTTATGATTTCTAAAGTAGTTTTAAGAACTTTACAACGTTTCCTTATGAGGAAGAACCCACTGCTCGATTACCTTTAAATGTTAAAAATCCTTCCATGAAAAAAAAAAAAAAAAAACGTTCGGATTACTGAATTAAAATTTCCCGAAATTTTTTTTCCATTATTACTAGGGCAAGAATTTCAGGTACTTCCTTATTAGCCAGTACACACTCAAGAATTTAGATCTGCAAGATCAGACAATAACCGGTTTGTACGGTCTGTATACGGAGACTATTAGTGTAGGTTCAGTTAAAATCTCCGTTCTAGGTATATTTTTATTGAATATTTAATATATAGAGATGGTATTTCGGTAGGGTTAGGTTAAGTTAATTACTAAACTATTATATTTTCATCATATTTTGGTATATTTCATTATGATTAACCTTACTTCAATTCTCGATTGCGTACTGGCTAAGGAGAAAATACTGAATTTCAGTCAAGAAGCTTTAGAAGTAATCAGCTTTTTTTAAAGGCGGGTTAATTACCCTTCTGGAAACAAGCCACAATATGATTGACTTACGAAATACTGATGTAAACAAATAAAAGTAAAGCACAGTCTTTACCACGTAACTATAAAAAACTTTCTTTTTCTTTTTATTTTATCTCTTTCGCCCTTCTCTAATTTTTGCAGAAGGCTATCCAAATATAATATGCGATTGTTCAATAGTCCATATTTACACATATTTTTACTTTCTTCACGGGAGGTTTAGACTCCCAAATGCCGTTCTGAATAGGCCACTTAACCACAAGACAAACAAGTGACATCTAAACCTCTGCAGTATCAACCATATTTATCTGAATCTTCTTTTTTTTTAAATACAAGCTTTTTTCTCAGAAGCATAAACGTGAATAAGGTAATGCAGTTCCCAATTACGTTTTGAAATAAATATATATAAATAAATAAATAAATATATAAATAAATATATAAATATATAATGCCAGCTATGTTCAGGTACAAAACTTTACCCATAGACAACAAACACTATAAGAGGGGGACGGCACCTCCTCCCCCAAGAAGACCACAAATATTCAACTGTGATATGATGGGAGGGGACACATTTCAGGGGAAAACCCTTATCTCAAATCTTTGGCCCCCAACAAAGGAAACCTTCCCCTCCTCAGACATTTCTATTCAGGGCCCCTTCAGCGAATACATTGTCTCGCCAAACACAGGGCTAACTTTTATGTATTTACAAGAGAGTACAAAGTGAACTGTATTCTGTATACCTCTATGAAAACATGCCAAATATTCAGTTATAAATTGAGACAGATTAAAATTGTATAAGTATCAAATAAGACCTTTACACTATGAATTCTAGTTCGCTACTGAGAAATTTTCATATGAAATCTATTTCAAATGCCGCTTTTTTGGCGCTAGGATCGCGTCATTTAAATATTCATGAGCGTAGGATCCTAATAGATTGAGAAATTCAAAATAATTTATGTAAAAATTTATGCGTACTTAAAAAATATACAGAGGTCACATTTAACAATAATATGACTATGGCTATGACTATGACAATAATTAGAACAAAGGAAGAACTAAGAATAACAGGGTTTGCGCTGCCATTCAAAAGGGAGTTTTTTTTTTGCAAATAAAACTGGAGGAAGCTGACAATATGAGAAAACAAAGTTACTTGGGAAAAATATGATAGCCAATGTAATAAAATCAAGAGTACTTTTTAGGTAGGGACAGGGCTTCTACAATGGGAGGAGGGAGAAGAAGAGTAATTTCCCTTTTTCGTCCATCCTTACGTTTTGGAAATGCTCCTATTTTATATATTCATTGAAAAACATCTTTATTTGATGTTTTCAGTGAGAACACCTCTTTTTGGTATTTTTAATCAGAAACATCGAATACCTCCAGATTTGAAAAGGTAATTTACCTCGTACCCTCACGAAATTTTCTGAATCGGGGCCTCTGGCTGGGAATTATTGGTATGCAATGTTACCTGCCTTTTAATTGTTAGGACGGGGAATTGCGTGGTGGCGAAATTGGTTTCGAATGGAAAATTTTTTGGGTGTGAAGTTGTGTTCTTGGAAGTCGTAAAGATGTTCTTTACGGTGACTCTTATTCGTAAAGTTTGAATAGCATCATGATTTTCTTTTTTTGCCGTTTTTATTTAAAAGTTAAAACACATAGCGTTTTTAGTAAAGTGTTAATGATACCTTAGCTTTTGAAGGGTTTAAACGGGTGTTAGCCTTACTTTTATTTCTGTTAATTCATGTTTGTTTAAAGTTTCTTTGATTATTCATTTTAGCTTATGTTTGATTTAGGTTTCACTTATCCACCCAGTGCACTTTCCGCTCGTCTTAAGTTTTGCTTATTATTTAACTTTATTTCTGCGTGTTTTATGTTTTAATTCTGCTCTTTACTTTCCTTTAAAAACCTCTTTAGGATAAAAAAATGCACACAAAAGGGGATGAAGCAGGATTTTGCTTAACTGTTTAACAGAACACTGAATCAAGCACTTACTTCGCTTTCTACCTTTGACGTAACCTCATCATTTTCGTATATTAGTTTAAGAAGTTTTTCCATAAAATAAGTTTTCAAAGAAAAGTAAAGAGCTCCATTAAACCAAAAATAAGCGGAAATAAAGTCAAATAATTTTCCAAGCTTAAAACTACCACAAATCACCATTAATTAACAAATGAAACCCAAAACGAACCGAAATGACAATAAAGGACGATGTCAAACTCAAAACGAGCAGAAATTAACATGAGTAGGGCTGACAACATTTCTCTGGCCTTCTTAAGACCAGAATATAATTTGCAATTTACTAAAAAAAAAAAACAACAACAAATGAATGTGGGTTGACAGTTTAACATAGATATACTGAATTGATATTATTAACATTTATTTGTAGTATTAATTGTATACGCATAGTGCCTTCTGGCTAGTTCAAAACCCGCAATAGCTTACCCATAAAGGTATAGCTTACCATAGCTTACCTGTGCGGGCATAGTGTGTTTCGGTTTAGTTCAATGCAATATCAATATTCCCCAAATTTTTTGCGTTAATACGCTTAGCTTTAGTAACAGTAGTAGTAAAAGTAATAGCAGTAGTAGTAGTAGCAGTAGAATTAATAATAGTGGCATTTGCTTTAGTAGCAGTAGAAGTAGTAGCATCAGTAATAATAGTAAAAGTAGTAGTAGTAGCAGTATGAGTAGAAGTAGCAGTATTAGGAAGCAATTACTGTCTTTTGGTTAGTTCAATATCCCCCACAACAAGACCTGTAAGTTTCAACTTCACACACCAAACTGTTCCTAAGATGCTGTAGTTAGGCCATTTTGACAACCTGCATAAAGACGTCGTGTCCTGATGCAGTTCACCTTCCCCCTCAATATTCCCCGAAGTATTCACCTTCATAGCCTTAGGCATAGTTGTTATAGTAGTCATAGCAGTAGTATTAGCATTAGCAGTAATAGCAGTAGCATTAACATTTATAGCACAAAACTATTCGCAGTAGCAGTATTAACAAATTGCCTGTTGATCAGTCGAAAATCCCTCTCATCAAGTCCTAGAATGTTCAAGTTAATACAATTAGCCGTTGCTATGACACTGCTGATTAGCTTTTTGATAACCAGTATATTCATGTACTTCCTGAAATTTTCATCTTAATGCTCTTAGCCATACAAGTAGTTGCATTAGAAGTAGTAGTAGTAGTAGTAGTGGTAAATGTAGCAGTGATAGTAGTATTAGTAGTAGCGTGCACTTATTGACTTTGGACAATTGATCTTCCCCTTTACGCACTCTTAGATAGATCCAACTTAATACCCAAATCCATTCTTGAGATACGCCATTTTGACAACCTACTTGCACATAGGGTCTTTTGGTTTAGTTTAAATTTCCCTCAATATTCTCTCAAATTTTCTCCTTCCTACACTTAGACTTAATTTTTTTTTTATTTTATTTTTTTTTTTTTATTATTATTATTATTATTATTATTATTTATCTTTATTATTATTATTATTATTAAATGAATTGATGAGAGATTGATTGATTTTTTTTTGTTGTTTTGTAGTGTTTGTATGTAATTTGTGTGTGTTGTTTTTAGTGTATGTACCCGCCCAGTCGCAAGTGCTTTTTGGTATCTTTCTTGGGGCGGGTATTGGCATATTTGTTAAATGTATTTTGATGTTAAATAAAATGAACTGAACTGAACTGAACTAATAGTATTAGTATCATTATAGTAGTGCTGGAAGTAGGAGAAGAAGTAGCAATAGTATTGTTGTATTAGTAGTAGTAGTAATAGTAGTAGCAGCAGTATTGATAACAGTAGTTGTATGTGCATGTTGCGTTTTGGTCAGTTGAATACCCGCCTCATGATACCCTGGAAGTTTCATCTTGACACGGTAAGCCGTTCCAAAAATTTTGCTATGTGCACTTTTGACGCCCTTTTCATCTTAATACTCTTAGCCTTAAAAGTAGCTGAAATAAAGTAGTAGTTTAGTAAGAGCAGCAGTAGTAGCAGGGATAGTAACAGTGGCAGTAGCAATAGTGCTAGCAGTAGAATGTACATATTACCCTTTGGTCAAATAATCTTCCCCTTTGAGCATTCTCTGAAAGTTCCAACTTAATACACAAAGCCATTCTTGAGATACGCCCTTTTGGCAATCTGCATGAGCATAATGTGCTTCGATTTTGTTCAAATTTGCCCTCAATATTCTGTCAAATTGTCACCTTCATACGCGTAGCCATAATAGTAATAGTATCACAGTAGTAGTGGTAGTAGTAGGAGCAGTAGTACCAGTAATAGTGTTGTATTAGTAGTAGCAGTAGCAGTATTAGTGGCAGTATTAATAGCAGTAGTAGCAGTAATAGCAGGTACATATTGCCTTTTGGTCAGTTGAACATTCCCTTATGATGCCCCAGAAGTTTCATCTTGATATGGTAAGCCGTTCAAAAAATATTGCTGATACGCCTGAATCAGGAATCTGTATGCATATAGTATATACTGATTTAGTTCAACTTTCCCCTCAACGTTTCCTTAGATGTTCATATCAACATCCTTATCCTTGGTAGTACTCACCATAGAAGCAGTAGTTTTAGTGGTAGTAGTGGTGGTAGTAGTAGTAGTCGTAGTAGTAGTAGTAGTAGTAGTAGTAGTAGTAGTAGTAGTAGTATTTGTAGTAGTAGTAGTAGCATGCAAATGATGCGTTTTTGGACAATTGATCATTTCCCTTATCATTTCCTGAAAGTTCCAAATTAATAAACTCAGTCATTCTTGTCATGTCCTTTTGACAAACCTTATGCACAACATTTATTGATCTAGTTCAACACTCCGCTTGATATTCTCTGAAAGGCTTAGCTGAATGCCCTTCGTATTTTTGAAAGTAAAGGTCAAACATACCCACCTTTCTCCATAACATACACTATATGTAAACAATTGACGAATGGCCTAACTTACAACCCTTGCCCTGAGGGCTGTGGGGGTTGTTATCCCCAAACACATAACTACTGGACCTTAACACTGGTTCTAGGCGTTTACCCCCCCCCCACCCCGGTGACTGCCCCTGGAAAATACCTCCTGCGGACAATACCCCTCCTCCGAAAAATACCCCCCCGAAATACCCCCCCCCCCCACACACACGAAAAATACCCCCCTCCACAGAAAATGTCCCTCAGCGGAAAATACCCCCCCCCCCCACACCCGCAGAAAATACCTCTGGAAAATACCTCCCCCCCCCGAAAATTCCCCCATGGAAAATAAGGCTTTCCAAATTTGAGAATTTTATTTGAGTGTTATTTTTTAATTTCTGTATGGGGGAGGAATTTTGGTACTTGTGTATTATGTGCCACTCACTCAAGTTTACGCTGTGTAAAATTCGAGAACTAACCGGTTTCTTCGTTAGTTTTTTTTTTCATCTTAGCGCGAGACAAGACAAAGACAAGTGACTGAATATATGGGAAATATATAGTTTGGGCTATTTATTTGCACCAAAGGAGGGAGGGGGGTAAAGTATTTGGACTGACGAATAGCGAGGTGTCTTGAAATTTTGTTAACTAAAAAGAAAAAAAATCCCAGCATAAAGTAAATGTAATGTTTCATTCAGTGTTTTTTCCAAGTGTTAAGTGTATTTTTTTAATGACTGTTTTTCCAAGTATTCACATTTTCCGGGGGTATTTTCCACGAGGGTATTTTCCGGGGGATATCTCCCGGGGGGGGGGGGGTAAACACCGGCCACCCTTAACACTATGGCTAAACAAAATAGATGTCTCAAAGTTTTGATCGGATGTGTTTTGGGAAGTGATGGGCGTGACGGGGTTGATTGCCCTCCAACCAGTTTTGATTCTAAAAAGCGACTAGAACTTCCAATTTTAAATCAAATGAACCCACTGTGAATTTTAGACGACCACACATGCCATAAGAACCTTATGTGCCCCCGAGGCATAGCTTACAACCCTTGCCTCTGGGCTCTGGGGGGTGTTAACCATGGAGGCATTGTTATACGATATTTGGACTATTTTTAACAAAATGACTAGCTCGTAATTTCGATCATACTTTTTGGGGAAAAATGGGTGTTGAGGAGGGGAGCTATTTTCTCATTCTATCATTTTTTTACTCTTAAAGTGGAACTAGAACTTTCAATTTCCAATGAAATGAGCCTACTCTAAAATTTATGCGACCACCCCTTCCATAAAAATCCTACGATAAATAAAAGTTCAAATAGGGATAAAATCCTTTTAATAGGCAGTGTTTTTTATAACAGTGATAAATTCACAAAAATACCAGATATTTCGGTCACATATACAGTGACCGTCATCAGTAGTACAGTTTTACTACTGATGACGGTCACTGTATATGTGACCGAAATATCTGGTATTTTTGTGAATTTATCACTGTTATAAAAAACACTGTCTATTAAAAGGATTTTATCCCTATTTGAACTTTTATTTATCGTCATGGAAAGGCAGTGTGGTCTCCGTAATTATCTACGTCATAAAAACCCTATAGACCACCGGGACATAGCTTAAAACCTTCGTTCCCGGGCTCTTGGAGGGGATTGGTTTAACCCGGAAGACTTTGTTATATAACCTTTAGACTATTTTGAACAAAATGATTAGCTAAAAATGTCTATAAGATTCATTTGGGTAAAAGATGACAGGGAGGAGAGGTCTAACAGGGGCTAGTTGCCCCTGATCACTCTTAGCTCTTAAAAAAGCCACTAGAACTTCTGATTTTCGATCGAATGAGCCGCTTCCAAAGTTAATATGGGCAGTGCTTTCATAAAAAGGTTATACGTTAATGGGCTGCTAGTACAACTTATACCCCTTGCCCCGAGGGCTGTGGGGAGGGGAGGTTCGTCCCCAAGGACATAATTACTGGGCCTTTCAACTATGCTAAACAAAATAGCTATCTCAAGATTTTGATTGGATGTGTTTGAGGAAATGATGGGCGTAGGGGCGACTTGCCCTCCAATAGCTTTCGACTTTTAAAAGGGCACTAGAAAATTCAATTTCTAATCGAATGAAATCCTTTCAAACTTTCTACAACGACTACCTCTATGTGAAGTGCCTTGGCCAGACAAAAAAGCATAAATAATACATTGTGCCCACATCGCTTTTTACTTAGGCAGCGCTATTGCGCTGCGTATGATATCACTAATGACTTTTACAAACCCATATGGTAGACTATATAAGTTCAAGCTCGTTTATTTATTAAATAAAAAAAGGTTTTTTTTTAACTGAAAGTAAGGAGCGACATTAAAACTTAAAACGAACAGAAACTATTACGTATATGAGAGGGGCTGTCCCCTCCTCAACGCCTCGCTCTTTACGATGAAGTTTTTTATTGTTTTATAAAGTAGAGTTGTGAAAAACGATCAAAGTTTAGCGTAAAGAGCGAGGCGTTGACAGGGGGACAGCACATTTCATATAGGGAATAATTTCTGTTCGTTTTAGGTTTTAATGTCGCTCCTTACTTTCAGTTAAAAAAACAGTTTTTTTTTATTTAATTTCTGAACGTTTTTCAACTAAAACAGGTTCGGTTTTGCTCGCCGTACATGAAAAATTAAAACACAATTTGCATATTAATTTGGCAGATTTTTTCCGGATATTAAGGGTCGCGCCCTCTTCAATACCTTGCTCTTTACGCTAAAGCTGTTAGCACTTTTAAAACAGCTTCCTGTTTGGACGCATACTTGTTTTTATGTGTGAACAAAACGCACAGAAAAAAAACCCTAGACAATTCCCCCGGAACATATCCAACTAAAAAATTTGGCAAAGAGAATGTAAGACAATTAAAAAGAATTTCGTATAGCCTAGTAATTCTGTCACAAACCCCCAGTTTAACATTTACCCTTGAATATTCACTCCCCAGAAAAGTCCCTCCCCAGGGAGTATTCTCCCCATAGAAATCCACCCCAAGCACCCCCCACCAAAAAAATGGCTGTATCCTTCCCAATAACAAATAGGCTACTATATGTAATCAATGGGCAAAATTCACAACTTGCAGCCCTTCTACCGGGGACTGTGAGGATTATTTTACACATAAAGACATAGTTATTAGATTTGTCGACTATGCCGAACAAAATGGCTATCTCAATTTTTTATCCCTTGACTGTGGGAAAAAAATTAGCGTGGGAGGGTGCCTAGTTGCTCATCAATTTTTTGGTCACTTAAAAAGGGCACTAGAACTTTTGATTTCCGTCCGAATGAACCCTTTCGCGCTATTCTAGGACCACTGGGTCTATACAACCCCCCTTAGAAGAAAAAAAACAACAAATGATAACGCATCCGTGTTTCTTCTGTTATCTTTGTGATCTTTCTTCTGGCAAATATTACAAAATTCCACTTTTTTTCATATAGGAGCTTAACACCTCTACAGTAGGGTTATCGGATACGCTGAATCTGACGATGTGATTTTCATTCAGATTCTATGACTTGTAGGGGATGTTTTCTCCCTTTTTCGAAAATAAGGCAAATATTCTCAGGCTCGTAATTTTGATGAAACTTAAAATTTTGAAATCAGCATAAAAATCCGATTCTTTTGATGTATTTATTGGTATCAAAATTCTGTTCTGTAGAGTTTTGGTTACTATTGAGCCGGGTCGCTCCTTACTTACAGTTCGTTTACATGAACTGTTTGACAATGTCGCTACAACAACAAAACACGAAATTAGACATCCACCCGAATGGGTCCCAGGCCTCGAAAAATAAAGAAAAAGGAAAGAAAAAATGAAATAAAAATGAACCGAGCAACAAAAAGCCGCCTCGAAGTTAAAAATGAACTAATTTCAAAAAAATAATTCCTTGGCCTGCAGAGGAAAAAGAGAAAACAGTCATAATAAAAGTATATACAAGTCATAAGAAAGAACAATAAAATCACACGAGTATAGAACCTTTCCTACAACAATTCTGTCATTAAAACTCAGGACTTGAGAGATATGATAATTTAGACACATCTCAGTTATTAATCTAAGCAGTAAAGTTTGGTCAGCTCATTCACTCCCTTTTCCAAATTTTTCATACCACAATGTTCCTCTATCAAAATGGTATCTACAACATATCTTCGTCTAGTAGTTATCTCCATTGTAAACAATTTGCTCCCTACCTAAATCAAGCCAATACCACTATAATTAGTATCTTTACTCATATTAACCTTCTTATAAAGGTTTAGTTCAAAATTATTCAATATTTTTAGTACTTTCCTTTATCAAAAGTAATAACTCTAATCTCCAGTTTCTCTCTAATCACTCGTTTGGCACTTTCAAGAGGATTCTTAAGGACCATTTAGTTAAGAATCAAACTGAATAATTTTTTTTTTTTTTTTTTTTTTTTTTTTTTTGTGGAGTTGATGTCCCCTGAATGGTTAGTTTGTTTTATGGTGGTTTTCTCTGCGCTATGACTCCCAGGCCTCAGGTATGATTATCATTTTTTATTGGTGAAACTTGTATAGTTCACTAAGGAGTAGCATTCATGAAGATAGGTTAAATTTTATTGCTTTCGCACCATTTTATTACAGTCTAATAATTACAGTCTGTTTCGACGACAGGAATTCGCTTATAGTAATATTTTTTTTTTTTTTTTTTTTTTTTTTTTGGTTTATTTAATATAATTAATTAATTTAGTTTATTTATTCTAATTTTTTCTATAGTTTCTATTTTATTTATATTTTCTTTTCTTCTCCTTCATATGTGAGTAAGTGATCATTTTAAATTTTCTTTTGTTTTTTATCCTTGAGTATGTAATTCATATGTCTTCCCTCTTTGTACAGGCCAATGAGCCTTTGAGGGATTTATAACATCTAATATTGTATGTGTATTTAATGAAGAATAAAGCTTATGTTATCTTATCTTATCTTATCTCTAACTCCTTAACTACCATATTCCAAAACTCATTTACTATAGTACAATACCCGAAGCCTAATCATTTTTGAATCTTTTTAACATCGTCTCTAACTCCTCCTTATTAAATAAATCTCCCTTAAAGTCAAAATCATCAACAATTTTTTCATTATTTTCTGTAATATATCCTATAATTTATCACGGTTTAGCATATTCTATAAACGTTTTGCCCATTTCTCTTAATCACTCTCTTAATCACTTATTCAGACTACATTCCTGCCTTTAACTGGGGAACTGGTAGTCCAGCCTGACTACTTGTCTAGTAAAACGCACTCTTCGGGCAGCTATGGTAAAAAAAGAGAAAAAAATGTAGGTATCGATGAATTTTTATTTTATTATAGATAGATGGGTGAGATAAACGCAGAAATGGAGCAAATCTACTGAAAAATATAAGAAATGATACCCAAATCTTAATCTCGTTTTTTTTTTTTTTTTTTTTTTTTTTTTTTTTTTTTTTTTTTTTTTTTTTTTTTTTTTTTTTAGGGCATAAGGGACGTCTCCAAAAGTCCCTCATACCTTCTTGTATGCATCATTAATATGAAGCAAACCTATTTGGCTTTTCTATTTTGAAAACTAAGATTCAATGGAATGATTTTCATCACATACAAGACAACTACACATTAATTCTCTTTTTTGGGTATGGTTGCAATAAAAAAAAACAGTTTTGTTTAACAACTTGAATAAGAAAATCCCAGAGATTAAAAATAATTTAGGATCGGTGGAGGGGGTGGGCCTTGAGGCTTCTCTTCCTGGTATGTCCCCATCACATGCTTCGTCTAAAAAGCTTGGTGTTTATTTTTCTGTAAACAAAAAAGAACTACTTTTACCAAAAATGAACCTGTTATGTAAAAGCTCTTTTAAATCTAAGTAGTGTGTTGTCAATTAGCGCGCCGGGGACAAGGAGGGGACAAAAATACGTGCATAGTTTCAAGGGGACAACACTTATCAGACGGGGAATACTATTTTCATGGGCGACCATGCAACCAGACAGGTTTCTGAGGCAACACCCATTTTCTGGACCACTATTTATTACTATCAACTGTGCAAAACTCGTCAGACCCCTTTCTGCAGTTACAAAGATAGCTTCACATGCCAGACAGGTTTCTGAGGTTAACAGCCAAGCTGAGTGTGTAATAGACTCATAGCTAGATTTAATGATTGCATACATTATTACAGGTATCAAAAACTTGTATCATTTGCGTAAAGCTAACTCAATTTGCGATAAAGGTATTCCATTGGCATAACTCTGCTCTGAATGATCTTAATTGGTGATTGAATAATGGGGGTGAAACAGAGCTCGAGAATTATTTTAGTTGGATTGTATGAAAGTGCTAAAAGGGTTAAAGTGCTTACCAGTTAAGGTAAGCCTGAGGGGTGGAAAGTCTTATGCAATGTAACATAAATGTTAGAATAACATCATTGGTATCAATCTATGGAAATGGTTAAAGATGACAAGGTGATCATGGGACTTGACTTACCTTTACTTCTTGGCTGTGTTCTGTATAATACACAAGTACCATTTGAGTAGTGTTATCAATATAAAATAATGCTTTAACATTGTATTATACTAAAAATTTGATACTAATAAAGATGTAGATGCCAAGAAAAGAATTTGAATAAAGAAATTCAGAACAATCCTTAGAAATCCTTAGAAATCAACTAGTGAGATGATAATAGGTTTGAACCATCAGGGACCGTAACCACCAGTGACCCTAACCACCAAGGACATCAACCTCCAAGGTTCCCCTTTCCCCAGCCCCCAAGGGGCCCCCCATCCCTCCAACTTTTTGGGCCCCTCCCAACGTTTTTTATATTTTCTTTTTTGAAGTTTTTTTTAACTTTTTTTAAATTTTTTTAACATGATAATTTATTTTTCAACTTTTTTACATGTCTTAAAATGACGTGAAACATACTTAAAACATAAAAAATTCACATTTAATAGTTTCCGAATTCAAAATGAGAATGATATAGATATTTTAGTCGTGACTTTTACTATTAGAAAAATAAGGTTTGTAGTAGATTTTTTTTTACTGAATTTTTTGGAATTAGAAATTATTAAACTTTTTTTTACGTATCCTAATATGACGTGAAATATAATTGCGGCTGTACCAATCGTACTCTATAATTTCTCATAGACACGACGCGGCTTTCCCACTGGTACTCTATGGCAAGTTATCGACACTACCTAGTTTATTGCATGTAGTAAGTCAGTAATTTTTACGCAGTGGAAGGATAACCACATAAGTCATATCTTTAAAAAAGTGAAGATGAAGCATTTTATGAAAGTGTGTTCACATGATAGTGTTATTGTAGCATTGAATGCTGACAAGGAGAAGTATTTGAACTATAAAACAAGTACAAGTGGTAGAATTATCGGAAACGTATGCGTGCACTGTCATTACAGTAAGGAATTAAATTTCTTTGGAGTACCAAAAAAATTCAACTCTTATGATGGTGAATATGCAAGATTGAGACCTCTGAAGATGATTGCACTCAAAGAGAATGCCAACATAAAATAATAGTTGATGAAGAGGGGCATCTTCTTGCTAGTGCTTGTGGTAACAAGTTACCCAGTGTTAAACCCTATCGTCAGCTTTCGGGTATTAGCATTCAACGGAAGGTCAAAAGAAGGCAGGCGTACTCTTTTACTAATATCATAACCCATATCTGGTCTACGTGCCGGAACTGTTACCTGTGTAAAAATAGTGTGGTAATAGACAGTTGAAATTGCCGGAAAAATAAAATGGGCATTGGTAGAAAACATGACTAAGGAATATAAAGATGAATCGATGAAAAACAAAGTGCCAGCAAACGTTACTAACATCATTGACAATATAGTCAATGAATCTAATAATAACAAAGATGAAATGCATATTGAACATGTGGATGACCCCCCAGTAGAAATGTGTTCACATGATAGTGTTATTGTAGCATTGAATGCCAACAAGGAGAAGTATTTGAACTATAAAATAAGTACAAGTGGTAGCACTATCGGAAATGTATGCGTGCGTTGCCATGACAGTGAGAGTTTAGATTTCTTTGGAGTACCCAGGAAATTCCATTGTACAAATGGTGGATATGTGAAACTATCATTTCCAGAGATGATTGCACTCAAAGAGAATGCCAACATAAAAATAATAGTTGATGAAGAGGGGTATCTTCTTGCTAATGCTTATGGTAACAAGCTACCTATTGATAGATCCTATCGTCATCTTTTAGGTATTAGCATTCAAATGAAATCAAAGGGGAAAAGAAAGGCTTGCTCTTCTACTAATATCATAAACCATATTTTGTCTACGTGCTGGAACTGTTACCTGTGTAAAAATAATGTGATAATGGACAGTGAAATTGCCGGAAAAATAAAAAGGGCATTGGCAGAAAATATCACTAAGGAATATAAAGATGAATCGATGAAAAACAAAGTGCCAGCAAACGTTACTACCATTGATCAAACAGTCAATGAACCAAATAATAGCAAAGATGAAGCACATATTGATCCTGTCGGTGACACACCAGTAAAAATTGTGTATGACTCATAATGGAATAATGATTATTCTACTGATTACGAACTAAGAGAAGACATTAGCTACAGTATCAAGAGAGAACATGGTGAACTATTTTATGGAACAAATTCAAAATGTCCAAAGTTTTTCAATGATATTAATAATGTATAATAATATATTTTTTTGTATTAATATTTTACATCTTATTATTTCATTAAAAATATATTATACATTACATTTTTATGTGTTCATTACTTTTCGAGTATGCTAGCATATCAAACGCTTAGATTGTCTATTAAAACATCGGAGATGCAAGAAAAGGAATTTTCATACATCATATATTGGATACATAGGTTAATATAGACAAAATCTAAGTATCAGAATGAATAGTTTCTTTATCAACATCCTTTGCCGGATATGTCGGTTAACATTATGAAACCCTAAGTTTCGGAGTAATGAAATTCTGTATCAACATCTATTGTCAGATACATGGGGTAACATTGACAAAATCTAAGTATCAGAGTGAATAAATTTTCTCTATTAACATCTTTGTCAGATTCATCGGATAAAATCGAGTAAATTTAAGTATCAGATTGAATAAATTCATTATCAACATCTTTTGTTGGATATGTCGGATAACATTGTCAAAATCTATGTGTTAAAGTGAATAAATTCTTCACCAACTTCCTTTGTCTGATACATCAGATAATATTCACAAAATCTAAGCATCAGAGTGAATAAATTCTATATCATCGTCTTTTGTCAGATATGATTGGTAAAATAGAGAAAATCTAAGCCTCAGAGTGAATAAATTCTTTATCAATGTCTTTTGATAGATACGTTTGATAACACTGGCCAAATCTAAGTATCAGATTGAATAAATTCATTATCAACATCTTTTGTTGGATATGTCGGATAACATTGTCAAAATCTATGTGTTAAAGTGAATAAATTCTTTATCAACTTCCTTTGTCTGATACATCAGATAATATTCACAAAATCTAAGCATCAGAGTGAATAAATTCTATATCATCGTCTTTTGTCAGATATGATTGGTAAATAGAGAAAATCTAAGCCTCAGAGTGAATAAATTCTTTATCAATGTCTTTTGATAGATACGTTTGATAACACTGGCCAAATCCAAGTATCAGAGTGAATAAATTCTTTATCATCATCCTTTGTCAGATATGATTGATAAAATTGAGAAAATCTAAGCCTCAGAGTGAATAAATTCCTTATCAATGTCTTTTGACATATACGTTTGATAACACTAAAAAAATTTAAGTATCAAAGTGAACAAATTCTTTATTAACATTCTTTATCGATATCATTTGTCGGATACGTCGGATAACATTGACCAAATCTATGTATCAGAGTGAATACATTTTTTTATCAACTTCCTTTGTCGGTTACTGATACTTAGAATCACTCTGATAGTTAGATTTTGATAATGTGAACCGACGTATCCAGCTAATGATGCTGATAAAGAATTTATATTTAGATTTTGTGAGTGTTATCTGATGTAACCGACAAAGGAAGTTGATAAAAGAATTTATTCACTCTGATACTTAGATTTTGACAAAGTCATCCGACGTATCCGACAAAAGATGTTGCTAAAGAATTTATTCAATCTGATAGTTCGATTTTGTTAATTTTAGGGGGCGCCGGATTTCCAAGCATTATTTAAAAAGCGATCAGAAATTAAAAAAACACCAATTTTTTCAACTGAAAGTAAGGAGCAATATTAAAACTTGAAATGAACAGAAATTATTACTTATATGAGGGGTTCATCCCCTAGTCAATACCTCTCCCTTTACGCTAAAGTTTTGTTTAGTGTTTTCAAAATAGCTATCTATTCTAATTAACCGGCCTTTGTGATTCAGGGATTTGTGATTCAAACAAAATTCGAACTTTAGCGTAAAGAGCGAGGTATTGACTAGGGGGCGGACTCCCTAATATACTTAATAAAAACATCCGAATATAGAAGTTTGCTCCGTAAGTTATTTCGTAAGTTACGTCAGAACAAAATCTCGAGAAAGCCATTTAGCCAAAAAAAGTAAAATTAATATGCAAATTTCGTTTTAATTATTCATGTACGGTGAGCCAAAATCAAAACTGTATTAAATCAAAAACGTTCAGAAATTAAATTTAAAAAAAGCAGGTTCTTTTTGACTGAAAGTAATTAGCGACATTAAAACTTAAAACGAACAGAAATTGTTCCGTATATGAAAGGGCTGTCCCCTCCTCAACGCCTCTTTACGCTAAAGTTAGACTCTTTCTCACAAATCTATTTTTTAAAACATAACGAAACTCTCGCGTAAAGAGCGAGGCGTCGAGGAGGGGCCAGTCCTTTCATATACGGAATAATTTCTGTTCGTTTTAAGTTTTAATGTCGGTCCATACTTTCAGTTAAAAAAAATTGTTTTTTTTAATTTAATATATGTAATGAATCGCCTTATTATGCTGACTCCAATTATATAAGATTCGTTTAGTTTAGCATTGCCCATCAAATGTTACGAGCCTGAGGAAATTTGCCAGATTTTTGAAAAGGGGGAGAACTATCCCATAAAGTCAAAGAATCTTAATAAATATTATACCATCAGATTCAGCATATCAGAAAACGCTATTGTAGAGGTTTCAACCTCCTATTTGTAAAAATGTGGAATTTCGTATTTTTACCAGAAGAAAGATCACGGATGCGTATTTATTTTTTTTTCTGTCAGAGGTGATCGTATCAAACCAGTGATCCTAAAACATCGGTAGAGGGCTCATTCGAACGGAAATTAAAATCTCTAGTGCCCTTTTTGAGTGACCACAAATATTGGAGGGCAACTAGCCACGCTCCCACGCCCCTTTTCCCCAAAATCGACCTATCAAAATTTTAAGATCGCCATTTTGTTCAGCTTAGTTGAAAAGTCCAGATAATGTGTCTTTGAACATAGCACTCCCCCCCCACAGCTCCTGGGAATAGGTCTTTAACTTATAAAATTTGCACATTGTTTACGTATAGTATTTGTTATTGAGAAGCATACAGACATTTTTCAGGGGTGATTTTTTGCTTGGCGTGGGTTTCCATGGGGAGAATCTTCAACAGGGAGGTAAATTTCTGGGGGTGAGCTTTCCAGGGTAAATTTTAAACATGGAGGATTTGACAAAATTCTTATACGAAATTATTTTTATTCTTCTTACTTTCCCTTTGCCAACTCAATTTTGCATGTGCAGGAATTGTTCCGGAGGAATTGTCTGTGGGAAATTTTCAACGGTGTTAGCTTTCTGGTAAAACGTTTCCACGGAAGGGGGGGGATTTCCGGAGCGATCAGAAGAACATTTAGAACTGAAAGTCCTTTTCAAAGGAAAGTATGCTAAAGAGAATTTTTCAGGCTGAATCGTCCGCAAGAAATTCTACGGAGCAGGGGGAGGGGGATTTTCAGCAAAGATGGAAATACCTGGAGAGAATATTATAAGGAGGCTATTTTACGGGGGAAGAAGTTTCCACGGAGGAGTTGCCCGTGAGGAGAGGAAAGTTTTCATGGAGGGTGAGCCAGATTTATCGGCATTATTTGGAAAACGATCAGAAATTAAATTAAAAAAAAACAAGTTCTGAAAGCAAGGAGTAGCATTAAAATTCGAAACTAACATAAAATATTCCATGTGTGAGGGGGGTTTCCCCCTTCTCAATCCCTCGGTCTTAATACTAAAGTTTTTTTTTAATACTTGTGGAAAAAAGCTTCTGATTCTAATAAAACTACCCTTGTGTCCAAGGAGTCGTTCTTACAGAATTGGGACAAAGAGTCAAACTTGAGAGTAGAGATGGGGGTACCAGCCCCACGAGAACACCCCTGCTGCCACCTATAACTTTTTTTACATAGTTTATGTCTGTTTGTTGTCAGTGAGAATGAAAAAACAGGAACTTTGTCGCATTCATGTCTGTTTTCATGGATGGTTATGTGTATTGGTCGATTTATTTGATGTTTTATGGATTTTGTCAGTGAGAATTTGAAAAAACAGGAACTTTCTCACATTTTTGTATGTTTTTATGGATTTTGTCAGTGAGAATTTGAAAAAACAGGAACTTTCTCACATTTTTGTATGTTTTTATGGATTTTGTCAGTGAGAATTTGAAAAAAACAGGAACTTTGTCACATTTTGTATGTTTTTATGGATTTTGTCAGTCTGAATTTGAAAAACAGGAATCTTGTCACTTTCATGGATTATAGAGTCATTAGGGAGAACACGTGGTTAATGGGGTCATTGTTGTTGTTGTTGTTTTGAGCACGCGATAGAGTCATTAGGGAGAACACGTGGTTAATGGGGTCAATGCTATTGTTGTTGTTTTGGGGACACGATAGAGTCATTAGGGAGAACACTTGGTTAATGGGGTCAATGTTATTGTTGTTGTTTTGGGCACGCGATAGAGTCATTAGGGAGAACACGTGGTTAATGGGGTCAATGTTGTTGTTGTTGTTTTGAGCACGCGATAGAGTCATTAGGGAGAACACGTGGTTAATGGGGTCAATGTTATTGTTGTTGTTTTGGGCACACGATAAAGTCATTAGGGAGAACACATGGTTAATGGGGTCAATGTTATTGTTGTTGTTTTGGGCACGCTCTCAGCGAATGCCAAGGTCAATGTTGTTGTTGTTTCCAAGGCAAAGTTAATCTTAGGTCTGTGGGATAAACGTTCATTAGGTCAGAGAGAAAAATTAATATACTATTTTTAAATAGGGCTTCACGAAGGGGGAATTAAGAAACATTAAGGCTTCTTTAATCTTAGGTCTGAGGGATAAACGTTCTTTAGGTCAGAGAGAAAAATTAATATTCTATTTTTAAATAGGGCTTCATTGATCTATAGTGTCATGAATTATAAATGACATCACTTGTTATCTTGGAATTATGTGGGAGTCTAAAGAGATAGAAATTCTATTTTTAAATACGGCTTCACGGAGACTTAAGTCGGAGAGATAAATTGATATTCTAACGAAACCATAATAGTTTAGCTAGGAAAATTTATGAGATGAAGAGATTAACGTAGGAAAGGGTTTCCTAGAAATTTGAAATGTGAAAGCACTGAGATGCCAAACAAAAGGAACACACGATGAAATTACTTTTAGGGGATTATTTGGGCGAAACGGTTTTAGACAGGTTATGGAATTATTTCGGCGAAACCGTTAGAGACGTTTTAAAAGATGATTTTAGAAAGGGTTTTAGAAGAGGTTTTGAGTGTGGTCGTTATAGTAAACAAGTTCTATTTGAACAGTGTCGTGAGGTCCTCTACCCAACCCCAAAGGGCCCCGATCGCCCTACCCCGATCCAAAGGGTTCCAATCCCCATACCCCAATCCAGAAGGAACCCCCCGGTCCCCAAAGGTTCCCAGGGCTCCCACCGGCCCCCCCAGACCCTCAAAGGCCCACCCCGGGCCCCCCAAAGGCCCATCGAGCTCCCAAAGGACCAACGGGGTCCCAAAGGCCCTCCACCGGTCCCCAAATGTCCCCCAGGCCCCCAACTGCCCTCCCGGACCCCCAAAGGCCCTCCCTGTGCCCCAAAGACCCTCCCCTGGCCCCCAAAGGTCCACCGGGCTCCCAAAGGACCAATCGGTCCTCAAGTGCCCCTCAGACCCCCAAAGGCCCTCCCTGTGCCCCAAAGGCCCTCCCCCGGTCCCCAAAGATCCCCCGGGCCAGAGAAGCGCCGCCGGGATGCGCCGTGGGCCAGGAAAGCGCCGCAGGATGTGTCGCAGGGATGCGCCGCGGGTCAGGAAAGCGCCACAGGGGATGCGCTGCAGGGAGGTTAGGTTAGGTACCTATGATTTGGGATGGGTGGATTGCTACTTTTGACTTTTCTGAGCTGGATTTCTTAGCCTATCATAGGTTTTTGTTGTCTGAAACCTATAGTTTGGGATGACTAGTTTGCTATTTTTGACTTTTCTGAGCTAGGTTTCTTAGCCGTTCATAGGTGAGTGTTGTCTGAAACCTATGATTTGGGATATGTAATTTGCTATTTTTGACTTTTCTGAGCTAGATTTCTTAGCCTATCATATGTGTGTCCTTTCAGAAAATTATGATTTGGGAGGTGTAGTTTGCTTTATGGACTTTTCAGAGCTAGGATTCTTAGTCACTCATAGGTGTTTGTTGTCTGAAACTTCGAGTTTGGGATGAGTAGTTGGCTATTTCAGACTTTTCTGAGCTAAGGTTTCTTAGTATTTCGTAGGTGAATGCTGTCTGAAACTTATGATTTGGGATATGTAAATTACTATTTCGGGCTTTTCTGAGTTGGATTTCTTAGTCTTTCATAGGTGTGTGGTGTCTGAAACCTATGATTTGGGATGTGTAGTTTGCTATTTTCGTCTTTTCTGAGCTGGATTTCTTAGCCTTTCATAGGTATGTGTTGTCAGAACATTATGATTTGGGATGTGTAGTTTGCTATTTCAGGCTTTTCTGAGCTAAGGTTTTCTAGTATTTCGTAGGTGAATGTTGTCTGAAACCAATAGTTTGGGATGAGTAGTTTGCTATTTTTGACTTTTCTGAGCTAGGTTTCCTAGTCTTTCGTTGGTGTGTGTTGACTGAAACCTATGATTTGGGATATGTAGTTTGCTATTTTTGACTTTTCTGAGCTGGATTTCTTAGTCTTTCATAGGTGTGTTTTGTCTGAAACCTATGATTTGGGATGGATGGATTGCTACTTTTGACTTTTCTGAGCTGGATTTCTTAGCCTTTCATAGGTGTTTGTTGTCTGAAACCTATAGTTTGGGATGACTAGTTTGCTATTTTTGACTTTTCTGAGCTAGGTTTCTTAGCCGTTCATATGTGAGTGTTGTCTGAAACCTATGATTTGGGATATGTAATTTGCTATTTCTGACTTTTCATAACCGGATTTCTTAGTCTTTCGTAGGTGTGTGGTGTCTGAAACCTATGATTTGGGATATGTAATTTGCTATTTCTGACTCTTCATAACCGGATTTCTTAGTCTTTCGTAGGTGTGTGGTGTCTGAAACCTATGATTTGGGGTGGGTGGGTTGCTATTTTTGACTTTTCTGAGCAGGATTTCTTAGCCATTCGTAGGCGTGTGTTGACTGAAACCTATGATTTGGGATGGTTAATTTGCTATTTTGACTTTTCTGAGCTAGATTTCTTAGCCTTTCATAGGTGTGGCCTTTCAGAAAATTATGATTTGGGAGGTATAGTTTGCTTTTTGGACTTTTCAGAGCTAGGATTCTTAGTCACTCATAGGTGTTTGTTCTCTGAAACTTCGAGTTTGGGATGAGTAGTTGGCTATTTCAGACTTTTCTGAGCTAAGGTTTCTTAGTATTTCGTAGGTGAATGTTGTCTGAGACTTATGATTTGGGATATGTAAATTACTATTTTGGGCTTTTCTGAGTTGGATTTCTTAGTCTTTCATATGTGTGTGATGTCTGAAACATATGATTGGGAATGTGTAGTTCGCTATTTTCGACTTCTCTGAGCTAGGTTTCTTAGCCTTTCATAGGTATGTGTTGTCAGAAAATTATGATTTGGGATGTGTAGTTTGCTATTTCAGGCTTTTCTGAGCTAAGGTTTTCTAGTATTTCGTAGGTGGATGTTGTCTGAAACCAATAGTTTGGGATGAGTAGTTTGCTATTTTTGATTTTTCTGAGCTAGGTTTCTTAGTCTTTCGTTGGTGTGTGTTGACTGAAACCTATGATTTGGGATATGTAGTTTGCTATTTTTGACTTTTCTGGGCTGGATTTATTAGCCTTTCATAGGTGTGTGTTGACTGAAACCTATGATTGAGATGAGTGGTTTGCTATTTTTGTCTTTTCTGAGCTACTTTTCTTAGCCGTTCATAGGTGTGTGTTGTCTGAAACTTATGATTTGGGATGCGTAGTTTGATATTTGAACTTTTCAGAGCTATGATTCTTAGTCCGTCATAGGCGTTTGTTGTCTGAAACTTCTACTTTGGGATGAGTAGTTTCGCTATTTCAGGCCTTTCTGAGCTAAGGTTTCTTAGTCTTTCATAGGTGAATGATGTCTGAAACCTATGATTTGGGATATGTAAATTACTATTTCGGGCTTTTCTGAGTGGGATTTCTTAGTCTTTCATAGGTGTGTGTTGTCTGAAACCTATGATTTGGGATGGGTGGATTGCTACTTTTGACTTTTCTGAGCTGGATTTCTTAGCCTTTCATAGGTGTTTGTTGTCCGAAACCTATAGTTTGGGATGACTAAATTGCTATTTTTGACTTTTCTGAGCTAGGTTTCTTAGCCGTTCATAGGTGAGTGTTGTCTGAAACCTATGATTTGGGATATGTAAATTACTATTTCGGGCTTTTCTAAGCTAGACTTCTTAGTCTTTCGTTGGTGTGTGTTGTCTGAAACCTATGATTTGGGATGGATGGATTGCTACTTTTGACTTTTCTGAGCTGGATTTCTTAGCCTTTCATAGGTGTTTGTTGTCTGAAACCTATAGTTTGGGATGACTAGTTTGCTATTTTTGACTTTTCTGAGCTAGATTTCTTAGCCTTTCATAGGTGTGTCCTTTCAGAAACCTATGATTTGGGTTATGTAGTTTGCTATTTTTGGCTTTTCTGGGCTGGATTTATTAGCCTTTCATAGGTGTGTGTTGACTGAAACCTATGATTGAGATGAGTGGTTTGCTATTTTTGTCTTTTCTGAGCTAGTTTTCTTCACACAAAAACTTACACACACACAAACACACACACACACACACGAAAACTTACACACACACACACGTCAAAACTTACACACACAAAAGCTTAGACACACAAAAACTTACACACACACACACACAAAAACTTACACCCACACGCAAAAACTTACACCCACACGCAAAAACTTACATGCACACAAAAACTTACATGTACACAAAAACTTACACACACACTAAAACTTACACACACACACAAAAACTTACACACACACACAAAAACTTACACACACACATGAAAACTTACACACACACACACACACACACACACACACACATACACACAAAAAACTTACACATGCACACGAAAACTTACATGCACATAAAAACTTACATGCACACAAAAACTTACACACACACAAAATCTTACACGCACACACAAAAACTTACACACACACACACGAAAACTTACACACACACACGAAAACTTACACACACACACAAAAACTACACACACACATGAAAACTTACACACACACACATCACGAAACTTACACACACATGCCAAAACTTACACGCACACAAAAACTTACACACACACACACACACACACACAAAACTTACACATGCACACGAAAACTTACATGCACACACAAAACTTACATGCACACAAACACTTACACACACACACACACACACACACACACACACACACACACACACACACACACACACACACACACACACCACACACACACACACACACA